>JAVYIG010001244.1:0-363117 GCA_035222895.1 Strongylocentrotus droebachiensis | reverse complement strand
GAATATGTCGGTCCATTGTTTTTTGTCTGTGTGTTTTTTTTTCCTCCTTTTTATTCATGTTTTCTTTTTCTTTTTGTCTGCTTTTGTCGACTCATTTGCCATGTACCCTCCCTGGGCAACGTTCAAGAGCTTGCGACAGTGATTAGGTATGTGCATACAAGTGGGTGAGAAAGGGGGTAGAAAAACAAAATGATGGAAAGAGAGAATCATAAATATTGATAGGATGCATGTGGAAGAAGGTCTATGACATTGACAGTGGATGCGAACAAAGAAAATACAGATGAGGAAAAAACGGACATTGACAAGATGGATATAACAAAAACAACGAGGAGAGGAGGAAAAGACAGCCGCAGCGACATAAAACAAAACTTCGATTTGGCGCCATAGAGAACGAAACAACATCCTGTAATAAAGTCTGCTTAAAGTGTACTTTCTGACATCCTTCGATGGCCAGATCTAATATCGTATACTTAGAGATACTGGTAAAGTGCCGTACGTAAACCACACCAATATGAGAATATTATTCAATTTGAAGATGAAATCCTCTCCGATATTCCAAGGATTGGTATTCATGTCACTGCTTGAATCAGTAGTAATTGAACTGAGATCCACCCGCTTGACTGTCGAGTCAAAGTGATACGTCAAGTCGTCACTCCGTACAGAGGGATCCGCTAAGAAGGAGTTCATTAAACAGAGAGGTGCTGTATAGAAGGTTGCTCTACAGAGGGGTGCAGTAGAGGGGTATGGCAGAGGGGTACTATACGAAGGGGTACATCACCACACAGGAGGGTGTTACAGAGGGGTACGCTATAGAGGGGTATAATAGTGGGAACATTACAGAAGGCTTCTCTACAAATGGGTTCTGTGTATAGGGGTGCTTCAGAGGGTACTACCCTGAAGGTTTATCTACAGAGGGGTAAGTCTCTCTCTAACTCTCTCTCTCTCTCTCTCTCCCTCTCTCTCTTTCTCTCTCTCCCTCTCTCTCTCTCCCTCTCTCTCTCTATCTCTCTATCTCTCTCTCTCGCTCACTCACTCGCTCTCTCTCTCCATTTATCCATCCAATCCATCGACCTTTCACTCTATAATTAAATGTATGTTTTTGTGTTATATATAGCGCGGGATGATTTTATCACATCAAGTTGCATCAACGTACAAAATAAGCCAAAATTGCGGAAGGGGAAATGTCGGCAAGATAAATACTTACCTGCATTATGCTATACAAGCCAATGAATCTAGTTCTATTTCAAGAGCGAATTCTACGTCATTTTTAGAAATATCCTAATGAAATGTTGGTTATTAAAGGCCAAAACTGTTAATATAAGCGGTCAGAAATTGATTTCATTAACAGAAAAGGTCCTTGCACTCAAGGACAAAGAGTGTATCAAATTTGAGTAATTTAGAGAAAGATAGGGAGAAAGAGAGAGAGGGAGAGAGAGAGGATAGAGAGAGAAAGAGGAGAGAGAGAAAAGAGAAAAAATAACGAAATTAAAGAAGAGAGGGAAGGTGAATTAAAGGATTTAGAGTAGGGGAGACGGAACGTAGGGAGAACAAAGTTAAAAAGGACAGAATGAGGAGCAATTTTTGATGGGTAAGAGAGAGAGAGAGAGAGAGAGAGAGATTGAAAATACAGCCATGTAAAACAATCATTATTATCTCTAAATACAATCTACTAAATCCACTGGGCACACTACAAATTTAACAAGTATTATTCTGACAAGCACTTTTCTAAACCCTTCACCTTTGTTTATATGCCCCAATGCTCTTCCTTCGGGGAATATTGATTGTATACTGTGCCTGTTATGAGGCCTACATACAAACCAGATCATCTCATGAGACACCCTGTGCAACCAAAGCCAATGAACATTACCATTGTGTCGTCATCACTTCTCTACCGACGGATCCTAAGATGTAATTTAATATCAATCATTACTTCAATCAAGAATGTCAGTTCATATGATAGTTCCTATGCATCTTAAACCTACCATAGCATCATGGTGGTGCATGGGTATGCATGGAGGAATTTTTAGGGATGTTAATACCACAACCGGAACCCCCTTTAGAGTATAACGGATATTATCCAAGGCATGTAAATAGTGCATACGCACCATAGAATGACGACACAAAGAGAGAGTTGAACACGTACTATACCCAGTAATGATCGTTACCCGAGCAGAGGCGTGTCCCATATGAGAGGGAGAGGGGGGCGCTATAGGAGAGAAATATAGCTTGAGAGGGAAAGAAAGGGGGTAGAAGGGAATTAAGCAACGGATAGGAAGAAAGAAACAGATAAGGAGAAAGAAGACAGAGGAACAGAAGGGGGCGATGGGAGCCTTTTTTTTGGGGGGGGGGGCACATGCCCCGGCCCCTATATTCGTTGCAGTGGATGCATCAGGCGTCTCATACTGAAAGAGAATTACAAATATATCAGCCACATTTGAGTCTAATTCAGCATATATTGGGATGTGTACCGCCTCGCCAATCAATTCCTATATTATAATGCATTTGACAAGAGCGAGCTTGAGATTGATATAGTTCATCTCCATCTCTCTCTCTCTCTCTCTCTCTATCTGTCTCTCTCTATGTCTTTCTCTCTCTGTGTGTGTCTCTCTCTCTCCCTGTCTGTCTCTCTCTCTCTCTATCTGTCTCTCTCTCTATGTCTTTCTCTCTCTGTGTGTGTCTCTCTCTCTCCCTGTCTGTCTCTATCTCTCTCTCTCTTTATCTCTCTCCCCCTATTTCTATCCATATATTTATCTACTTCCCTCTCACTCCCTCTCTCTTAAAAAGTTGTAGTATTGTTGAATGAACCTAAAATATATAAAACATAATGATTATATAATACTTTTACAGAAATCAACTTTAAACTAAGAATAATGAATCTCTTGAAAATTTGGATGAAGGCAGTTCGAGCAAATATATAAATTTATTGATTTTATTTTGTACAAACTATTTGTTCAGGTTTAAAGAGATTATCCTTCATTACATGCCCCCACAAAACTTTCCTTGAATTTCAAGATGCTTAAAAGGACCTGTAGTTTTCATATTAATTTATTATCAACGTTTGCATGTTTTGAGTCGATGGACATTGTGAGCATGATTTATTTCAAGAAAGCCATGTAAGTCAAACGTCTTTTATTATAAGTAGAAATAAATTGTATGTTTAGAGGAAACTCCTAAAGTCTTTTTTTAAGATCGAAATTCAGATTGTTTATTCTTTTAGACCTTTTTAGGATTGAACTTCAGATTGTTTATTGTATTAGACAAATTGATAATGGAGCTATACTATTCACCCACATATACTGTTATGGAATTTCCCAATCAGTCAAATAAACACATTCTGAAATATTCCTCGGGCCTAAATCAGACTTATATACTCTCCTACGTCCAGGACAGACGCAATTAAGGGACGTAGGATGGTACCGTATCTTAGAATAGATCTTGGTGATATTTTTCTAGACGACCGGCCCGTACTCCGCAGCCGTCGGACCCGTCTCGACTTTCTTCGCCAGAATTGACGGCTAACGAAAGCACCTATCCACGCCTGGGTAACATTAGTCTAGCAGAGCAAATAAACACTTTCCACTCTCCTCTACAAGTGGACCGTCTTGAATTTCTATTGGAATTATAACTCCTCAGTATTCGCGCGCACTGTCCACCTGTACTGGCAAAGACGTGATAACTTCATTTTGGTGGTATAGGCATGCGATGCGGAGCGCAAATTAGCGGGAAAAGGCGGACACCATGTTCTATTTACCCGCTTCTTGAAGTTGTCTTCTGAATAAAGGGAGAAAGACTCTTCTCAAAGGATGATTGGTCAGGGCTGAAAAAGAAGTGAGAGTAAACAATAACATCCAAATCTGTTCACTCGGCAATGAATGACCATAAAGGTGTATTTAAAATTTCCTGCTAATCATCATTTTTTGATATTGTATAATTTTTTTTTTTCATTCGTCATATAAAAACATACATTATACCATCGATATTTACAGATAGGCCTAAGTAAAGAACATACAAATAACATAACGAATGATAAACATAAAATACAAAGATATATACGGATGAGGAACCGGCAAGAAAGAACAATGAAGTCTTATGTGGTGCTGGTCCCTTGCGACATAATAACGAATTTTAACCTATAACACTTAACACCTTAAACCTAACACCTAACAACTAACACCTAACATCGAACACCTGATTGCATATAAATATATTTCATAGCAATTTGTTTACTGTGCGTCATATATGTTTATACTGAATCAAAAAGAGTAAAATCATAATCAACATCAAGGAATCATTACTAATTAGCAGCAAATGAGACGAAACATGTTCTTCCGTTGCATGATAACGGTGCATTCCATGAAACAAATGCATACGTGAGATATATGGTATCTTTAATATTCACCAGGCGTGACTAAATAATTATAAAAGTTGAGAGAACATCACGAAGCCATTGTCTCGATGTAACACAAAACGTTGCGCTGAAATTGACAAGAAGATGAGATATGGATCAATAGTTGGTGCCTGAGCAAATGAAATTTTATACGGAGGATTGAAAGACAAGCAAACATTGAACAGTCGTCTTCAATTGCCAGCCCAGGCTTTGGGAGGAGACAATATGGTGACGTCAATGAACAAATACAAAATGAATACACCCTAATCAACGCAATATGAATCAATGTTTTCCCGTCAAGTCGCCACCCCTGGGTAATACACATTCTCATGAGGCTATTGCTGGGTTAGTATGTGCTTGTTCTTAAAGGAGATGGAAGGCATCTGACTAAACAGCGGTAGAAAGATGCTCTTTTCAAGAAATGTGTGTCTTAAGGGTTGGCTCACGTATGATTTATCATTTTATTGTTATTGTTTGTTAGTTAAGTAATTCGTACAAATTAAGCGCAATGTTCATTTCACGTTTCTTGTTGATCCTTATTACATATTTAGTTTAACCGTAATTTTCATTTCATTTGTTTTGTAAAGCGCTAAGAAACTGTATCTGTATACCAGCGCTATATAAATCTTAGATATTATTATTATTTCCACAACAAAATACAGCAGCGGATCAAGGGTTTTCTGACTGGGGAGGGGGAGGGGCGCAATGCTGAACATTATTTTAAAAGCAAGCAACAACAACAACATCAACAAATATGACAAGAGCAAACAACCAACAAAACATTAATTAACAGCCGGATAACGATCGTCTAGGTCTTAGAAGACTATTTTACAGGTACCCTGTGCCTCCTTACCCTGGATCCGCCACTGAAAGCGATCTTCGAGACAGAGATACGAAGAGAAAGAGGGGAGAATGACAAGGAGATCTAGAAAACGTCAAATCCCTGAAAAACTGACAGATTATATATCTATTCATGACCTGATAAAATAATTCAGCTGCCAAGCTTTATGCATGTTGTGTAGACAGCTCATGGAACATAAATGAGCGCCTAAGTTCTATTCCTGTTAAGTATCGTCTAATAGAAGCAAAAGCTTGTTCAGTGACTTCAACTATGATAAAGATCATTAATTCTATATTTATGGTTTATGGGTTTTTCCTAATAAATATGAGGCCATTGCAATTACACCATTTAACAATTACCAATTGAAGCCAATTTGTTAACTTGGTAGTTAGCAACTACTCAGTACATCTTTCGTTTTCCACATGATTATGCACGCATCCAAACCATATCATTGCAGTTGATAACGTGAATAGCTTTGATGTGTTCAGGGGTGTCTGTATACCATTTTTAACGGCGGGGGGGGGGGGGGGGAGGGGGGAGGAGTATCAGACCAAATTTCGCGAAAAGCTTGCTGCCCCCTAAAATGAAAATCTAAAATAAAAGAAAAAGTAAGGTTCTCAGATTCACAAAATTTACAGGGTTTACATAATATTTCTATCAACTAAAAGAAGACATATTTTCTCACTTTGTTTCATTTCAAACGAAGGTTAACAAAGGAAATAGCCTTTGACAGAGGTTTACTCTTAGACTAGCGTCGTCGTACCCCTCTCTATGTACCCATATGTATGTTCCATGTTAATGAGCGTAGTACAGTGTACTAAATCAAGCTAAAAAGTGAAGGGTTTAATCACTGTTGATAACATAAAGCTCGTGATCAGTCGAGGTAATTATTTTGACTCATCATTCTACGTCATCAAAAAGTGCTCGATTCAGAGCGCGAAGAAAAGGGTTGAGCCGCAGTGTCAAAGCCAGGCAAACGTCACAAAATGAACTAGTTTATTAGAAAGAAAAATAATGTGAATGAGACGCCAAAATCAAGCGTTCACCTTATTGTAGGCCTGCTCGAGCTAATATCTAGGCATCTTCTGCCAGACGGTTTTAGCGCGCGATTGACGCCTGTGGTGCGTGTATATAGCAGACGACGGCTACATGTCTTCGTCGGTTTGGGTTTTTTCGATTTCTTAGAGACGTACGCAGACTAATCAAGATTAGTTGGTTAGGCCGGGCCAAGTCAATGTTATTCGTCTATCGTGATTTGTTATCCCACCTCGCCCTCTCCTTGTCTTTCTACTTCATTCCAACACTCTTTCTCACACAGTCTCCCGTTTCTCTGTACAGATTTGTATTCTCTCATTCCACTTTTATATGTTTCTCTTCGTTTTTCCTTCCGCATTTTTGAAAACATATCATATTGCTTTCATATGTCGCTCTTACTTTCTCATTTGAGGAATATAATCTTTTGTTCTATTCTCCTTATTAATCAAAGCAACAATATGCAAAGATAATTTGAATTGGAAACAACACAGTCAAGCTCCCTCTTTCCAGCTCTTTCTCTCTCTCTCCTTTTCTTTCTCTCCCTCTCACTCTTGTCTTATTTTCTCTCTCTTTACACCTCGATCCTCGCTCGATCACTATATCTTTCCTATCTCTTCCTTCTCTTTCCTTCCTTAACTTTATCATTATCTCCCCCTCTCTATCTCTCTCTCCTTCTCTCTCTCTCTCTTTCTTTCTCTCCTCCTTGCATGTCTCATCCTTTCTCAAGACCTCACTATACTGTCTCTAACCCCTAATATCCCCTCACACATTATTCGTATCCACCATCTTCGTCTACATTTAATGCTGATCATAATGCTTAATACTGTTTGGGTTTATAGTAATTTGTTGTAATTATTTCATTTCATTTACGTCGCCCTCCACTAACACCACCACAACAAAGTCACATTGTCATCATAACCATTATCATCATCATCACCATCTTCACCATCATTATCCTCACCATTATCATCACCATCATCATCACCACCATCCTCATTACTGTCCTCATCATCGTCCTCTTCAATATCATTATCACCACTACCATCATCACCCCATCACCCTTATCATCATCATCCTCATCATTATCCGCACCATTATCATCACCATCATCCTTATCATTATCCTCATCATCATCATCATCATTATCCTCATATCATCACCATCCTCATCATTATCCTTACCATTATCATCACCACCATCATCATCATTATCCTCATCATTATCCTCATCATCATCATCATCACCATCATCCTTTTCACTATCATCATCACCACTACCATCATCATCATCATCATCATCGTCATCATCATTAGGTGTTGTTTTTTTATTTTACTTATCCCGTCCTCCCACACGATCCATTTTACATCACAAACGGTAAAGCCAGTGTTCGCCACACCCTAGCTTCTTCACCGTCCTAGCCTGGGGCTCTCTAACAAGCGTAGAAGCCTGGCAAGACGAACCAAGCACTCCATCTCACTAAAGATAACATACCACACTCTTACTTCTCGGCTAACATCTACTTCAATCATTCTATACCTTCTTAGAACTGAAGCGCGGTTCAACTTTTACCGGTTTAACAGACTTTTTTTTAGCGACCGCAGAATAAGAGCATAAAATGCGTGAATTAGAGCAAAGGAAAGTCAACAGATGCATGTCCTTTTACGTTTTTCATGCTAAACTCTTTTCTAAACACGCTGATCATTTGTTTGTTGTTGTTTTCAGTCAAAGATTGCTACCACCAAATTATCGCAATATTTTCAAGAGAGTGTCATATTCTTTCATTGCTAAAAACATACATGATGTATTAATTGGATTCTTTTCTTTCTTTCTTTTTGGATATTTTAAAGGAAGTTATTAAACAAACGAGTAATAGTTAAAGAAATAATTAACAGGCACACGAATTATTAGTGTGATCGACCTATATCAACAGGTTATGATTCGTTCAGTTTTGTATGAATACCGATCTTTTAAAGTTGGCGTCCAAAATAAGCTCTAAATGCTCGTTCAGATATAATACGGGAAACCGCCGTAAAAAGGCCACTTTGGGTGTTTTTTCTACGTGTAGTAAGTGGTAACTTTGCCAAATAAGTGGTCCTACGCGTAACTAAGCTCTGTATTATAAGACACTGAAATGTGCGTATTACGCTTTACGACATGATTTTTTTTTTTTAAAGTTGCGTTTTTTTTTACCGCTTCGTTTCTGAATAATGAATACAAATAAGTTTGTAATGTCTTAACTCTTATGCATACAAATTGATGAAAATTGTATTTTCTAAATATTGTCTTTTTTTATAGGTTTACATTTTACACCTCCCCTTGTACTTAAACAGTTAAACTGACAGTTGTTTCTTTCCCAGAAAATGAAATGGACACCATCTAGTGGAGTTGAATATCTCGCCTCGACTAGTATATAATGGGATGTGAACTGAAATAAGCGATTCGAATATTTATAATGACAGGTCATTTCCATGACCGGACTCTCTCTGCTGTTTTTATTACGTCCAAACTAGTCTTCATGGGTAGCATGTTGTGTAACTTCATCATGAAGAGTGTTAGAATGAAAATAAAGAGTGTTTTATTTGATTCTCTTCTACCATGTTTAGCACACTGCCGTCGCCGTGCACGCTCCGTTGTGTGTATCTAGTAGCCTTCCCCGTGGTCGAATGCCTCGCAGATCAGTCAGGTTATCGAATTACTTAAATTGACGATGGTATATTCGGTCATAAAAAAGAGGATTCATTCGTTTTGAAGGGTCCCATGGATGCATTACTGTATCTAGTTGGTTTCTCTATTAATATTATAAAACAATGTCAAAAATAGGCGCAGAAAACATGTTAAATTGATCAAGCCTATATATAATTCTGCAAACTTCCTTAAACAAAAGCTCATGGGCGGTTCTCTATTACAGAATGTTTTGTTTTGAACCCCAAACTCCCATTTAGAACTGCTCCTGCCAAAGTTCACCAGAGGAGAAATAATTTCACCTTATAAAAACGGTTTTCTCATATCTCAGCTGATAAGATCGTCTCAAGCAGTTCCACCTTATAAATACTTAAAATGAATATTTGTAAGGAACTGGTTTTAATTCGGTGGCAAGATTTATCTCTAAACCATCAGAAAGAAGACTTATTGATGAAGAAAAGGAATATTCAATCTTTCCTTGACCTGCTGTCAAATTAAAATATTTCGACCAGAAAACATACTATTCTGTTCTCGAAATCAATTTTCTTTTTCCTATATTGGCTTTCTATCTCACAATATAATACAGGGCCGTGGATATAACCAATACGACGCACACAGTGGTGTTCATAGAATCTAAATTAGAAAAACAGGTCCCCTCTCTCTATGAATTATGTCAGCAATTAATAACTTCAGCTTTGCAACATGCATTTAGCAATTGCGATGACGTTATTTATGTCAGGGCTATTTAGCCTTTAGATTACAAACAAGAATGGATGATCTAGTTTCTTAAATTTGTCTGTTATATAAAAACCGACAACGATATTTGCGTTCTATTTCTCCTCTGTTCAGTATCTTAAAGGTAATACAAAGTTTTGGGAAATCTTGAAAATTTGGTGGAAAGTGATTCTTTACAATTTTGATATATTTGGATGCCCCTGTGGATGTATTATAAGCACTAGAAAATGTAGCCCCTAAAACACTTCGGCTTTCGAGAAAAATAGAATATACAAATTTACCGGTGCTCCCGGTAAATTGTAATATATTTCAAACAGCGCCTACGGCCGTACAATGGTAGCTGCGACCATGAAAATCTCAGAATATATAGTTGTGATATATAATTTCCAAACGGGAATAGCTAATAGGTCGATTTTAGTCAAGAAGCATTGTTTTATAGCTTAATTAATATCTTGACCTTGAGAGGGAGCTATACAATATACAGAGTTTATTATTAACAATTTCATAACTTTAGACTCGATTTCAACCGCGACAACGATCACTGAATAGTGTAGGGTCGCATATTATGCTTCCAATATGTTCATTTGAACCAAATTCATGACCCCATACCAAAACTTTGTATTACCTTTAAGCATGTAACTAATATCACACAAAAATACATAATTTGTCGATACTTTGAGTATAACAGTGTAATAACATATATTGAGGTATATAGCAAAGACCTATCGCGATTTACTCTTGAAAGTTTGTTCATCTTTAAAGTTGTGATTTCATTATATAACAATTTCAGACCGAAGGTTCAGACATTGAGGGGGAAGAGAAATAAAAGAGGCGACACCGGAAAAATTACAGTAAATGAAATACGAGAAAAAAAGAACATATAGTGAGAGGGAAGTGTTATACCATCTCCTTTTCCTGTTTCCTTTGCCTCCTCCTCTTCTCCCCCCCCCCCCCCCCTTCTCTCTCTCTCTCTCTCTCTCTCTCTCTCTCTCTCTCTTTCTCTTAAACTCACACACACTCCCTTTCTCTTTTTGTTTATATAAACATATCCTCACGAAGCAGTTTATTAGTCTGTGAACAAAAACATATCAAGTATACTAACACATTCAAAATCACTGTCACAGTTATTATCATCTTCTTTTATTCTCAAAAGTCAAGTCTTTAGCATTATCTTCCGCCTTTCATTTTTACAGCTGTTTCTCGTTCAATTCCTCTGTCAATCAAGTTTGAGTAAATTTCTCCTGGAATATCTTTCCTTTGGCTGGGTAGATGATTGGAAGTGACAAGTCGTGTTGTGATATGAAGTAATCAAATAGAAACGGGACGGTCTCTCGTGCCTCTTGTAATTTCCCGTGGTTAAACCAGCATAACCATCATTAGTTATTTCCATTGGTATTCGAGAATGTCTTCTCGAGCTTCTTCTATTTATATCTGAAGCTCATGTTGGATTTCTGGGAAGTAATTCATTAGGAGAGATTGGATCTGTTTTGTTCTTAGCCACGAGACTTTCAGCATTGATGATAATCCGCTTCAGGTAAACAAAATCTAGAACAAACCCTAACAAGCTTGCCAATCCTCCAACTCCCAACTCTCTATGTGTGTGTCTCTCTCTCTCCCCCGTCCTTCTCTCTCTCTCTTTATCTATCTATCTATGTATGTGTGTTTCTCTCTCTCCCTCCCTCTCTCTCTCTCTCCCTCTCTCTCTCCATCTCTCTATCTCTCCCTCTCTCTTCTCTTTCTCTCCCCCGTCCTTCTCTCTCTCTCTTTATCTATCTATATATGTATGTCTGTCTATCTCTCTCTCTCTCTCTATCTCTCTTTCCTCTCTCTCCCTCTTTCTCTCTCCATCTCTCTATCTCTCCCTCTCTCTTCTCTCTCTCTCTTCTCTCTCTCTCTCTCTCTCTCTCTCTCTCTCTCTCTCTCTCTCTCTCTATCTATCTATCTATCTATGTATGACTTTCTATCTCCTTCTCTCGATCTCTATCTATCTCTCTCTATCTCTCCCTCCCCCATCCTTATCTCTCTCTCTCTCTCTCTCTCTTGCTCTCTCTATCTCTCTCTCTATCTCTCCCTCTCTCTTTCTCTCTCTCTCCCCATCCTTCTCTCTCTCTCTCTCTATCTATATATCTATGTAGGCCTTTTTATCTCCCTCTCTCTATCTCTATCTATCTCTCTCTATCTCTCCCTCCCTCTATCCTTCTCGCTCTCTCTCTCTCTCTCTCCCTTTCTCTCTCTCTCTCTATGTATCTATATTTTTCTCTCTCTTTAATATTCTGTTGTTCTATCTACATGATCTATTCAATATGTTTTGAACTTTGTTTCATCCTGGCAACGACGTGCTATCACTCATCATCTCTCACAACCATCATCATCTGTATTTGTCGAACATGTCAAATCTGGCAACATCCAAGCGCATCATAATGTAAAGTTTACCCTTTTGGCTTGAGGGTTATCATTACTTTATCGTTACCCTTATATCTATTAGAGCAAAAGTAGAACCAGATTCTTTTTTTTTTAAAGGGGGCAATAACTATTAACAAAATATCTGATTACAAAATGGTGTATTTCATATTCTTAAGGTAATGGTTTACGAATAAAATCTCTGAAATGCAGAGGGAAGAGGTTTGGTATGGGGGGAACACAATCGCAAAGACTTTCAAAAATTAGGAAATTTCATCAGCCCTGCCCATGACCTTTCAAAATTATAGGGACATGTTACGCAACTTAAACATGATTTCAATAGGATATACAAATGGGTATTGAGATTTTCACTGAGTATATTTTGGTGAAGGTCTTTCCTATCTCGTTGCGTACTGAGGTATTTAGATTGTTTTTTAGGAGGATTGACCCCCTCCTTAACTCCACCTCTCAATTAGGTTTCCCAAATTACAATGATTTTAGGAGACCAACCATCCATACCTCCACATCGCATTAGTCACCTCCCCCCCCCCCCCCCCCTCCCATTCCTCTCCACGCAGTCGAATGATTAATCACCACCTCTCCTAGACATGTCTGGGTTAGTCTTAGAGGACTTGTCAATTCTCTAAAGGGTCTATGACTTCTGTTACTACTCCTCCTCTAGTTGGCTGTTGTGGGATGCATTTCTATGGCATCCCCTTCATCTTCATCTCTCTCTCTCTTTCTTTCTATCTCTTTCAAGTTCTCTCTCTCTCTCTCTCCTCCACTCCCCCTCTTTTTTTTCTCTCTCTGCCTAACTTGCTCACTCTCTCTCCCTTTCTTTGTTTCTTCCTTCACTCTCTTTCATTTCCCACACCATTGCTTTTACCTCGAGGCAAGGTGAGATACCTCACTTCACCCATGTCTTTCTCCTTTTCTCTCTCTCTCTCTCTCTCTCTCTCTCTCTATCTATTTCTCTGCATTATTTTTCTTTACCTTCTCTCGTTCTTTCCCTATCTAATCTGAATATCTTTTTAACATGTTCCCCCTTCTCTGAATTTATTATGCTTTCTCGATAATTATTTCACTTCCCGCATGTGTATTCCTCTCCATCTCCCTCCACGCGTCATTGCCTTTGGGCTATGTGATTAACAAGTAAGATACCTGCCTAACTCTCTCCGTCTCTCTCATCCCAACGAATACATATCATCTGGAGGGTCAAGCTAGAACTTTGTACACACAGTACACTTTCATCTCATCTCGTTTTCATTACCATTTCCCCGCGCGAAATGCACTTTTATCTTCACTTGCAAAAGTTTGTGATGCGTCATTGCAAGAGGATGATGACTTCTTCTCTTTAATCTTTGGTCTAGTCATGATATTCATTACGTTCGCGAGAAGATAGAGGTACACCGGAAACCTCTAAAACGATCTAAACTCAAATGTTGAGTTGTGATTACGTGAATACCAACTTAAAGGCCCGAATTCACAAAGGAGGTTTGTCGACAAACCGAGGTTTATGTACGTCATATGACGCGTTTTGACACGTTTTTTACAAACCTGGTTTGTAAATAACAAAAGGAGGTTTGTCGACAAACCTCCTTTGTGAATTCGAGCCAAAGGGAGTAGGAGGTGCGATTGAAAGAAGGGAACATGTGTATACACATTTTTGTGAGTGCATTCGTGAATATGTACTGCAGGCAGTTAATATAACTAATGCACGAGCTAAAAACATGTATTATTTGTTTTATAAGATGGGTCAGATGCCAGATGGTGCATTTGGTAAAAGTTAATGCATTCACATGTGATCTATAGTAGATGTGAGTGTATTATTAGATCCAGACAAACTAGCTATAGTAGCTGTGAATGTATTATTGGATCCAGTCGTACTAGCTATAGTAGCTGTGAATGTATTATTGGATCCAGTCGTACTAGCTATAGTAGATGTGAATGTATTATTGGATCCAGTCGTACTAGCTATAGTAGATGTGAATGTATTATTAGATCCAGACGTAGTAGCTTTAGTAGATGTGAATGTATTATTGGATCCAGACGTAGAAGCTATAGTAGATGTGAATGTATTATTGGATCCAGACGTACTAGCTGTAGTAGATGTGAATGTATTATTGGATCCAGACGTACTAGCTATAGTAGATGTGAATGTATTATTGGATCCAGACGTACTAGCTATAGTAGATGTGAATGTATTATTGGATCCAGACGTACTAGCTATAGTAGATGTGAATGTATTATTGGATCCAGACGTACTAGCTATAGTAGATGTGAATGTATTATTGGATCCAGACGTACTAGCTATAGTAGCTGTGAATGTAATATTGGATCCAGACGTACTAGCTATAGTAGATGTGAATGTATTATTGGATCCAGTCGTACTAGCTATAGTAGATGTGAATGTATTATTAGATCCAGACGTAGTAGCTTTAGTAGATGTGAATGTATTATTGGATCCAGACGTAGAAGCTATAGTAGATGTGAATGTATTATTGGATCCAGACGTACTAGCTATAGTAGATGTGAATGTATTATTGGATCCAGACGTACTAGCTATAGTAGATGTGAATGTATTATTGGATCCAGACGTACTAGCTATAGTAGATGTGAATGTATTATTGGATCCAGACGTACAAGCTATAGTAGATGTGAATGTATTATTGGATCCAGACGTACAAGCTATAGTAGATGTGAATGTAATATTGGATCCAGACGTACTAGCTATAGTAGATGTGAATGTATTATTGGATCCAGACGTACTAGCTATAGTAGATGTGAATGTATTATTGGATCCAAACGTACTAGCTATAGTAGATGTTAATGTATTATTGGATCCAGACGTACTAGCTATAGTAGATGTGAATGTATTATGGATCCAGACGTACAAATTATAGTAGATGTGAATGTATTATTGGATCCAGACGTACTGCCTTTAGTAGATGTGAATGTATTATTGGATCCAGACGTACTAGCTATAGTAGATGTGAATGTATTATGGATCCAGACGTACAAATTATAGTAGATGTGAATGTATTATTGGATCCAGACGTACTGCCTTTAGTAGATGTGAATGTATTATTGGATCCAGACGTACAAGCTATAGTAGATGTGAATGTATTATTGGATCCAGACGTACTAGCTATAGTGGATGTGAATGTATTATTGGATCCAGACGTACTAGCTATAGTAGATGTGAATGTATTATTGGATCCAGACGTACAAGCTATAGTAGATGTGAATGTAATATTGGATCCAGACGTACTAGCTATAGTAGATGTGAATGTATTATTGGATCCAGACGTACTAGCTATAGTAGCTGTGAATGTATTATTGGATCCAGACGTACTAGCTATAGTAGATGTGAATGTATTATTGGATCCAGACGTACAAGCTATAGTAGATGTGAATGTAATATTGGATCCAGACGTACTAGCTATAGTAGATGTGAATGTATTATTGGATCCAGACGTACTAGCTTTAGTAGATGTGAATGTATTATTGGATCCAGACGTACTAGCTATAGTAGATGTGAATGTATTATTGGATCCAGACGTACTAGCTTTAGTAGATGTGAATGTATTATTGGATCTAGACGTACTAGCTTTAGTAGATGTGAATGTATTATTGGATCTAGACGTACTAGCTATAGTAGATGTGAATGTATTATTGGATCTAGACGTACTAGCTATAGTAGATGTGAATGTATTATTGGATCCAGACGTACAAGCTATAGTAGATGTGAATGTAATATTGGATCCAGACGTACTAGCTATAGTAGATGTGAATGTATTATTGGATCCAGACGAACTAGCTATAGTAGATGTGAATGTATTATTGGATCCAGACGTACTAGCTATAGTAGATGTGAATGTATTATGGATCCAGACGTACAAATTATAGTAGATGTGAATGTATTATTGGATCCAGACGTACTAGCTTTAGTAGATGTGAATGTTTTATTGGATCCAGACGTAGTAGCTATAGTAGATGTGAATGTATTATTGGATCTAGACGTACTAGCTTTAGTAGATGTGAATGTATTATTGGGTCCAGACGTACTAGCCATAGAAGATGTGAATGCATTATTGGATCCAGACATACTAGCTATAGTAGATGTGAATGTATAATTGGGTCCAGACGTACTAGCCATAGAAGATGTGAATGCATTATTGGATCCAGACATACTAGCTATAGTAGATGTTAATGTATTATTGGATCCAGACGTACTAGCTATAGTAGATGTGAATGTATTATTGGATCCAGACTTACTAGCTATAGTAGATGTGAATGTATTATTGGATCCAGACGTACTAGTTAACTATAACAGTTATTTTGCATTTACATGCACCAATTGCATTAGAATATAATCAGGCATAATAGCAGTAGTAAAATAGATAGAAGAGCTGTTGTAAAAGCAGTAACAGTAATGGATGTCATGGTGGTGATGGTGGTGTTAGTTGTAGTTGTTGTTGTGTATGCTATCTTTACTTTAGTTGCTGCCGTTTTTGTTGTAATTGTGTTGCTGTTGTTGTTGTTGTTGTTGCTATCATTGCTGTTGTTGTAGAATATACTGAAGTAGGTTTAGAAATGTAGTAGTAAGATAAGAAAGCAGTTATAATTGGGTGACCAGTATATTATCTAGAGAAAAATATGATAAAGAAAGAAGAAAGAAATGTGATAGGTTCTTCGTCCTATTTGAAAAAAGTAAACACTCATTTCCTGTCAATTTGAAATATTTTCTCGGTGTCATCTGTATTTAGGTTAACCAGAATTCTGAATAACCTGATAGGTCCTAATAACCACGTGACACCGCAAGTCTGGTGGCGACTCTCTAAAGCCAGCTTACCATTAGTTAAGGGATCGGTTTACTGCTGTAGTAATCACACAGCCAATTCGGCCTGATTCCTCGTCCCAGTTTTCCTTCTCCTCCTTACCACCCATGACATTAACCCCTTTCCTCCCACGAGACTGCAGAGTGCATGTCCAAAGTCTTTAGATGATTGATGACTTAAAGGCTGTATGTGGAGAACCGGTGGCCGATTTGCATTTTGGACGATCCTGAGCAGACGCCACTCTCAAGGCCCGATTATTCAATCTAGGGGTCATTTTACAAAGAAATACAAAATAAATATTAACACATATCATTTTACGTTATATGATAATGTATCACAAATCCAATGCGTTAGAAAACGCGGTGTAGAAGATAGGAACGTTCGTCTAATGTTTCCTTGGGACTATGATAAAATCATTCTATTACTGGTCAAAAACGATCGCAAATACTTAAAAGAAAATCGAGGGCAATTTGAAAACCCTTTTGTACGTCTTCAGATTATGTAATATGCCAATTTACTATTTGCAAAGGTCATTAATTGATACAAATCGCTAATCACTCTGCCCTGGGATTAAATTGTTGACAGATTTGGTGAAGATGCTGATGTCAGCTGTATTGTATGAAAAACACTTTACATAAAAATGAACACTTGGGACTACACAAATCGGTGGCCAAAACTTTAGCCCTAAAAAGCACTATTCCAAGTTGCATTTGAATTCAAGGGCATTCCCAGAGTAATTTTATGGTGTTTTCTTGTCACAGCAAGGGGGAATAGTCAAGAAAGCATAACGATAATATTAAACCATCGAAACAAAGAAGCAGAAGCAAAAATCAAACCCGTATACCTGGACTTCTATATTCCCTTTAATTACAACGGTTGGCAATGCTGGATTAGGTAGGTTTTACTTCATTGAAGTTTAGAGCTAGAGAAGAAGAGAGGGGGTAATAAAGAGAAGAGTGGGGTAACTAGAGGGGTAATGAAATGCAGAGAAGAGGGAGAAATGGTGTCGATTTCGACCTCATGGGGGAGACGCTTTATAACAACATAGTTTATGAACTCGAGAAAAGAAAAAATATAATTGAAAGAGGATTCATAAAAATTAGTTTGGAAATTGTAATACTTAGTACATCTAAATTCCCATGCTGGTCTAAAAGAGAAATAGAAATTATTTGAAAACCTTTTTATTCTTGCAAGGGTCTTTTTTTTCCCCAATCGGAATAGCTTTTCTGTTTATTTCTAGGTTTTTTCATTGATAAGAAACGATATAAAGGCAAAACAATCTAAAACTATATAATTCTTAAAAAAATGCAAGAAGAGGGAATGAGACTTAATGTTACCTTTATAAAGCGCAACGTTATTAGATTAAGATGCAATAAGCTAGAATATGCATTGCAGGAACAAGTATTGATTGGGGAGCTCAGGTGATATGAACAGAAACGTCATTCTTTTCATTCCATGTTGTCCTATTTTATTTACGTACAGTAAAACACATTTCAGCCTGCGGCTGTTTGTAAACATAAATCTTACATCATTGTAACACAATATTCCATAACTTTTGAACAAATAAATATAGAAGTAGGTTATCAAAAGAAACAGTGATGCTCTAGAAACCTTTTAAAATCAGAAATGGCCCCGATAAGGAGATTATATTCTAAGCAGCCCTGATCCTAAGTATTCGTTCTCCTTGTGTTCTAAATACAATATCCATTGGTCATGGTTGGCTACTGGGGTTACATCACGTTTCTGGTTTATGGATACGAGGCAGAATGGTAAACACATCAAATAATATAAGCCTTTATATACCTCACTTAAGTAATCCAGCCATCTGATTGGTCGAAATTGCATTCATAAACTTCAACTGTTCCTGTAAAATTCCCGGTTACCATGCATAAAACATTTAATATTTTTAATAACCATGGTTATTAAAAAAAATAGTTCAGTCTCCATGGTTACCCCATAGGTTTACATGTTAAAAAATGGTTTGAGCGATCGAGGATACCGTATGTGTGCGAATAATTGGTCGGTAATTTCAATACAATTGAATCTCGATCGATCTTACCGACAATTTTATCTTGCATTGTTGACATGAAGACGAAAATAAACTTCCAAAAACCAAAAAACAACATCTGCCGATAGATCTTGATCTAAATTCGTGCCAATATGCATTGCAAAAGTAAAAGAAGAGTCCGTATATGGAGCTTTTGCGAAGCATTCATCACACGCGAAGCCGGTTTCAATTCATTTTAATGTATATATCGTACAAAACTGCCAAGCATGTTAACAGCGCGCGATGGCCGAGAGGTCTGAGGCGCTGACTTCAGATACATCACCTTTTGTACGCAAGAGTTCGAATCTCATCTTCGACAAAAAAAAAGTATTTTTATTTTTTAGTCTATTTTTTTTCGGCATATAAAAGTATTAATGACTGCTTTAATATTCGAGAAATAGTTGTTTTTATACGCTCTCGGGAAGGTTACAATTGGGCTATTGCCCTCGGCACGCCTCGGGTAATAGCACAATTCTAACCTTCCCTTGAGCTTATAAAAACAACTATTTCTCTCAAAGCAGTCATTAATACTATATTATTGCCTTTCCGGTCTCTTAAAGATCATTCTATTAATCAAAACAAGAGGGAAAATACGTATCGGATTTTTCAATTGCCATAATTGATGACACTAAGGGTTAGTGACTGGTTTCAATGATTTATGTCAGTATGTTTGTTGTTTATTAATGTTTGCATGTTTCTTTATCTGTATATAATTTTGTCAAATCGATATGCTTAAAGCTTGGACGGCTTTGGAGATGGAACTGAAAATAATGATGTTCCTCACTATGTTTGCCGATGTCTACAGACATACATGTACTGACGGGGTGACAGAGTGAGGAGATGAATGATTCAGAAACAACAACAACAATTATTCCACAAAAAAGTGTCATACGCTACAGTGTGCGTGAAATTTAAACCAAGCATGGACGATATTACCTTTAAGATGTTCAGCTTACCCACCTAGAATCTCTAGAAATGTGATTTTCTCTTTGAAATTCAGATACCGCCCGCCAAATGACTTTTTGGTACCCTCTCTTCATATTGCTTTTAATCATTCATGCGTGAAATATGCATCATATGAGTTGCATCAAATGTAAGAAGAAGCTCTAAGCTTTACAAATATCTGTAATTTATTAACTATAATTGTAATTATTATTTATGATAAAACATCGATAATACTCGGTTTCGTTTATTTCTGGGACGCAATGTATACTGCTTGAGTAATCAGCTGTTTACAGTCATCGGTTGATAATTAATGTGTATTCAAACTATTCAATATATGAATGTATTTGTTAATATTGTTATAGGGGTCTTTGTTGCGAGTGGCTGCGTTATGATCCCGCTAGCTTAATACAATAGTTGAATAGTTGAAGTTGGACGCGGCGGTTTGTTAGATGCTAGTTCCCGCATCAAGTGTGAGCGCGGTTCTAAAAAGATCGGGCAGTCATAAAGATTCCAGGTCGAGGTAGTGATAAAAAATGATACGACTGATGTGTGGGAAAAACAGCTATCTTGACCTTTACATCTTACACATCACGTGTGTTCTGATTCGTGCTTTCTCTCTCTCTCTCTCTCTCCTCTTAAACTCATCCCATCTAAATTTGATTTCTTTCCTTCTCTCATTCTCTCTTTCACTGCACTCTTTCCTTTAAAACTTTCTTTCCTTCTTGACCTTTGAACTTTTTACCACTTTTTTTAGTACGTTATACATGTATTTAGTCTATATTTCTTTTTGATTTCACCATTGTCTTGAGTGTTCAATAAATTTCCTTAAACTCTAAGTCATCTCAATACCCTCTCTCTCTCTCTCTCTATGTATATATATATATATATATATATATATATATATTTCTCTCTCTCTCTTTCTCTCTCTCTCTCTCTCTCTCTCTTTCTCTCTCTCTCTCTTTACCATCGCCATCAAACCCATAAAATCAGTCCAGTCTCTCCAATCTCTTCACTCTATCATGTAAGCATGTTAACATCATTCACATAACGATAAATACTCAGAATACCTACCGGCAAACCGACCAGACTATATACTACTCTGATGACGTCAGTAACACTGATATTCGATACTGCTAATATACTCTTCTTTGTGCTTATTTTCATATCTCTAATGTTACATTCATTCGGTCTCCAATCCTGTTAATGTTTTCACGGCGTGTCAGGACAGTTATTGGAAATGTGTCTATTTCATGTATTCGATGATACAGTATTCTTGGAATGGCTGTACCGCCGGTGATGTATGGCATTGTTTTCCCGTGCCCTTGACGTACTTGTTAGAGATTTTGCAATCAATAAGCAACATGCATCTAATTGCATTGCATTTGTTCCTATATTTAGAAACGACAATGTGCTGGGTACTTATTTCAGTTGAGAAATTAAAATGGAAGAATCATGTAGAGAAAGAACTTCCATATTGGTAATACAAATTTATGAGAAAAACATACATACAGAAACTGAAAATAATATTTTTAAAACACGACAATTCCATTAATACGCCTATTGTTTTCCTGGCTAATCGCATTTCTTTTAAATTACATCATGTACATCCTATAATCTATATCGCACGATATTCATGATATTGTAACAGCTAAATAAAACATCACTTTTAACATGTGCAAAAGGATGTGCAATATTTGAAGAGATAAACATAAAGATGAGTGCATATTTTTTACAGCTTTGATTTAGGAGTACCATTTTTTTTCTCTGAAACATTCAATATTATTTGTTAGGTATAGGATTAATAGATATTCATTTTTAAGGGAGTTTCTTATAGTTCTCAACACTGTTAACCACATTCAGGAATCAAGGACAGAAAAAGAGACAAATTGATCTTCTCCAAGGTATAATTCATGTACATGTAAATATTAGTAGCTATCTAGATAGATGGTTAGACACAGATGGTGTTAATGCAAAAGGGATTAATATTTGCTACCGTATTAATTTTTTTTTAAACCGGCAGATAATAGAATGCTTCATATTTGGTTGAATTGATTAACAGATGTGTTGTTTTGAAGGAGCTATACATTGTTGTTCCAGTTTTATCGAAATAGCACTGGACAGTAAAGGAACATATTCATCTTCTCCTGTGCATCACGTGATATTGATGAAGTGTCGACTCGGAGTCCGCACATCAAATAAACAGACTCGACACCCACGCGCAGATGAAAAGCGTTGAAAATTTATTTATTCAATCCCACTTCGCGTCATTGAAAAAATATGAAGAATGAGAGGATAGCGGGAATCTCCGAATTTGATATAGAGACGCGGATGGTCAGGCCTGCAAATGAAAGTAATTCTTGGGTATAAGAGGCTACTTGACAAGTGTGTAAGTGGCGTTTGTGTTTGTTTAGGAATAAGGGGAGGGATAGGAGAGGAAAATGGGATGAAGTCTCTGTCGAAGGGAGCTGAGAGATGGAGTAGGGTTAAATAAATGCATCTAGGCAATGTTATGTCGGGTAGACAAGTATGTATATATATGGATTGACTTTCGTCCGTTGGTAATGGTTGGAAAGGGTGATGTGCAAACACTTCACATCTTCTTTCCGGCTTCTTTTCAAAACCATCATTTTCTCTTCTCCTGTCTGCTACTGTTTATTTTCAAAGGATGCCCGTAGGCTGATCCAGGGGTGAGCAAAGGGACTGCCCCTTTTCTGAGAAAACGAAAACGTCATGGTAACCACCTCCCCTTCCCTTCCCACTCTTAACAAATTTGAGAGGCCTCATAGGACTTCTTTTTATCATACACAGGGTACAACATCATATCAGGATTTAATATGTTACCCCCCCCCCCCCCCCCCCACTTGCCCCCTTCCCATCCATTACAAATTCAAATTAGAACTCAACACACTGATGATTTTATAGAAATCCAAATGTTCAACATATGCCACCACTTTCAGCTTTTCGTTTTCATTCAAATAGAAAAATAATAACGTTAAGCCTTCAGACCAACAATGAAGGTCGAAATCCCAATACGATGGTTTATATAATTGGGACAATAAGGTACAAATAGCTTGTATCAAACTTCTCAGCATACAGCAAAGTTTGAAGTACTTTTCTGTACCTCTGTAAGATTATGATGTTACTTTACCTTGGCCTACATTGGGTTCGACAGTGCGTGCCGCTGCACATCCGGTCTGCCAAGAGAAATTCTGATAAACAGCTTCGAAATTGGAGAAAGTGGCTTGTATGTTCCACTTTTTTTCTCTGTAATGCTTCATTTTACTTGATTTATTGGTGATGAAGTTTTAGATTTCTCTTTAGGCATACAAGTTATAATTATGTAAATCTAGGGAGGCTAGGATCACTTTTCCTCCCCCCGGACATTGTCGGGATGAATGCTAAATATTTCAGCGGTGGAAATGGGTGTGGAAAAACCTGAAAAACTTTATTCTTTCTTTTTGTTTGCTTTGCTTTCTTCTATTTTTTTGTTGCTAATGGACACATTTTTATGAAATAACAAACTTTTGAAAAAAATTATTTACATGTTAGAGCTTTCTCTGACTTTTGGACAGCTTGTACAGTAGTTTTTAAGTCTCATCACCGCCTTTTATCATGAAATTGTAACTATATGTTGGCTCTACAGATTGGTTTGGATTGGAAGTTTGCTTTGCCCCCCCCCCCCCCGCCCCCCCCCCCACCCCCCCCCCCCCCCACCATCGGACAATCTTGTTTTCATACCTGTACCTTAATTCTTGGCCGCATTACCTCTTATATTTGTAAAGCGTTTAGAGACGTTTGTGATATTAAAGCTAAATACTATTATATTATTATTATTTGCCTTTAATGTTGGTAGTGGAAATTGGACAATTTGCAAGCTTACAAGTGTTTGAATTAGTTCCATATTTTCTTTTTGTAAATAACTCGATCCGCAGTAATATGTTTTGTTGTCTGATCTATTTTTTAAATGATGTTCTATAAAACACGTGATTTTTGTTGGATAATACTTTCTCACAATTTATAACCCGTTACGATTAAGTACAATTGATCCTCTTCATGTCGATAAACGTGGTTTTATGTAATTCGTAATGTGGTTTGCACTTCGCCGGTCAGAATAACGCACGTACATGTATATATTAACTTCATATTTTATTCACAAGCAACAAACCCTGTACCTTTTTTTTAAATGGTTTCTCCCGAAATTTCATTACTAAAAAAGGACACCAGTCTATATTCAAGTGAACGACGTTTTTTTGTACACCATCTCATTTAGATTCCGAAGCCATTACCAGGTTTATATTGTGCCATCGATCAACATCATTTGTGTATATTGTGTCGTTAAAACTCCACGCTATGAGCACTTCATGGTACTGAAGGCAATATAAGTTTGCCTGGTAGGATGATGACGATGTCGTATATATTCATTTTTGACGATCACCTTCATGATAATGAATTTTTAATGGAAAAATATGTTTAGGAGATTGTAATAGAAATACAGGTATAATGTGTCCTTTATCAACATAGCCCATACCAGTACTTTCTAACAAGTTTTAAGTGCACATGGCACAAACATATCAAACTTCCTATACGATCTGAAATTGGATTTAAGACCATAAAACATTCGTTATAGTTATATAGCTCTAAAGAAAAAAATTGTGCTGAAGTAGGCTGACTTAAAAAATGAATGGGGCATATTTTTTCATGATGGATTATACAAGGCCCGTTTATTCATACCATTCATAGCATAAAATTATTATCATTATTATCATCGCGTATGGTACAGACATCCTTTAACCATTTTTCCTTCTTTTCTACGCTTGAGGATTTGTTTTGCTAACTTTTGGAGGTAATTGTTTTGTGATCCACCCCCTGCGCCCCCCCCCCTCCCTCCCCAATATTTAAAAGACTCGTGAGCATATGCGAAAACAGGAAACTCCACGCTATGAGCATTTCATGGTACTGATGGCCATATATTTCTGCTTTGTAGGATGATGACGATGTCGTATAAATTCATTTTTGACGATCACCTTCATGATAATGAACAGTTAATGGTAGTATATGTTTCGGAGATTGTAATAGAAATACAAGTAGAATGTGTCCTTTATCAACGTAGCCCATACCAGTACTTTCTTACAAGTTTTAAGTACACATGGCATAAAACATATCAAACTTCATAAGATCTGAAATTGGATCTAAGACCATAATACATTCGTTATAGTTATATAGCTCTAAAGATAAAAATTGTGCTGAAGTAGGCTGACTTAAACAAATGAATGGGGCATATTTTTTTTACGATGGATTATACAAGGCCCGTTTATTCATACCATTCATAGCATAAAATTAGCATCATTATTATCATCGCGTATGGTACAGACATCCTTTAACAATTTGTCCTTCTTTTCTTCGCTTGAGGATTTGTTTTGCTAGCTTTGGGGGTACTTTTTGTGATCCTACACCCTGCCCACCCCCCCCCCCCCTCCCCCCATATTTAAAAGACTCGTGAGCAAAAACAGGAAGCAGAGCATGCTTCTGCGCATAAAGAACCTCAGTTTGGGTTTTTTTCTTCATCGGGTTTTAAACACGTCAATTCGACCTTCACGAACACCCTTATGCAATGGCGTAAGGGTTGAAGAACTCGAAAAGAGTTCAACTACACGTCTCGTTATGCGTAGGTTGGTTGTTTGACAAGTACTGCTCTACCACGAGGGGATTGCTTACAATCAGTATGCGTTCTAGTTAGAATTCATTACTCTCTGAAGGCAGTCTTCAGGTGATATGGTATTTAAATCACCATACCTAACCAAGTCCCGAGCTCGGTCACTCATGCACCATTCCAAAATTAAGCGCTGCCAAATTCATCATGCGTCAAAATACATAGCCTAAATCAGGGATCACATTGCACTTTAAGACCCTAACCTTTGATCAATTTGCTCCGAGATTAATAAAAATGGACAAGTTGCAAAGTTTAAGGGCTGAATAATGCCTCTGTGGTGAAATAATCATACTTTTAAATGAGCTTTTCAAGATTTATTTTCCTTCCCGAAGGTTGGTTAGAACGGCGGCATCGGAAACCGCGCGATATTGAGTTTTATCTTTATTTAACCGGTATAGCGGTCTACTGTTCCTGTTTATCGTAATCGATGATGTAATCGATATACCTCTGTCTGAAATATTTCAATATCCGTTCGTCATTATTGTTGCATTTTTTCCCTCTCGCCTTTTTGACGCAGGCGCTTACCTAATTGAATTTCTACCAAATATGGTAACAATTTTGAAGGGTATTTTGAGGCCTCTGAGAAGCTCTTTTAGTCAAGAGCAATTTCAATAAGTATAGGTGATTTTATTTCAGTGGATTTTCAGTAGTAGATATTTTCAGCACAAGCGTAATTTCTCGAATATGTATAAAATCTGATAGGAAATGTTGAGAAGATCACCATGTGGCATTAAAGGCAACATTAACACATAATGGTGTTTGAGAAGGCCATCCTGTCTCTTCACGAGCCTCTTAAAGACTCTTGTAAGTGTACCTACAAGCATGGTGGGGTGAGTGTGCCATTATGAAGAGCGTCTGAAATTAGTTTTTCAACAATGATGGAATGGTAATAAAAAAGAAAAATACCACTTCTAAGGGCTGATGAATTGTATTCGGCGATAAGGTATTTTATCGAAGGCTCTATATAATGTTTCTTTCTAGCTTACTTGTATTTTCCATTTTCAATAAAGACATAGTAACAAACTCTGAATAGATGCATGTCATTGTTCGATGATTTATAATCGACACTATGTCAGTCTTAAAGTTATTCAATCCCGCAGAAAAATGTCGACAAATTTCATCTGCAGATTGAAGGCCTTTAACGTGAACTGGGTCGGGTTTAGAATCGTAAAAAAACAAAACATTAGAAGAATCACGGCTGCACATAATTCGACTGATGGAACGATGAAGGAGGTTTATTTGCTTCCATCCCAGTAGAGAGATAAAAGAGACGAGAATAAGAGCTCAGATAATATGTCACCCCGTATAAGAGAGTAGGTGGGACTACGCACTTCATTTATATTGCCTAGTGTTATATATAGTACGCTCTGGTGCTAGTCGATAGCAGCTGTTTTAGCACCATGTCAGACAGCGCCTTCTTTATTCGATTATAACTAATATTGAAATATTACATATTTGTTAAGAGGAGGGTGAAAAAGACAACTGAGAAATTAAAATTGGGGGTTTGTATGACGCATTATGACACCGTTATTTGGATAATTATATGAACAACTCTTTTTTTTCTGTAAGAACATGATGTTTATATTTTTATGTATTGCACTTTATATACAGTATATATATATTTCTTTATTTTTTTAAAAACTGAAAATAGAACTATAAGAACAAAACGATCAAACGAAACGAACGATTGAGATTCTCTGATATTTAATCCCACTGTGTAGTTTAAGCTAGCTAACAAGGATTCGACATTTTTATCTCTGTTTCTCACCATGGGAATAAAAATAAAACTGCCTCTGTGTTTGGAATCCTTGAAATTGTTTTTTATTTTATGAGACCGTCGACACTGCGAAGTCGAGACACTAACAAGTTTTCAATTCAATGAAGATCAGATTGTTTAAAATCGAACTGAGCAATTTTACAGCACTTACTGCATTATATTTGCGGATAGCATTGAAAAGAATACTAAAAAAAAAAACGCCATGTAAGATTAAAAAGTAAGCTTTTTCGATTTGTCGAACTTACGAATTGACACATAAAGCAATTTTTATCTCAGTGACCATCTAAAATAGACCCGATTTTGTAAAAATATTATTATTGTAGGTTTTCTTTTCATTTCTTTAAGTTTAACCTTTATTTGATAACTCGGCTAGAATACAACATATCATACATGTACTTCAATTTTATCAAAATGATTAAAGAACATTAAATATACATTGTTCAGAATAATACAGTATGCTCTTTATAATGACTAGAACATCAGTTTAATTTCAATACGAAATAAATCATTGTATAGCGGAGAGGACAATGATGAAAATTTCCTTTGTTTAAAATAATTATATCAGAGACTTAATTTTTTGAAAATCTGAGAATTTCCTGAACGATCTGTCCCTTAATAACGGTATACTGCACTATTACGATGCCTAGGGAGCAGATGTGCTCTTCTGAGCGTAGCAATGATGATGATGATGATGACCGCGAAGGGCAGCTAGGGTAGAGAAATGTGTATTTCTTCGTTTGAAGTGGCATTCGTCTTTTTTTCATGACGATTTGTTTTTTGTGTTTTATGCTTTGCATATTTGTTTGTTTCCATGTTGTTTCATTTAACTATGAGTTTGTTACTTTGTTCTTTCGTTCGTTTGTTCGTTAGTTTGTAAACCGTTATGCGTAAAGCAGTATCTATCTCATTTTAGTACGATGCCGCCCCCCCCCCCCCCTCCCCCTCAACACACCAGTGCCCCCCCCCCCCCCAATGGATATACTCACGCTACGTTATATGCGCAGTATTTATTGGCAGCAGTATATTCATTCATTAATTTGTTCTAGCTCAATCTCAGTTGGATTGCCTCATCAGTTTTGTAGCTGCTATCCGCCATTATTTACAAATTAGCTCAATTTCAGCAAAATTGGGTCAATTTTATAGTCATTGGTTTTCAGACTAATGTGGCAATGGACCCTCTGAAGTGACATACCGCTCACTCATTCTCTCTCTCTCTCTCTCTCTCTTTCTTTCTCTCTCTCTCTCTCTCTCTTTCTCTCTCTCTTTCTCTCTCTCTCTCTGTCTCTCTCTCTCTCTCTCTCTCTCTCCCTCTCTCTCTGTCTTCTTTCCATCAGCATGAATAAATGACTGTGGGCGATGACATTTCTGGGTTTGGATGTGATCCCTTCCCCCTGTGTCTATACATGAAGGATCTAGATCATTATGCAAATCACCAAGGTGCTTGCTTAGTTGACGGCTTTTTAAAAGTAGTATCGACCCAAAAGAGAAAATCCTGTATATCAGAGGGGATTTTGCTCATTTGTTTTCAGTGGAAAAGTAGAATGCAAGCATACGAAACATATAAGCCTACATAAACTTTGACCCAAAAGAGGAAATCCTGTATATCAGAGGGGATTTTGCTCATTTGTTTTCAGTGGAAAATTCAAACACAAGCATACCAAACATACAATACATAAACTTTGAACAGTGTGAGCATGTACGCTGTTGATTAGACTCTAACCGGTGTATCAGGACATTCATTTAATACATTTTAAACCTCTATTTAAAATGACATGCCGAAAAAGAAATGGTCAGGAAGCAAGAAGCATCAATGATTGGAATATTTCTTTCATGACATTATTATTTTCTTGTATTTTCTACCGACAACGCATGAACAAATAAATTGAGCAAAAAATTCCCATTAATTTTTACGAAAATCCACAACAAAAGTCCCAAAAATTGTATTAAGAAAATATTATTCAGCTTCGCTCACAATGCTTGATATGTTTTACCTGTTTCTTCGGGTTCTTTCAAACGGGATTTGCAAATAGTTTCAAATGGATATTATCAAAATCTAATGCAAAACATTATCTTCTTCCAGATCTTTTAGAACGTGATTGTGTGCGGAGAAATAGATTAAGGATATGTTAAAGCCGCCGCTTATTCTTGTACCATTCATGCAAGTCTTTTTCTCTATTACGTCTTCTTCTTCTTCTCCTGCTCTTCCCATCTCTATCTCTCTTTTCCCATCTCTCTCTCTTTCTCCCCGTCTCTATCATTCTCTTTCTCTCTCTCTCTCTTCTCCAACCATCGCCAGGTAATATTATCATGAGATAGTAAGGCCCCTTGGTGGAGTTAAACATCTTCGTATAGGCAATGAACCAGGCAGGCTCCCGTTAATCTGAGCACCGACAGAGCTAAAGCGACCAGACCAGGCCGGCTAGCTGCCTGCTGGATCGCACATCGCTTCGCTGCCACATATAATTTTCAAATCAGAATTCTCAAGGTCGACTCCCCGACGTGGAATGCAATAATGGAAGACAAGATGCCTTTGATGCAGACCAACATTGATGGGTCCATGTTGTGGAATTTGTCCTTTTTCTTCTTCTTCTTCACCGATGTAAGGTGTCATCATTTTAGTCCCAGGGGTTCAGGGGAGAGATGATCAACCGAGTATGAACGGATGAAGCGTCCAGCGTCAGCATCATTTATCATGTTCATCCTCCTGGTATATTGTGATGTAGTTTCTTGGGAGGACTGGAAATTGACAGAGACAGAGTGTGTTCTACATACACCTTAAGCGTTTGGTACTTGGTGGCCTGTCACACCCCCCCCCCCCCCACCCTGTCTATCTATCTATTCCTTCAATGTTATTCCAGTGACAGATCCGGGGGCAGGGGGAGGAGCAAGGGAGCACATCCCCCCTTTTCTCAGCAAAACCCTACCTGGCGTATCTTCAATACACGTAAATATTAAGTTTTGGTTTTAAATCATGTTCCCCAAATTATTTTATGCGCAGAAATGTTAACTTAACATCGGCACCATTTTCAATTAAATTAATATCCTTCTCTTTCTTTTTTTACTATTTTTTACTTTTCATACGCCAAGGCTATTCCTTTATCCTTGTCTCTGTTTATCTGTCTGTCCCTCTCCATTAATCTCCTTCTTCTCTACCAAACTTTTCTATCCTCTTCTTCCTATTGACTCCCATTCTTTCTCTTTCTCCCTCATTATCTTTCACAATATCTATCACTTCCCTCTTTTGCCCTGTTATTTCCCTTGCCTCCTCTTACCATCTCTCCTACTCTTCATCACTCAGGATCACGCACACACACACAAACACACACACACGCACAATCTCCCTCTCTCTCTCTCTCTCCCCTTTCTCTCTCTCTCTCTCTCCTCCCTCTCCCTCTCCCTCTCCCATCTATTTCTTTTTCATCTCTCTCCCTCTCTCTCGCTCCCCTCTCCCTCCCTCCCTCTGTCCCTCTCCCTGTTTTTACATGTACGATCCACCTCGGTATTGTAATGGTCATATGAGATGATTAAACCCGACCATTCATCCTTCGCGTCTGATGCATTGACCCTCGTTACAGACGAATGCTCGAGATATACGCATAGCAGAAAAGGCCCAGTCAAAATTAGGTCACGGCTAACGACTCTATATAATAACATTTATACAAACTATGACACGGTGTTTCATCTTACTCGTTCAACATCTTCATGAGATTTTGTCCCTTTTTTCAATGCTTCCATGTACTTGATATGTTTTGTATATATATGAAATGCAAAGTTTTTTTTTTTTAACCAGATCTGATTTAAGAATTAATCTGGTTATTATTAAAGTTTTCATTACAAGAACCTTGTCCGTATTTGTTCATCAAAATGGATTCATGTGAAATGAATAAAACGCTATTTGTGTTGGTTAATTGATATTCACCAGGTGTGCATATATTACTGTAAAACCAAAATGAAGAAGTCCTGAAACAACGCGTAATGTTTTTTTCTATGCCTACATTTGTTCTTTACATTATATCAGTAGGAGTATACTGTCCATATCATATCATATAATTAAATATACTAATATATTGCAAAAATCGCATCGATTTTTTTTTTTTTTTAAACACTATGAAATAATTTGTTCTACATTTCCCCTTATAATTGAGTCTCAATAAACTGATAGAAAATGTTCGACAATTAGATATAGATAACGATGCTATAATCCGTATGACTTGATAAATATTAAGTCAATATTCAAATACGATATGTCATCGAGACTTCAGTATAATATCAGTTATGCAACCATTCAATTGAATTCAATTCAGTCAACTTGAGATTTATTCGTTATTGTGTTTTCCTACAGCAATTATATTTGACCATTGTCAGAAACAGACACACGAGACTAGATCAGGTCAAGTTCAATTGTAGAAATTACTTTCAGGTCATGTGTCAGCTGGCTTATTTACCAATTATTGTCGAAAGAAAATTTGCGCTGTTCGCAATACCTTTTCTTTTCGTCAGTGATTGTTTTTCCCTTTTTCACTGTAACTGGGCTTACCTTCATCTCTTCTTCTATTCAACGTGACTTATTAATGCTTATTACAAATCATTCTAAACAGCGGCAATGAGTCTGAAAAAAACAGATCTTCACTGTCTTTTTATATCTACAGACTCGTAATTTTCCCTGACCATCTGTCTGTCTCTTGTCTATTATGATGGACGTTTATCAAAATGGAAGAGAGAAACGATGAAAGAGAGAAAGGGGAGAGAAAGAGAGAGAGAGAGAAGGAGAGGGAGAGAAGGAAAGAAAGAGAGAGGGGGAGAGGGAGCAGATACAACATAATAAGTACATGTATTCTCAATATTTAGGAGACCTAATATTTTCGCTTTTCGATATCCTTTTAACATGTTTAAGAGCTGTTAGATGCCGGTCGTCTCATTTGCCCTTCTTCTACAAAATCCAACCATAATTACACAAGCATTCATGCGTGTATCATGCAGAGAAGAGAAGTAGAAACTCTCCTCCTCACGAGGGAAAAAAGCTAACGGTCCTTGACAATTTAGCTTTAGTAGAAATATGAAAAACAACTCTAGCGGATGCTTCCGGCCGACTTGAGACGAGAAGGTTATTTGCATTTCCTGTCCAGCAGCTTTGCCGCCATATTTCATGAAGACATATCGGTGTGATCAGACATGACATCGGGCGTATACTCCCTGGCCGGCCGGCCAGGCTGACCTCATAAAATAGACCTTATATCACCTCCTCGTGTCTACATCTCAGTCAGAGAGAGAGAGAGAGAGAGAGAGAGAGAGAGAAAGAGAGAGAGAGAACGAAAATGGCGAACGATAAATATGCGACCGATCGTGCCACGCTAAAAATACCATTTTTTTCTCAATGAATTCATCTTATCTCCTGCAAGTATACATTTTTCATAGTGTTTGGTTTGAAAGATTTCATCGGTTTTTCCTCACGCTCATTCGACTTCGAGATGTTTACTTGCAATTCGTTTTATGTCGACGTTATAAAATCAATAATATGCTAACGCAAGTTGACGTTCAATGGCAGAGAAATGAGGAAGAAAGATACAGGGAAATCAAATGTGAAGGGGGGCAAGAAAAAGAGCTATAACTCGGTGATAAACTTTAGGTATTCACTCCAGGTAGATGGTATTCCCAGTGGCCCCCAAGCCTTGTCAGCTCTCATTTACATTTTATACGAGATTTCCGAGAGTATCACTTTCATCGAGATCTAGACCAAGTTGACTCAATCGTTATGTTTTCTTCGCCTCCATCTCGATCTCTCTATATTCTCCTTTTCCTAACTCCTTTCCTCGTTTCCCCTCTCATCTTCTACTTGCATGTATCTATCTTAGAAAGAGAGAGAGAGAGAGAGGGAGAAGGGGGACATTAACCGTAATTCGAGCGCGTCCTTAAAATTTTGTTTCTTAATCGAATTATCTTAACCAATTGACTGCTCAGTTGGTTTAATTTGTTGTCATCTATAATTATTCCATGTAAGATATCAAACTGATGAGGGAGGGGGTGGTACAGTGTAATAATTACAGAGTTTCTCGTTAGTGTATGTAAATGAACCATATTCGTGATGGGGTGAACCGTTTAATAGTTTAAGAGTTTGTTCAAATTCCATGTAAGATACCATACTGATGAGAGGGGGTACCGTATACTGATTTCAGAGAAACTGTTGTTGAAAGTGTACTGTTGCAAACTGGTTTGTGTAAGACAGGTCAGAATTCAAAGTAGGTAAATGAAAGAAAGAGAGAGACAGAGAGAGAGAGAGAGAGGGGGAGAGAGACAGAGAGAGAGAGAGAGAGAGAGGGGCAGAGAGACAGAGAGAGAGAGAGAGAGAGAGAGAGAGAGAGAGATTGAGAGAGTAGGGGTAAACAGAGAGAGAGAGGGGGGTAACGAGAGATAAGAGATGATGGATTTCTAGAGAAGTTATAGGATTGGGACGAAAACATCAAGTGAGTAGGTGTAAAAGGGGGAAGAAAAACAGAATATCAGAAAGACAGACGTAGATCCAGACAACATCCTGTGGCATGAGACGACAGAGAGCAGGAGGAGAGACATATTGGAGAGAGAGAGAGAGAACCCTCTAAAGTAATTTTGTTCTGCAAGGGGAAGGTCCCATTTTATTTTACCTTCACATTTTCCAGCTGGGTGAATGTAGAGTAATTATTCTCTCGAGCACTGCATGCTCGCAAGGCTATCCAATTCCTAGGTGCTTCATTAATCATTATGAGATGTTTTTGGCGCGCTTATAGATGTTTAAATTTTTACCAAGCCTGTTGCGAAGAGTTGTTTTTTCCATCGTTATATCGACTGCTTGGTCAACAATAAGGATCACATCCGTGGCGCCGTGTCGTAGCGATGAGAAAAGGGCACTTGCATCAGAGGGGGGGGGGGGGGGGGGGGGGGGGGAGGGGGGGGGGGGCAGATGTTACGTCAATTCTGAAAAATAATCAACACGATCGCAAAAACTGTCAAAAATCAACCGAAGCCAGTAGCGTTTCACAGTCGTCACCTTTTGAATGCACGGATATTGAATTGACGTATTACGTAACCGGAAGGAAAGAACGTGATTCCTTCGGGATGGACAATATGACCTTGGAATGACCCTTGAGTGGATTTCTTGAACGTCTTTGCGATCGTGATTATCTGATATAACAGGGTCATCGATAGTGGAAGGGTGTTGGAGGGGGTCATTCCATCATTTGTTATGCCCCTCCCTAATTTCCTCTCTCTCTCTCTCTCTCCTTACCTCCCTCTCTCTATCTCTCCCTCTCTCGCTCTCTCTCTCTTTCTCTCTCTCTATTTCTCTCTCTCTCTCTCTCTCTCTACCCCCTTCTCTCTCTCTCTCTCTCTCTCTCTATCTATCTCTTTCTCCCTCTCCCTCTTTCCTTTTCTCTCCCTTTCTATTTCTTTTTCTCTCCTTTTTTACTGTTTTAAAATTCTTTTTCGCCATGTGATGGTGGTTGTGCCCTCGTGCCTCCATTATCGATGCCATTTATCCACATACTTCTATCTCCTTTGAATGATGATGGGTGTCGATTGGGGAGGAATACAGTTACATGTATATCTGCAAGCTACTAAAAGCTGGAGTTCACAATAAAACGAGACGTTTCGCGCCTTGATAATTTAACCGCTCAGCCGGGACAGACGATCTTGCAGTCGAGTATCGATCGTCTAGGATCTCAGCGATATTCATGTGAGAACTTTTCTAAGTTCACTCTCAGAAAGCCGATAGCACCTTCGATTGCAGATACAGGTGAAAGAGTACAGGATTGGGGAAATCAAGTAAACGATTACATCGACTAACACGTAAAGCCATTGACTTTCTCTTGTTAAAACATGAAACATACTTGTTAGAATGTGTTTTATTAATGTCCATTGCATCATAAAATGTGTATGTGTGTTTTGACTATTTTGTTTGTGGTTACTAAATACATCAAAATACTCCCTCCCCCCACTAAAAAAATAAAAAATGAATAAATGGAATCAAAGTATAAGCGATCGAAATGCAAGCAATTTACATTATATGGTGATGTGATAGTATTGTCAACATTTTATATTTGTTTCTAGGTATGTGATAGATACAAACCGGATGAAAGATTTGTAACGACAAATACAATGTACAAACATACAAATCGTTTCCATGACAATTTAGCTTTGGCAGAAACTCCAGAAATTGTCAATCGTTTAAATGAAATACTTTCCTAATTTTCCAAATCTACGTGCATGATTTATTCTGGGTGACCCGATTTATATCGCTTTCGTTGAAATCAATATTTACACATTAAGAGGTACGCTATCTCTCTTTCTGGTCCTCATAATTATGTTTACTATCCATTACTTAGAAAGCTTTACTATCATGATTTGGGAGAGCAAAATAAATTACGTCATGTACATGGTGGGGGTGGTCTTTTTTTTCTTCTTCTTCTTCTCCTTCTTTTTCTTCTTCTTTTTTTCTTCTTTTTTCTTGTTTCTTTTTCTTTTTCTTTTTCTTTTTCTCTTTCTTTTTCTTTTTCTTTTTCTTTTTCTTTTTCTTTTTCTTGTTTTTTTTCTTTTTCTTTTTCTTTTTCTTTTTCTTTTTCTTTTTCTTCTTTTACTTCTCCTTCTTCTTTTTTTTCTTCTTCTTCTTCTTTCGCTTCTTCTTCGTCTTCTCCTTCTCCTTCTTCTCCTTCTTCTCCTTCTTCATCTTCTTCTTCTTCTGCTGCTGCTGCTTTGGTGAAAAAGTGGGAGATATGAGGAAGTTAGATTGTCCATGGCTCCAATAATTTCAATGAGATGAAATTAACAATTCTGTCTTAACTTTGATGGAGGGTATTTTTATATTGTAGATAGACGCATATTTTACGAACTCCCCTATTTAGATTCAACTTATCCAAACGACAAGCAGCGTGTGAAAAAGCGATGTTCACATTGCTAGAAATTGGTCAATATCGTTTTTAAAAAGTGCACGTTTAAAATGTGAAAACTGGAAGCCACATCCACCTACTGCGCAGATAGGTTTATTTGATAGAATAAAATACATTTAAGTTGACTTATTAATCAGGTAATTTTTGTCAAATATTATCTCTCATACGTCCAGGCTCATCGCAGATACCCAATCCTGCTGGCGAAAACCATAAACCAATTATCAAATCATCGACCAGACAGTCACCCTAAAACCTCCTCCGTTTGTATCTGTTGTTCTTCTGTGAATCAAAAGTCGGATATTGAAGATATAAAGCTGTTACATAACGAGATATACAATATGTCTCATCAATCGAAATTTAGTCATTTATCCACAGACTTTCGAGAAGTCAACACTAGGGACATTTCCACATGCACGCAATTGCAGGTATGTCCCATAGAAATCTTGTTCGGTTTACGTACGGGTGTCAAGTTATCTATAGAGGTGCGTTCCATGCAGCAAAACAGTGAATGGACATTTAATAATGAAAATAATTATATAATTTTCTGGGTGATTTTTCTTAATTACAACTTTACCCATAAGTCTATTAAATATTATCTCTTTGAAATAAAACACAATAGAAGTTCACTGACAGATCATGTACATCGCTAATACCCGCACTATTCTTCCATGAATGCATGTTCAAGTTTACAAAATTGTTCTATTGTTTTCCTCCATCGTATGTCTGATCATCAATACAATTTAACCCATTAACTATTGATTTATTTCATTCCTACAGGCTTCTAATAGGGCCCTCGCGGTTGCTGTAGGCAGTGAATTAATGTGCATGTGATTTATCAGGGCCACATGAAGTTAGTCTATTATTAGCAATGCTACGACGTTTCCCCCTCAATAATCAAACTCAATATGCCTTTGTCTGGCCGGCGGAATTTAACCTTTAGAAAATTGAGCCCTCGTGGTGAAAAATGTATGTTAGGTAATCATCATATGATATGACTTTGATCATCGTAGAATTACTATTGACCCAGAAATAATATTGAGCCATGAGATATTACTTTAATATGGCATGTCTGTGGCAGTAATAGATACTCGCCCATACAAATCAAATGCTAATTTGAAGTGAAGGATAAAAAGCTGTACAGAAACATTTACGTAGGAATCAATACTCTGTATTAGATATTGGGGTATTCAAAAGCGATCTCGTTAAACCCACACAGGCTTTATGTCTGTAGTCCAATCCATCAGAGACTAACCAGTCTTACATATACCAGCCAACTAGACAATACCAGGAATATCGTGTACATACGATCTGTGACATTGTATCGAAAACGAGAAATGACAGACAAAATCTTGACTTAATCCTGTCCCGATTCTTAGACGCCCTCAATGTTTCAAGTTATTAGTGATAACTGCCGTCAGGATTATACTTCTATTTGGGATAATGCTCCTTATAAACATCGCGTAGGTCTCATAAACATTACGACATGTTTCATTTACAGAAGGGGAGAAGATGACTTTAAAGATAGAGTTTGGACATCGACTACATTTGTGAAGCAGTCTCTAAATCATGACTGACTAGGTGTTATTCAAAGATAATTTCATTTATTGAGGTATAGGCCTATGGTTCATTTTACAAAATTATGACGGATATATTAATGTTATTTTATTTTAAGTACCAGGCGTAGATAGGGGTACATGGAAATCCTTCTATCTCTTTCTAGCCACACTTAAAAGAATAACATATATTACAGACCAGAGGGTGTTTCACAAAAATCCTAAGTTGAAGTTATCTCTATTAAAGTTGGACTTAACAATTATAGAAAGCCGTTAGCATTTTTTGTGGCATGAAATGTTGATTCAAATCATTCATATTTTCTATTATCAAGGAGATTTCATGTTCTTGATGTGGAATTTATAAAAAGTAAAATACTTGATTTTTCGCTTTTGAATATATTTATTTTAAGGCTACAAATGGCTCTCCATAATATTTAAGTCCAACTTAGAGTTAAGTTCAACTTAGGATCTTTGTGAAACACCCCCCAGAACACAATCAAAATACGAGATCATTTCTAGAGCAAAGATTTGTACATGTATGTGACATTGTACTTTAACATTCTTCCATAAGGGAACTAAAAATGAGAAAAGCTCAAAACTTATTTTTTCAACATTACCAGCATTCAACCTTCTCTTTAAAGTACGTCCACACGACATCATATAATTTGATTAAATCTTGAAAATGTTGTGAACTAACATTTTGGAGGAAAGCATAGAGGAACCGTGAGCTATATCCAGTTCGTATGTTGATTAGAAAGAAGGCATATAATGTTTTGTTATGACGAGTGTTCTCTTTAGGACAAAATTAGAACTGTAGATAAAGAACTCCCACTGATTGACTCAGGCGAATCGAGAAAATAAGAGAGTCTTACACCTGAACAAAAAAAACGTGGCTGAGACATGCTGACAACTGCCTGCGTTAAATCAAAATAAGAAGTGAGGTTAGATAGAAGTGTGACAACTCATCAGTTATATATTATACCCCCGTCACACCGCTAAACCGAATCGAAATCGACTAAAATGGTTCAGAATATGCGTTCCATTTATTGCCGGTCTGGCCCTCGGTATAACACCCCAACCACACGAATCAGACCGACACCAGATCGAACAAAATGATACACACGGAGACGCGACGGTTCAGTGGTAGAGCTGCGGTCTCATCACCCGAAGGTTCCGGGGTCGAAACCAGTCAATACGCTCGTCCCTTGGAGAGGACTTAAAGCCGTCGGTCCCGGAGTTGCTAACTTACAAGCATACATGTAGATATGTTTTCTCAGCAGTCAGGTAATACAAACAAACTAAAATAATTGCTAAAAATAGGTTTATTCGGAATCGGTTCGGAATCCTTTTAGCGGTGTGACTGAGGTATTACATCGGCATGCATATTAGTAAAAGCATGCAAGGAAGCATGTATGACTGCCGGCCCGCACATTCATTTCGTACATGTCTCATGAGTCTAATGAATGCAACCAATCACCTGTGGTTCAGGTCGAGATATTAATGATCTACACATGCGCAGTTAGAACTAAACTCTTTCATCATCTCTCCATTTTAAGACGCGGTATAAAGAACAAACTGTCTGCGTATACACTGTCATGTAGTGAAGGAAAAATACGTGTAATTTTAATCATATATTCACAACTTTAAGTATATTATGTATACAACGTAGTCACTTTACAGAATGTTTAGTAATAAAATTTCGAAATGATTTCGTTGTAATTATTACGTCATACAATATCAGAATGAATACAACCTGTGTGTGTTGTCACCTTTCATGACCAATAGAGCATAACACGATTGTGTTTACACGTACATGACAAAGGCAAGATTTCATCGTTGCATTTGGCGGGTAATATACTTGGCAAAGAAGACAACACATCAACCATTTTGTCATAATCGTGACCAAACACAAAACAGAGAGATTAAAATGATTATAAGTGAAAATTGATAACAACTGAGGAAATATAAATTATTTCCATTCAGAAAAACACGCCTGTTCGTGACTAAGCAACACAAATGAAGAGCATGGTAGCCCGATGTCTTAAAGGGGTTCATCATCTTGCATTCCAATATGACCCATAATTTCATTAACAATACAGCGTTAATAATGTCATTGCTATGATACCATATCATGTTTTATATCGACTTCAATCCATCATTACAAAAAATGAAATAAAACAAAATAAAACGAAACGAAACGATGTAAAACAATCAGTATTGAACATTTTCAGATAGGAAAAATATGGTTAGATCTAAACGTCATATGCCTAACTTCATCTGATATTTAGAAAAAAAATCAATTCACAACAGAATATCATTATAATTCACTATCTTTTAGAGATTCAAGCACCATTGTTGAAAAAAATGGTAATAAATGTCATATTAAGTTATTACCGTTTCTACCTCATCTGTTAATCACAAATAACAGGATGATACTCGAAATGAGAAAATACATAATCACATTTTGCAATGATTTGGAGGAAAAGATTTGATTCGTAATCAATGATGTACACTGAATTGGAAATGGCCCTCGAAAAGCTCTCTCTCTCCTATTTCTCTCTCTCTCGCTGTTTCTCTCTTTCTTGCTATTTCTGTCTCTGTCTCTGTCTCTGTCGCTCTCTCTCTCTCTCTCTCTCTCTCTCTGTATGTCCCTCTCTCTTTTTCTTTCTCTCTCTCCCTCTCTCACTGTTTCTCTCTTTCTCGCTATTTCTCACTCTGTCTTTCTGTCTCTTTCTCTCTCTCTGAATGTCCCTCTTTCTTTTTCTTTCTCTCTCTCTCTCTCTTTATTCTCCCTCTCCCTATCTCTCTCCCTCTCTCTCTATCTCTCTCTCTCTCCCTCATCTCTGCCAAATCAGTTGTATTTACATGTATGTAATTCTGACATTATTGTCATACAGTTTCTCGTGGTTTAGTTCAGTGAAGTTTTAAACAAAAAAATGAAGGAAATAAGAAATAGCGATAATGATGTCGACAAAAAAAATTACTCAAAATCACATATCATATCTATACTCAGCTATTTCATAATTTCTAACAAAATTAATGAAGCAGATGTATTTCATTGGTGAAATTGAAAACTCAGTGTAAAATGGGTTAAAATTTGTGATTTAAAAAAAATGTATTGGCATTAGAACAAATCCAAATTACCTTTAAAACCGTATGACCTCACATTTCAGTTGATGATGTCAACACTTTTTCAACCAGTAAAGTGTTTGAATAATTGTCCTTAGATCTATCTCAAACAGTTTTCAAAAGGTACTATCGAGATTTATCAAATCAGCAATGAAATACTGTATAGAAAGAGATATTTGCCTGTTATGAATTTCTTTGTTTCTGAAGCGTTCCGTGCGCCATTAAAGAAGGTAACCCAAATTTATCTACAAATGGCATTTGCATAGGAAAATTTATGGCGTTTTATTTTAGTGGTGGGGAGTCGCGTTTCTCCAAACCTTTAAATAGAAACTTTTTCGTAGTCAAAAAAATGTTGAATTGCACCATTTTATAGGTTTAGTTGTAGTTTATATTATCCAAATTGCAACCAATTGACATTATCTCGATTCATCCTTTAATTGAAATCAAAATGCTGAAAGGTATTTTCATCAAGAATTATACCCCGTTTTCTCAGACGGTTCATTCGGCAAAGGTGCATAGATTAGGGAGGGTCCCACCTCCCTGCATGGATGTAGACACGATTAGTTGACGTGCAATAATCTTATCCATTGCTATGGACATTGGGTAGACATCATAATCATGATAATGACGAGCCGTGTGCCAGCCTGGATCTTAACTGAAACCCTAACTTTGGAGAAATTATACAGGGAAAAAAAGAAAAAAAATAGTTGGTAAATTTTGACAGTTGATTGAATCTGCACCCACAAAAAATAAGAAGTTTGTCCCCATCATAATTCGATGTTTGCCAGGGTGGCGTTAGGGGAGGGGGTGGGGAGCAGGGGACAAATACCTTTCCCCCATTTAATTTGGCAAACACGTCTCAAAATATATGAAATTCTGGGGGGTTCCCCTTTGTTCAGAGATGGAGACGCATAACGCTTCAGAAAAATTATTTTCTTGTATTCATCTAGATCTTACTATTGTTTAGTTGATGTTGTTTGTCTGAAATGTTTAGAGCATAAACACAACGGCGCAGCGGCCCTGAGTACATGTTGATTCGACCCTGTTGATCGTTCCTTCACCCTAAAGTTTGATTCAGAAAGGTTTTCCCAAATTTTGCAGTATGACCGTCAAATTTACAATTTTTTATGGCGACAGATAGGACAAGCTCTTGTTGACAGCCCTCATCGTTTATTTATCTTATATGTACCCGTGTTTTGGTGTACCATCGCTTATTGTAACAATTTATAACCTACGATTTTTATTTCTAAACATAAACTTCAGATACGAAAAACCTAGAGGACTTGTTCAGTGTTTCATGTAACACGTTGCTGACATAAACTACAATGTCGTATAACATATATTTCAGCTGTAGTGGCGTCTAAAAACTGCAGCCTAATAGGAAAAGAATTTGATACTTCCAGAGAATAAAACAGGTGCAACGGATATATATTGATTGCTTCTACCATGAATGCATCGTGAAAATGCACAATGAAAAATATTATTAAAAAGCATCGACAGACAAGAATAATCTTCACGAAACGCCAAAGCAAAGTTTGATGGCCCTTGTTGAATGAGAGAACATTGCCCATTATTCAAGCTCTGCAAAACATCAATTTGTTGCTGTGGATGATGAATGTGGCAAGCAAAGTGTTCTCGAAATGAAATACATCTATTCTTATTACGTGAAGAGAATGTTTGACAAATGTTCAAATATCTGATACATTCCCGACTCTATCCCAATTTCCTTCCTATGACACATGTATGCGCTTGATGATGTATATATTGCGGGGCATACATGTACATTGGAGGAAAAAAACAGAATATGTTTCGATAACTGAATAATACTTAAATTACTTCACCTTTGACTTGAAAATACGATGAAAAATTAAACTTCTACCACGCTGATGGGATTTAGCTCGTAGAATAATCATGGGGGGATCACTTATATTGTTTACTTCAAAATTGTACTAAGTTAAACAAAAAGAACAGTGCTTGAAGATATGCCAATGTAATTTACAGAAAGCATGAATCAAGTGACATACATGTATTGCCTCTTCCTGCCCAGTTAAATGGGATGACATTTATAAATTCAAATTGGACGTATTATATTTGAATGCATCGTGATGCTGGAATCAATGAGATATCCCAGATAGCCTACATTTGATATCCAGTTTATTCAAGGGCGTCTGGGCCCCCGATTGGGAAGCTCGCATTCTCTAACAATAATTGAATTACGTAATTAAAAGATCCCCGGTAGTTTTGTTATGACTGTTATACATGTACGAGGTATTCATAGATCGTAAGCTTGCAAACGCAATCAAAATGCACATATCAATATATCACATTCAATCAAGTACTATCCATCTTTCAATTGAAAATCCATCATCCCTAAACCTTCGCAACTCTTTTTCTGCATTTTGTTCGTGCACAATTTTCTCTCCTTCTATTCCTCCATATATCTCGCCTTCTCCTATAACCATATTTGAATAACAGAAGTGATCAATAATCAGTTTCGATTGCTTCGCTGAAATGCAACGTTACTACTTTGTTTCCTTCCCCATTGAGCAGAGATTTATACACATTGTGAAGTGGTGACCACTGGTAACTACACTTTTTCTCCTGGTTTTGTTGAAGTAGCTGCTCTGCCATGTGACCGACTTGGGTTTGTGTTTGGAAGGAAAGTAACTTTAAAACGTTGCACTTGTTACTAGAGTCACTTGGATAGTTGGTGGAGTGATATAATAGTCCTAACGGGCAATCGAACTGAAATATAGTTTATCACATTAGTCTCTGCGGTATATTACAAGCATGATCCTCGTTCAAGGTTATTGTTTTCATACTTGTCATGGTTTAACACTTCCAATCCATCTCGCACTTTAACACCTTCCGACTCCGGCTGCTCACAAACAACATACAATGAAATTTCCCCATCTGCGAATCTTCGAACATTTTGCTCACGCGTGAAAACATCAGCTAGCAATCTTCCTCGGCACATATCCAGTGAGTGTCTCGCTTAACCCAGCTGCTCCAGATACCCATGATAGATTATAAAAGCAAAGAGTGACGCCTCCTTGACCAGTAGTCGACAAGATAGAATATTACGAACATAGGATACGAGTAGAAACGAGATCCATCTGAGAAAGCTATGTATAATCGTTGTATATACATTTCGATTTTACAAATACAACATTGAGATATCCAAACTCTGTGGCAAATTTCTGGCATGGAATATTGAATAATTATAAATGATGATGAAAGTAATGCAAATCATCTCCCCCCGTAATGTCGACGTGTATTGCATGTTAAGAGACGATGGAAAGCACTCCTAAACTCCCGATTAAAGATGGTATAGATAACAGGATTAGCAGCTGAGTTACACCACCCCATCCACGTGACGCAATTGAAGATTGTGAAAGTGATATTACAATCTTTGCACAGACCCATCACGACGTTCGTGATGAAAAAAGGAAGCCAACAACAGATGAAGATCGTGACGACGATTGCGAGAACCGACGTCGCCCGTCGCTCCCTAGCAACGGAAATCTTTTTCGTCGACGATTTCTCTCGGTATTGCTTCTTACACGGTATCATCGGTGGCGCCGCTCCAGCGACGCTGCTTGCGTCGTCACTGGGACTTTTACTCATCTTACGACCGTTATTCTCCACCGTCAAGGCGTTCTGAGGTTTGATAGAAAGGTTGTCCTTACTCTCTGCGCTTAAGTTTGTTTGCATTGTGGTTACCTTGGATGGAGCATCCCTTTGAATCTTTTCTCTCATACCTGGCTTCTTGGCGCTTAGAGCCATGACGGAACGAAAGATCTTATAATAAACAATGAGCAAAATAAAACAAGGGATGTAGAAAGAGAGCGCTGAGCTGATGACCTGGAATATAGGGCTGACGTTTAACGCACATTCTTCGGCTGTACCTTCAGCGTCGTAACCACCCACATAAATGAGAGCAGGAATTGAGATTAAGAACGCTACGGACCACATGGACATGATCACAGCCATAGCCATGCACGGTGTTCTCCTTCTAGCATACTGTATGGGTCTGGTGATCGCTAAAAATCTGTCCACTGAAATACCACAAAGATTCCAAATCGACGCCGTTGCTGTGAGAACGTCCACAGAAACCCAGACGTCGCAAAGCCATGCTCCTAACCACCACCTCCATCCGTTGACCTCCTGGTACAAGGCGAATGGCATGACTACTCCGCTCACCGCAAGGTCCGCTACGGCCAATGACACGATGAAGTAGTTCGCGACGATCCGAAGATTGCGAAACTTACACACCGATATACAAACTAGAAGATTACCCACCACCCCGATGAGAATAATGATTGTCAGTCCAATCACTTTGAACGCGATCAAGGTGATGTTCGGTGATCCATGGGTCACATTGGTCATCTTTGGAGGAAAACCTTCAAAGTCACCCATGAAGTCTCCCGTGGTGTTCTCTACACCCTCCACCCCAGTAACCTCGACATACCCTTCCATGCTGCTAGCCATCTCTAACCCGGTAGAGATGACGATCTCTTCAAGCATACATGAAACAAATCAATGTCTAGAGACAGATGTTTATACCACCAAGGCAGCCCCACTGAGTGCCTCTCTCTCTCTATTCCATCTGCCAAGCTAAAAGCTAATTCCCTTCTGATGAGTGGGGTATAACTCTAATGTCGCTTAGCACCGCTCTTCTCTTCCACTCTCCTCTAAACACGGGAGCATAAACCCGCACGAGATGAATACATTCCTCCTCAAACAAACACCGATGAACGGAGGCAAGGAAGCTTAGTGTGCTCTCTCCCCTCGTTTCCGCATCACTGTCAGAGTGTGGCGGAGACGTGAACAATTACGACTGCCTTATATCAACACAATTAACATACTCCTTTGTCCTCGATGTTGCAAGCTAAAGATAGAACTACGAGTTCGTCGTTACTCCAAGTGCATCACCAAGCCTGGCAATTCGAGAGTCTATTGCGTAACCGCTTCTTGACGCTCTTATATAACACTGGCGGTAACCGTTAAATCAGTGTGTCTATATCTACTTCAGATACCTGTCAGTTTGGTTTACTGTATTTCAAGTTAAAATGTAACAACGAAGACGGAACATTCCAACTCAAGGACCGCAGTTGTATTGTTTTATTTGTCGTATTTCCCCAAAGGTACGAATAATATGCGCCGGCAGTGTCCATCAATCACTTTGTACGCATACTTTTCTCTTCCATAATCGAATCACAAATTTCTCGTATTTCAAAATTTGTACACTTGCGGCGTATTCTATTCACGCAATAATCGAATAGTACTATCAGAGGATTGTGTCAATTCAATTTAGGGTGCACGGGCGATTCTCACTTGTGGGCTAGAATGACGTATTTCTCATTTAAGGGCATCTTCTCTGGAAGCCCATGATCCACCCTCCGCACTCGGGTGAGTCGCTGTCAGTCCGTATCAGTGACCACATCCACTCGTTTCACTACAAACACCGCCGTATTATTTACGGGGCCAAATGCACTCGATCATCTGAACCGAAAAACCCCGTCGACACATATCTGGCCAAGAAATTGAATTCGCAGCCACGCTTCGAATATTTGATGAAGAAATCGAGATTCGCTCTGATGCATGCACTTACTCGCTTCTCTCTTCAAATGCGGTCACAAAGAGATAACAAGTGACATCCATACATCGGCTTCTCCCTGTGCCACTCATCAACTTAAGACTAGTGTTCTTAGAATGGGGGTTGAATTATCTAGGGCGTATCCACGGGATTAGCTTACTGCCCCTCTGACGTTAAAAAAATCGATATCATTTGGAGATTGACAGTCAAAAACAGGATGAGCTGTAATTTTGTCTTTCGCGAGATGCTCACAAAATTAAATCAAATGATGAGTGAGAATGAAATAGAAAAAAGGAATTGGTTGCTCAAGTGTTTGTTTGTAAACTATGTCGATGTTTAAAATCCATTGAGTTAATACAAGAAGATTGTGCACGCACAAAGCACGAGTCAATAAAGTCCTTCGAATTCAAGAACAGTTGCTGATCATTTTCTTTCCAATTTTTACGAGCGGGGACACGATCAAATAAATCTATTGTCCTTCAGAACAAATAGAGACATGCGATGAAATGAGTTTTCCTTCTAGGACACGACCGATAAAAGAAGCAATTTTGCAACGGTGTGAATACCTCGGTTTCAATAAGTCAATTCCACGAACTTGCAGTTTACAGAAGGACGAGCAGACGATAGCATGACGTTATATAGTTACCGTCTAGAAAGTGCTTCCAGGTTCCCGCCTAAAAAGTGAAAACTCCTCGAAATGGAGACGTGGTCTTTCTTTCTTTCTTTCTTTTTCAACAAATCGGGTTATTCTCGTCTTCTGCGAAGGTTAAACGATTGACATAACAGTCCGTTCGTCGAATATTGAGGTTTGTTACAGCATTGGAGGGTCCCATATCACAGATATCGATTTTCGTTTAGTGTTCGTACGAGTGATAATCAATGGCCATTAGCTTGCATCTCCAGCGTGGCAGCGCCGCGGTAACCTGCCCTCAATTGCTCACCACAAACCTTCACCCAAATGCTTGAGGGGTAGAGGGATGAAAGAAGAAATGGGAACTGTCGACATAGAAGAAATCGAGCTGGAATGGCGAACTTGCTTCCCCCTCAAACACAATAGGCGGAAGAATCCGGTGCAATTGTCAGCCAGAAACCTTTTACTACCACCGTAGGGTGTGTTTCAGTTGCGTTGAAGATGTGTTGAGTCCTTTTACCAGATATCGAATGCAGCGAACAACAACTTGATTAGAGGCAGGTTTCTAAACTGGGTATAGTTTGATGTTTAAACACAAGTCGTTTGGTGGGAATCATTTATTTTTCCAAAACACAGCGTTGAAATGATAAAATGGATGTTTTTCCCTGGTTATTTCAAGCACGTTAACGTAAGCATCACTTCTTCGTTTATTCTTGTCGAATTTCTCAGGCCTCCTTACAAATTTTCTCGAAACTGAAGATTAAAAGGGTGCAAACGAATTTCAGTCTCAGTGAAAAGAAAATCACGTCATCTTGCTATCCCTCGTCAACAAGTTATCCAAAGAAAATAGCACAATTCTGATTCAGGCAGTCTTCAAAATGGACCATTCAAGCATTTTTCACAAATCAAGTCCCGTTAATCGTGATCGTCATTAATATCCAGTTGATTTCCGACTTGGAGTTGAAGGGTATCTTTCCAATCCTGTTGCAAGTCTTGAGCACGGAGATTCTTATGATTTTTACTCCGAACTAAGCAGGAATCAATCTTTCAAAGACAGAATGAAGCAGTGTTTGGATTGTAATGGAATAGACACGAATTGTGATAGATGGTGGAGACGTTCGTGTCCTCACCGTGTCTGCGGCTCAACTGAATGCATTCGAGGAGAGACAGACGCTTTTTGAGCGTACGTCCAGCTGAGCGCTGACAGGGCGAGCAACGCCATCCAATAAACACGTGATGGATGAAAATAACGAATAGGAGAGATAGAGTGATCCAAATGACTGGGTTTATATCTCCTCACCCCCCCCCCCCCCTTCTCTCTCTCTCTCTCTCTCTCTCCCCTTCTCTCTTTCTCTATTTCCCACACACGCTTTGTCTTTTCATGTCCTCTTTCTATCTATATCCCCTCTATAACTATTCTTCTCACCCTCTACATCTATTTCTCTTCTTTTATGTCTTTCTCTCTCTCTATTTATCCAGTCTTCCTCTCTATCTCTCCCTCTCTCTCTCTCTCTCTCTCGCTCTCTCTCTCTCGTTCTGTCACTCTCTTCCTTTTCACTTTTCATCTCATTCCTTTTGTTATCTCTCAAATTTAACTCTTCTCTTTCTTTTTCTCCATCTTATTTCTTCTCCATTATTTTTTCAAAATTAGGCTGATCCCACACAAATTGATATGGATATAATAGAAAATGCCTTGTATACATTGTATCACGGAAGCTTTTTTCTTTTCTTTTCGCAAGTCACTGCTTTCAATAATTTTTCACCAGTAGTGGTGTGCCATTTATGACTGGCGTAAACTGGCGTCTCTTCACCGGGGAGTGCGCTATTGACATCTCGACAACAACTATCGCTGCATCGACTGAGAAATATTTATTGGCTCTAAATCTACTATTTCCTCATGCTTGTTCCTTTGTTCAAATAAGATTTTGTTTCAGTAAACTTACCACAGATGATGAAGCGAAGGGATATAATTATAAACAAATATTCAGAAGATGAAAACGGACTTCATTTCGTGTATTCCATGGGACATCGTTAGTTTAAGACCCTCTCTAATTCTATAAATACCCTTCTAACCTAATAAATAACAATTTCTATTTGTTTTTCTTTCATAGTTAATACCAGATGCTTTCCTGGGGCGTTACAATCTACCCATATCAGCATTAAGAGATACATGTACCGGTAGAACATTGCATTTTAGGGTAATATTATATTGACTGAATCATGATGCTCCGAGTGAATTTTGGCGATCCAGTACCCACTGCTGACAGCAGACAATTAGTATAGGTTTATGAATGTATATATTTTTTTTTTTTTTTAAATGGTTTTAAAGGCTGTTAACATGTTATTGATACAAATTAAAACATCAGATTCGGAATTTGTCATGACTTGTTCATGCCTTGTGTTCAACACTCAACTGCAGTAAGTTTCCCTATTTTGAGTTCTGTATTCTTTATCAATGCATATGCTGTACTGTAAAGTGCCATAACATATAGTAATGTCGATAACTTTGTTTGGTCCTATGTCCTAAAGTGAACCAACAGTTACATTTCTGTTCATTTACTGGACTCTTCTTTCTACCATTATCTTTAATACCTATTTTATTAAGATTCTAGGAAGTTGCCCAATGGCAAGGGGATGATCCCCCATATAATTACCATTCAAATTATGTATCATACAATATAATGTTTCTTATATTAAAGACCACCCCCCCCCCTCCCCCTCTTTCCTAAAAGAAAATGAAAATAAATCGACGCTCTATGATTCAAATGTTTGTTTGGTTATAGTTTGGTTTGGTTCAATTTATTTTTAGCATCACATTTATGCATAAACATTCAAAGAAGAAAAACACCATAGAAAGAATACTTGGAAACGGTATATCATATTGCACACGCTGGGTGTCGAATGATAGCTGTTGATGTTCATCTGTAGCGGGCGGTATGCTTTTTAAGTGAATAAATCAAAATTATGAGTTTGCCTAAAGTCAACTTGTCGCCTTCTGGCAAACTGTATAATATGAAGTACGGTATCGATGTTGTTTATTTAGTGTAACGATACACTTCATCACTTGAATAATTTAGTCGAAAATGTAATGAAAATTAACTTCGATCACAATACTTTGTCAGTCGGGCTTTTAATGTTCTTCGTTATCGACCTCCCTTGGTCAGCGCCCCTATGTTTTCTCTCTCTCTCTCTCTCTCTCTCTCTCTCTCTCTCTCTTCTCTCTCTCCCTCTCTCTCTCTCCCTCTCTCTCTCTCATTCTCTTTCTCTCTCTCTCCCTTTCTCTCTTTATCTCTCTCTCTCGCTACCCTTCTCTCTCTCTCTTTCTCTCTCTACAGGACACATTGTGGTATATTGCATACCTAATACTTCTATTCTTGTCCAAAACTTAAAGGTAATAGATAATTTCCAAGTGGTAAATTAATTGTTAACTCATGTACTTTTTTAAGTTAAATCATTTCTATGACCTTATGCAAACTTCCATAAGTTTGTCATTGGGATCACGATGGATCTGTATTTGGAGAAAAAATGATTGAAATGAAATAAGCTTTGGTAAACATGCATTTCCGAGAAATTTCTATTATCACACATCACAACCTTTTAGTGTTCCTCCTGCATGATATCAATGCACCAACATTATGCGCCAGCACGATTCGACACGCTTTGGGGAGGTTTTTTGCCATGATGAATCTATGTTTGGTCCACATTTAGCAAGAGCCCATATTTCATAGCTTCTCGTCTAGTCCCCTAATGCAGCCATAGATCATCTTTATCGGGTGATTCATTCGTGTGCTTTACCAAGGAAAAAAACAAAGGAAAAATAGTCCGGAGACATTCGTGACGATGTTAACATCACGTGATCTAAATGTTTAATGTCATGTGACGTCTAACAGGATGAGTATATTTCATTAGGAAATGATCGCTGATTCAAGAATGCTTTTAGAATACATCATAGTTGATACTTTTAAGGGAAAACATCAATCTTTCTTATGTAATATCGTTCACAAAATGGGATATCATTTATTTGTCCAAGGGAGTATGGACACAATGTCATGTACATGCATGTAGGCCTATATGAGAGTGCTATCCTTTGCCTGAATATTAATGTTCCATTTTCCACACCAGCATTCTGGCTATTTCCTTCTAATAATCAAATGAATATAACGTGAAATTTATATTTACTTACGTTGGAGAAAGTTGGAAAGATTTCCATTTATCTTTAAAAAATAATTATTCCTGTCTTTCTAAATTATTATCATGTTATTGTATCATGTTATTGTCTTTCTCATCATGAGATAACACGTCACGATTTTATTCCATGAAAAGACATAGTTTCTCAAATGATTTCCCTAATGCTGGCTGCCATCATAGCAATAATACTTATGTATAAGATAAAACCCTAAGATGATCAAGTTCAGCTAAATATTATTCAATCTAACTATATCTTTTAGTTCTATTAAGAGTTTATAAGAGTTGATAACCTGTAGAATTCTTACTGTCTTTTTATCCTAGCGTTCATTTCAGCAAAAAAGTAAATAAATCAAGGAGGCTGTTGCTACTGGTCACTGATACTACAGCAATTAATTTGAAGTTATTGAAGACATACTATATTTAAAACTCACATATCCTACAGCAACAGTGTAGATTTGGGAATATGAGTAACGAAAAATAATGGATCCACAATTTTCCCTGCAAAAGCGTTTGCTTATTAGGAAACGTAGCTGAAAATTATGAAGGTATATAGCCGGTATCGGTGAGTCTAAGGAGGGCAATTTTGAGCAATTTTCCGACCTTACTTAGTATTCACCTCGTGAACTCTTTCTTTCAAACAAAATATGTTGAGAATCCGTACTATACCGTTTAACCCACATATGAATAATTGGATCAAATAGGATAGGCGGTGCAAATGGAATTTTATTTCCGGACATTTAATATGTAAACAGATCTTCGCCAATAAAGTAGCATGTTTTGTTTTGGTTTTCTCCACTTCACTGTCCGTTTGTGTGAGCCGATACGGGATTAAGTTGGAATTTCATGGGTCCAAATATTCTGAATGGCATGGAATGGTAAATATTAGAACAAGAATTTTAAATCCAAAAGGTCAAGTATATAGCATAAAAAGAAACAATATTGTTATGGTCCTGTAGAAGACTCATTTAAGGATAGAGAATAGTTATTTATCCAATTTAGATTAATTTACATATTTCTTGGAAACTGTTTCTCCAAGCTAATGACAAAGCAATTAGTTGATTCCAAATTCATCGGACATATTTTTTGAAAACTTAAAGCAATCCATCTGTTCGCAAGCTCAATGAATGACGTCATATTTGACGTCACAGTTCAATGAAAAACACAATCCCAAAGACTTTCTAGTCACCAACTCGAGGGTACATTCAATACACTATTGTAGAATATATTGAAGCATTTTCCGATTACGTAATACGTCGCAGAAATTTTCGAACGATGACGGACAAGGTTTAAGTTTTTATTTGAATGAAGAGATGCTGCCGCTGCGTAGAGAAGAAAAAGAGGGAGACTAAGAAGTCATGGAAGATGAAGAAAGAAATACCACGGACCATACCCAAAGGACAAGTGCATCCAGGAGAATAAATCCGGATTAGGGGTAGTGTTATCTGGTTGGTCTTTTATTAGGCATGTTAGCGGCAGTTTACCCAGGGGATAATCAGGGGGTGATTGTCGAGGAGATAGTTTCCCTAATTTTCATTATACATCATTGTTAAATAAAATTGTGTGTGTGCGATGCCTGACCTCATAACGCAACCAGAAAAGTGGAAAGAAAAAACAAAATACGATGTGTGGCTTATATAACACCATAATGAAAACAAAGCTACACCCACAGTGTAAACATTCTACGAAGCCATCTTCTACGGGCAAAATTTTAAAAAATGCGTGGATTCTATTTATCTGTATAGCCCAGGCATCACAACATGGTACAGACTGAAAAATGAATAATGATTTACATGGATAATCCAAGCCGACGTTATGTTAATACTTGCAACCATGAGACTGACACGAGACACAGCGATTTTCTGAATCCAACATTGCATGTGTATGAAGCAATACAATCTAGCCAGCTTTGTTTTGTCTTTGATGAACAAGCGGTCATTTTCACCACCGTATCCTCATCCGAATTTCATCTTTGGTTTCTTAAGACGGCGACGGCGTCTTTCATGCGTAATATCATCCTTGTCTCGCATGGCTGATTCTACTTCCATCGAAATTCCTTCAAAAAGGAGAAGAAAAAAAAAGAAGAGAAAGCAATAAAAACAAGAAATATACAACCCGAGACATCTACTTGGTGAATAATTATATGGCGGAAATTCCGGTATACCGCTCACTCCAATGCATGCGAGACGGACATTGAACTCAATACTTCAAGAACAAGGCTCGTAAATCTTGAAGATCAGCTTCTATTTTAGTATTGTCGTCTGGGTTGTGGATTATGAACCTTCAAATGTAGAATCATCCACAATGCAAGAAGCAATGGATGGAAACCTAAAACAATACGTGGCAGTCAAGCCCTGTCGCCAGGCAGGAAACCTCAGTGAAGAGAGAGAGAGAGAGAGAGAGAGAGAGGCGACGACATCGATGAGGGTTTCAGATCCCTCACCATGTCATCGTTGATCTTAGTTTGAAGTATTCCACTGTCGACGCCATGTTTGCGATTTCTTTCATCCTAAATTTGACTAGAGGGAAAGAAGACTTGAAACAAAGAAAATGGTAAGAGGGTAGACTTTGTTTAGTGATCAACAATCGTGTTTGTTTACTCGATGCACTTCACGATTCTCTGGTCGAATCTTGATGAGGGAAGGGGGTAATACCCGAACAGTCATGGCTTCACTTGGATTGGAGAGAGGAGGATGATTAAAGAAAATTCAGCTTTATAATGCTCGCTTTTTTGACAAAAAGATCCGATTTGTAAATATTACCAATTACCACTTCCCTTTTTACATTACTCTCACGACAAAAATTATGATTACTAAAAAGCATCATCAATACCTTAGTACTACCATCAGCACCACCACCAGTATCACCATCACCATTATCATCACCAACATTATCGTCATTACCATCATCATCATCATCATTAACATCACCATCATTAACATCATCAAAACCGCTACCATTATTATAATAACATCTTGTGTTACTAGTACGTTTTATTATTTTGAATGTTTCGTAAATAATGGAAGAAAAAATGTTATCTTTTTCCATCAACCATCTTATTTTTTCCCCTCTGCCCCAGATCCGTATCAGCCTAGGAGATCTCTTTAGACGAAAAACACGTTAATCAAAAATTTGCTTTCATTTCACTTGAAAAGGTTGCAAGCCTATGTTCAAAAGGAGGCTAAGCCTAAATTGAAGCGCGGTAAAGTTAATAATGAACTGGAAAATCATCCTAAGGACATTATTCTAGTTATATAAATTCTAACCTCATTTCAATTTTTGTGAAGTATTATGAAAGATGGAATCAAAACACATCCCATAGAGCATGCTAGATATTATTTTTATTGCTGTTGTGATCTTTAATACCCGCAACCTCTACCGCCCCTGGGTCGCTTTGAGGGAGATCGAGAGAAAGAGTATCAAGATGATATGACGCATTAATTACTTTGTGAATTTTCTCAATAATTTGATTATTCCTTGTGTTCATGTGAAGCATCAATCATAACGGGGGTTCGTGTAGAGCAGGATAAACTCTTCTCTTTGTTTCCGCGTCTATTCGGAGCTTTCGAGCCATCGGGTCGCCCTGGGAACTCCAGCATGGCACGGAGCATCACAACCAGCGTGTGAAGAGAGTTGGTGCTAGAACGTCTCAAATCCAGTTTGATGAGTCTTCTACCAATTGCAAACGATGCGTCATTTACTAACGTAGCGCTGCGTCAGAGACTGGCGCGTTCTTTGACGCACCGTGTGACAGAATCATTCAAAAAGTGAATTCATCATGAACAGTTCAAACGCTTCATAAAATAAGAAGCGCATTGGTTTTAACGAAATGGAATCAGCGCCTCGTATGTAAATAGCATTACAGTATATATTTCTTACTCTACATTAACAATTTCAGTTGATTGATTGATTTATTCTATTTACCAACAGCAATACAGTAATACATTCCATACAGTGTGTTTACATATACAAGAAGAGAAACTATTAGTTGATAACAGGGGTCAGATAATAGCACATGTGATAGTCAATAATCATCGACATCAAATGCTTTAGTAACAGTCAGACAAACGAGACGAGCTGCCTTTTGAACGTGACATACCGTTCAATTTAACGCCCCACTCTTACGTGTCAGATGTTGTGCCGCCTAGGTCAAGTTTGTAAAGTATCTTTATCTTTCATAAACATGTGAATGAATTGCATGGAAAGAATGATTATTCTGGCGATGGGGTAGAAAATAATTTTGATACCATTTAAAAGGCAGCCACTGGGAATGCGGTTATAATGTGATATTGGGCTGAGTAGATAATCCGGGGCTCCTTGATCATGTTGACAACCTTCTTTGTCATCCTAAAATTGATTAAACGTCCTTTAAACTATAGGTATTTGTAACACGATGGAAGCAAGCAGTTCAAGAAGATCAATTATGTTCATGAACGAAACTAGATAGGCTTATGGCTCTCCTTCGTGATTTGACATTCAGCTTATTAGTGAATAAATCGCATATTTCTGATTGTATTTACCTAATTCCTGTGTGTTATCTCAGTCAGTTTTGCAGAGCAATAAATTCGGTCCCAGATAACAAGCATTCTAAAGATAGAAGTGGCAGTAATAAGACGTGACCCGTTTTGGCGGGAAGATGCGATTATTTAATTCACCGTAGTTTGTGTCTCATTCATGGCGAATCAGAGCAATGAAACACATCTCAAAAAGATCACTCAGATCTCAAGTTTTACTGAATCACCTAATTTCTGTTTCCATTCATAATATTATCTCTCGTTTATTTGAAAGGGAATTTATAATGCACTTTTCTTTCCAATCTGCTGCTGTGTATACATACATACGCGCTAAGTTTCCTTTACTATTTATTTTTGGTTAAGGGCAATGTAACTTTGCACCACAAGTAGTCATACAATTTCAAGAGAATTCGGAATCTGTTGAGTAGGCTCACAAGTGATTAAAAGAAAAGTACTACGCGAAAGAAAAGAAAAGCGGGAAAGGAGAGATATTAGTCTTGCCTCTGTATTAAAGTATAATATTAATTCCATTATGATTTTCATTTTATTTTGAACCATCCGACAGGAACCAACGGGGCTAGATCCTGAAGATGAATGATTAAAAGTCACTATTTTATTAGTTCGTTCCAACACGCACCCCTATACCCTATCGGCTGCGCGAAAGGCATTACATGTCGGAGCAGTCCTTATCAAATCAATTTATATCGTGATGAATATAACCTCTCTTTCTCTCTCCCTCTTTTTCTCTCTCCTTATCCTGTGTATATGTGCCCCTTTCTCGATGCTTTCCTTTCTCTGTTTAGTTCATTTATATCAATCTGTGTTTCGTTATCTAAATAAATTTTCATTCAGATTTGTTGGGAAGCGCATGAAATATTGGCGGAGAAGTAGGCGAGATTATTAGATTAATATCGGTTTAAATTTGCCCGCAAACTGACACGAGTTTACTTTAAATAGAGAGCGTTCGTGTAGGAGGTGTGGCCAATAGTTTTTACTCTTTCGCTCTCTATCATTCATCAGAATTATGAAATAGTTTGTTGATCATCAGTCTTCATCTTCATCTCCATCTGATCGAAGATCAAGTCAATGGTACTCATTTTCAGACGGTTATCATCATGAAGTTTGGTGATGTATCATCCTAAATTATTGCTAGATCTCGGCGTTTGACAGGGGCGTCGCTAGAGGGATGGGTGGGATGTATGGGATGGCACCTTCGTTAACATAGTCTACAGGCAAATCGCACGCCCCACAATGATTACCTGAGCATATACTCTAAGCTAAATGAAAGTGAAAATCCATTATTTTGGAGTCGTTTCATAAATCACTAGTTTCGGAGTGTAGGTACACCCCCTACATGGTGAAATATATTCCCATTGGTTGTACCCAAATCACTACTACATGTGTATAAGGAGCGGATTCCACCTTCTTTGTAAAGAGAGTATTCAAACTTATGCATTTTCAAAAGCAATGCACTGACCACCCTACACACTAATAATCTGCTTTTTTATCATTTCATCACCGTGAGATCAATACATTATCTTTCTTTCAATATAATTGATGATACAGGGTTAGAAAACTAATGTTCTAACGTTTAACTCAACTATTTCATATAAAAGATACGAAACACGATGTGTATTTGATGGTGACCGTGACTGGACGCTGCTTCATATTTTATTTAGCTCTGACCAAATGACACCATTCAATGCCATGGTCATCTTACTGACCACTCTCACACCAACCAAGCATGACCAACTGACCAGCTGACTAAATCTAATAAATGAGAATGGTCGGCGAACGATAAACTGACCAATGGAGCCATTACTGACCAATTTAATTTCAGAGATGGCCCTACACGAATAACTAACTGTATTAGTGAATTTGATTAATGAATACTCTATTTATTGTGATAGTTTTGTATTTTGGTAGGCTATATATTATTAGATCAGGGTTACCTCAATTTTAAGGTAATTGCAGTTTAATTTTTTTCTGTTCCTTTTCTTTTGTATTTTAGTCAAGTAGTTGTGATGAAACCAAGTCCACTCGCCTAATTGAGACCCTCCGTACTATTCACAAACAAAAGTAACAAAGTATTCCTTTTTTAATTGAATTGAATTTATTTTCTTCTGCAACATACAAATCAAATCACATTTCAGCGATACAACATATACAACATAATATAACCATTTTTTTTCCGAACATGTACACAATGCAATAATAATAAAAATGTTGAATTAAAAAAAAAATGTAACTGATAACATGCTACCAAGAATAGTTCATTAAGAAACACATCAAACAAACGAAATGTGTGGAGCGCAACTTTGCCACTTTAACCGTGGATCTAGAGGACATGCTATTACACACATGTTAATGGGCACGGTCTCGACACCAGCCCTCCACTTACTATATATCCATTTAAATCTTGCACCCATTTAACATCAATTTTCAGCTCGATTGAATTGAGTCCTCCCTGCGACAATCAGCATGAATTGAGATGTCGGATAACAAGGTCAGTTCACGGTCATTATAACGTCATCATCACCATCAAAGCAATTGCCATATCTATAATTTAGCTATGCAATTGATGAGTTGGACTACTGAATACTGAATACAGACTTTCCAATCAAATCAATTTAGGCGCCTCCTTTATTCAATTTCGTATCAAAATTTCATAACCTTGTATATTTAAACGTCAATTTCGTTGTAAGTCATTCATTTTTTAACTTTGTCCAATCGATATCCAAATTGCAGATCCATTTTAGTTTTCTAAAATTCAATTTTGCCGTTTATCTAGTGGACATGCTATTACACACATGGTAAGGGGCACGGTCTCGACACCAGCCCTCCACTTACTATATACCCATTTAAATCTTGCACCCATTTAACATCAATTTTCAGCTCGATTAAATTTGAGTCCTCCCTGCGACAATCAACGTGAATTGAGATGTCGGATAACAAGGTCAGTTCAAGGTCATTATAACGTCATCATCACCATCAAAGCAATTGCCATATCTATAATTTAGCTATGCATTTGATGAGTTGGACTACTGAATACAGGTTTTCCAATCAAATCAATTTAGGCGCCTCCTTTATTCAATTTCGTATCAAAGTTTCATAACCTTGTACACTGTGAAAAAAATGGGCAATATTATTGCCCAACGTTGTGCCATAGTCAACCCAACCATCTATTGGGCAATATTTTGCCCAGTGGTATTGGTAAACGTAAGCACCCTACTTCACACGTGCATTATTGTTTCGTATTTTGACCAAAATTTGAGCAAAGATATGACCTTTCAACTGCCCAACTACGGTAGCCCACTTGTTGGGAAAATCTTGACCAGCTGTTGGGCCATTGGGAAAAATATTGCCCAATAGATGGTTGGGTTGACTATGGCACAACGTTGGGCAATAATATTGCCCATTTTTTTCACAGTGTATATTTAAAAGTCAATTTCGCTGTATGTCATTCATTTTCTAACTTTGTCCAATCGATATCAAATGGCAGATCCATTTTAGTTTTTAAAAATTCAATTTAGCCGTCCTCTCTATATGACTCAATTTAGCAATCAGTTTTGTCAAATCGTCAGTATTCGTCATAGGATTGTACGGTATCTTGAGATTTGCTACACTGTAAAAAAGAATTTGTTCATTGGTAATTTTTACGTATTTTTTCAGTGTAGAATTTTCTTGAAAACATTAGTTTTGCCACTTACGCACTAAATGTAAGTCTTGCTAACTCAAACTTTCAATTTAGTAGAACATAGGTGGAATATTTAAGTAAAATCAAATTCTTAAGAACCTTAAGTAATTTCAGCTTGTATTAATTTAGTAATTTTAACTCAAAATCAGAAATTATACGTATTACTCAAACAATTTATGTTGATTATTCTTATCTTTTTAAAGTAAGGACCGATGCAGTGCGTAATAGAAATATTTACATAATTTATGAATATTCATTAAGACCAAATTAAACTCTTTTTTAAATAAAACAATTCTTTTTTGTGGTTGAATGAAAATTTAAGGACTTTAAAACATTTACTAATTCATTTAACATGGCTAAGCAAAGACAGGACAATTTTTAATTGTTACCCAGTTCAAAACAAATCAAAACTTGATATTTCAGGAAATTGTCAACCAATTTTTCTTTTAAGATGCTACGATCAAGTATATATAAAATTTGGAGCCTTTCAATATGTGTCGAATCGAAGCGTATGTAATAGTTTGTGATGGTGGTAGATATAATTATATGTATACGGTAAAATCTTAAATAGAAGTAGTGTTAGTGATTAGTTGGTGATTAGGTACCAAATCGTGCAATATGTAATCCTATCATAGCTTTTTTTTAATTATCTAAAATGATTACAATACTTAAATTATTTACGTTAATGTAACTCGATTTAACTGAGTAAAAATTTATTCAGCAAAATAAGTAAATTCTACTTAAGATGCCGTAGGTAATATTTACTTAATAAAAATAAGGCAATTCTTTTCCTCAATTTTATTGAGTTATTGCGACTATTTTTTTTTTACAGTGTATGATTGTAACACGTATATGCCATCCTTAAACCTGACTGTGTGTAACTGAATATGAATCTTGGTTAGAATGCTCTGATATAATTTAACATTATCACAAGAATCAGGCAATCTTTCTCTTGGAGAAATGGTTTCACTTTAGAAAATATTTTGAGAGTGTTGGAAATGTGCTCATACAAACATGATCATTTTTTTTATGTTTGGTATTTTGTATATAATTATATTTAAAATACTAATTTTGTCATAAATGTTTGTTTTTATCTGCCACAAAGTTTTCGGCCGTGATGATTATTATCTGTGTTAAGCCATTATGTATGGAAATTATTTCTTTAATTATTTGTATATAATATATGGATATACTGTATATGATGGAATTTGTTTTGAAAATAAAGAACCCTGTGGAAGGGGGGAAACAAATTTCTCTTGGGGTTAAGGGGGGACTATGCATTGATGGTTTCATCGAATCCATGGATTTATTTTTAAAAATACTTTAATTTTCTGGCTTGTGAATTTGTTCATAAAGAAAATCAATTCTGCACTGTCAATGCACATTCCAACCGTAAAGATCTCTTAGATCAAATGTATGTAGGGCTATATAAGGAAACGAATGAGTCAGTCAACATTAACGTGATCCATGCAATATCAGCTCATAAAGCCGTAATATCAGATTCGGGAGATACTTCAAGGAATGTTACTCTATAGCTCCGTTTCAAGACGGAATGTTCTCTCTTTTTTCTCTTGCTTTGGACCAAGATGAGAACATCAAACATTGAGGGATGATAAATAAGAAGTGATAACATTCCATTTCTTGCTTATTGACCCCCTAAAAAGAATGTCTCCGACGGAGTGAATGACCGAGAATGGCAGCCCAAAATAGCCCTTTTTGTTTGCGGACAATCTCCTCCCCAAATAGCTTTATATTTGATAAAGAATCCCCGCCAAAAGAAGGGTGATGGATTGAAGCATCACTCCTTTGGAAGAAGAAAGAAAAAAAGATGGAGTGAGTACCGGTAAGAGATGATTGGTAGTGAGGCGGATCCATGTTTATTTCTCTAGGTCGCACCAATCCGCCATGGATACAAATCCTTATTTGCTTATCCATTACGCCGCGTATATCCTCGATTGCTTGCCTTGAGTAGTCCCATCTATCAGAATTCGTGTAAGTTCAGCCGGTACACCCTAGTTTCTTGTTTGTCGCCTGTCAGACCCCTCATCCTGATCGCCTTGCCCGGAACCCCGTCACCGCAAGTGCTACAGAAGAACATGAAATCTATAGACTTTGTCGTTAACAAAAAATCCACTTTAGTTCCACAGACCTCGACAAATCATTTTTGATTTTTGACTAACCCTTCCTCATTTGCTGATTTTTTCTTTTTAAAACATACATTGCTCCAACTGGAGTTGTTTTTATGTATGATGTACATATTCTATTATTGTATTGTATGTATTTTATTTTATGTAGCTCCCTATGTTTTGCATTTGTGGAGAAATAAATTGAACTTAAACTTGAAGCAGTTCTGCCTGTATATCCGCAATGTTAAAAATGTGCTTTCATGATATTAAGAGAAATTTTATGCATAAACGACAATAAAGAATTAAGTGTGGAAGTAATTGTGGGGGTGCATTTTTTTCTGTAGCATTAATGACATGAGCTAGATTTTACGAACTCTATAAGCCTTCATGTTTTGTCTTGTTTTGCTAATGAGGTCAGGTTATACGTTTGTATCACGTATAGGTTTAAAGATGATGACTTCTTACATAATATTATGGAAGACATCTCGATGATTTATAGAATAATTGTCATGGAATTTATCGGATAATTGACATATTTTAGAGATGGATCTAACAAGAGTCATGCGTCTGCGGCGAGCCCGTCTTTACAAGTGCATGGTAACGGGAGTGTGTCTAAAATGAAGGATGCGTGGAGAAAAAAAAACATGCAACTGGTTTGGAAGTCGGTCAAGAGAATTATATGTGTGCATCGATACAGCCTACACCCCATTATGGATCCACCCCTATTTATTAACATATATATATTTCAACCACCCCATAACACAATTAAACAAAACATGAATTCTTATGTATCTCAAACGCATCTATCTAGTAGGCCTATCTACCTATCTTGTAGACCATATCTATCATATTATTCTCTCCTTCCCTCCCTCCTTCATATTCCTCTTTCCCTTCATCATTTAAATGTATCTGCATGGCCGGATTAATGGTATCCTCTTGTTCTACGTTGAGTCTTTAAACGTTTTTAATTAAAAAATAAGATTTATGATTTATTTATTTTAAATTAAAATCAGCACCTCATGTACTTACATCAAAAGTAGATGTGAAACGATTCCAAAGAGGGAAAGTCAGTTCAGTATCCGTTTAATAATTCAGAACTTTGGCATAAAAGTCAAATCAAATATTTACGAAACGCTGTATACAGGTCATTTATCTTAACAAAGTAACGTATATAGTTTTATCGTTTACTTCCATCGGTTGCCCCCGCGTAGTGTATATTAATCTGTTCGATCATTTGAATTCAGGTGTTGCACGCCATACCCAGACGGGTCTCCCTCCGTGCATGCATACTGTTACCTTGACCCGTGTATATATATACGAGATGCAATCATCATCATTTAGGTTTCTAAACTCAATCAGGTGTCTGCTTAATTGAGCAGGTGGTGGTTCGAAACCCTTATCAATTATTATCATCCCATTTTATTTTATATGAAGAAAAAGAACCTAACTGTGACTGGGGTCGGGTGTATTTTAGTGTAGGCAAGTGTAGGCGTTCATTCTCTCTCTCTCTCTATCTCTCTCTCTCTCTCTCTCTCTTGCTCTCTCTTGGGGAGAGCGTTTGATAGGAAAAACGTTTCTAGTTTCCTGTCCTTCCATTGCTCAAATATAACTATTCGTGGCCTTCTATTTCTAATTGCTTAACATAAAGCAGTAATGTTCAAAGCAAAATATAAGAAAATAATGTTGCACAATATCATTTGATTTTTAAGGGAGTTTAAATTTCAGAAAGTTCCCTCACCCCCCCCCCTTCTCTCTCTCTCTCTCTCCCTCTCTCTCTCTCTCACACATTCACTCTCCTCCCCTATCTCCTTTCTTCTCTCTCTCTCTTTCTCCCCCCCCCCCAAAAAAAAAAAGAAGAAGGAATAACTACTTATAAAGTACACCTGTGTGCATTGAGTGGTAAATCAAGATATATTACAGTGTTGTCTCAAATCTCACTAAACTATATACATTATTGCCTTGCTGGGAATCGAATTGTGAACCATGTGATCCACAGTCCAATGACACATCAACTAGACCTAGGCACGTCCTAGCCACGCATGGTAGTTTAATTGTTTGTTCGGTCCTTTGCCAGTCTCGTCGGTGTATCTGGAGCATCAGCTATAGCCATTCAAATCTTTGAAATGTTTTGAATATCAATATTGTGTTCGGTCTATTGAACTATGTCTAGTATCGGTTTTAGTCTTGGGTACTAGTTAACGATCCAAGTCTATTGTGATTGTTCTGAGTTATTCTATTGTTTCGTCTGTTGTCGGGCTAATGTCTGTCCCATCGGTATGACTCGAGTATCAGTTAGCATTCAGTCTTTAGATTGTCTTTACTAATTCTTGTGTCGGTCTATGGTGGAACTGGTACGTGTCGGTCTAATATGGGAAGACGCACATATGCCCTCAAGGCTACACACGGTTCAATGGTAATAGAACTAGTAGTAGTAACTCACACCCCCTCCACGGTTATCGATCAAGGATGATAGAAGCTGTGTTTTGGTATCCATCATGTTGCTATGGCAACGGCAAATAAATGTGGGTTACAATGTGTTCTGCAGTGATTCAGTTTGTCAAGATCTGGTTTTGTAGGCTTCAATAGACTTGCGAAAAAGTAAATTTATGATAATCCCAGGTTTCAGATATTTATTTGAATTTAAACTGGCCTGTTTTTAAATACAGTTTGTACAGTATTATAGCTAACAGGGTTTCAACAAAGAAGCGTTATACAATGATAACGTTTAACATAATAGGTTCTAGGACAATTACCCCCTTGACAATCACCACCCGGAAAACTACCCCCAAGGACAATAACCCCGAGAAAAATTACCCCCGGAATATTACCCCCAAGGACAACCACCCCCGAAGACAATTACCTCCCGGAGATTATCCCCAAGGACAATCCCCCCCCCGAAAATCATCCCCTTGGACAATCACCACCCCCACCCCCTCGGACAATTACCCCCGAAAAAAAATCTGCTTTGAGTAAGACCAAATTATTATCAGGGTAGACTTCCCCATTAATGAACAAGGAAGTAATTTCCGGGGGGGGGGGTAATTGTCCTCGGGGGTTAATGTTCCATAAGGGGAGGGGGGTCTGTCCGCGAGGGAGGAGTAATTTCCAGGGGGATAATTGTCCTTTTGGTGTAATGTTCGATGGTTTATCGTCCTCGGGGGTAGTTTTCCCGGGGGCAATTTTCCGGGGGGTAATTGTCCAATGGGTATTTGTCCTGATACGAACAAATGATGCTTCGTAAGCACTGATTTTTTAAATAGAAATTTCCATGAAAGAGACAATACCATTAATTTTCTTATTGCCATACCCATCTCTAGAGCTGAACTGCTTGATATTGAACCTGTCATTATGCGAGTAAATAATTATGCGGTGAAGGTTTTTCCCAAGATCTCAGGAGCAATTTGTATACGTATTATTCATGCTTTTTCTCGATTTCATAATGAACTTTGATGAATATAAGAAGGGTCCGTACATATTAATAATGCATGAAGCGAAATCACAAAGCTTCGAATTTCCATTGACCGACAATGACCTCAATAATGCTTTGTTTGAATCAAAATGACAGTGTATATGAGAATAATTTGTTTTTAATAAATTATGCGCTTCATTATTAGCAACTGAAATTCTCGACCGTCCTTGCATAATGCAACGAATATAATGGTAGTTCTGTTGTTATTTCTCATACGATCTATTGTGTACTTAAAGGCATCTTTTAACAATGTTAAATCTGAGATACACGGCCCTACGTGTTATCAGGCCCTAAAAACAATGCGCTTCAAGATGATAATGAAGAGCCTCAAAGAAAGTAAAAAATCTTTGAGTGACCGGTTTTACCATTCTCATTTTCCCCAATAGACTGTAGTGTTATAAAAACCGTTAGGAAAACGAAAAATGAAATTCGATTTCCAATCATAAATATCTTGATAATCAGACAGGTGATCGGCTTGGAAAAGTCAAGGGGTATTTATGATTGAAGCATGAACTAAATCCAGGATTTTGTTTCAGAATCTGAGTCACTTTAAGGTCACACTCATATTTTAAGAAATGGTTCCTTCCTGTCTTACGATCTTACTCCTGCAATATTATTTTTATGTCATCGTATTTTTCTTTGCCTTTGTAAATGGATAATAATAATAATAATATTGGATATTTATATAGCGCACATATCCACCCTGCGAGGTGCTCAAAGCACTCCAATATTACCCCGGCTCTGCTAGGATACCGATTTCGGTGCTCACAGCATTCAAGGAATTCCTTCCTACCGGTCCCCATTTACTTCACCTGGGTGGAGTGTGGCAAATGTAGATCAATGTCTTGTCAAAGGATTGAATTCGTTATAATAATCATTGGTGAAATTACTCTAAGCAAAGCCGACTTAAGCATGAAATTGAGTAAAAATCACTTGGCTTTAGAAAGCCCACAGAAGTGAATAAAAGCTTTGTCTGCTTAATTTTAAGGCTAAGTTTGTAGAAAATTGTAGGCCAACAACCTTTTATGATATCAGACTAGTTCTTGTATATAACGGCAATTATACGTTTTTATAAGAGCTTTGATAGAATAGTGTAAACGCTGACAAAACGTTTACTTACCCTAAAGGTGGATGGATGAATGTCGAAACATTTGAGCTCATTATCATGAACTCATCCCAAGACGGATAAACCTTCGTCTCCAAAGAGTAAATGTATTCATATCTTTTTTAATTTCCTTGATAATAGCACAAGGATCAACAAGGAGTTTAAATATAACCCCAAACGGAAAAAAGAGCACGCGAGTATTTTATCGAGATATCACTTAACTCTATCTATAGATCGAGACAGACGTAAGAATTATCAGGATAAAAAGATAGGCCTAATTGAAATTATGATGAAAAATAGCATGCCTGTGTAAACTATTCCCCTTTCTCTCTCTCTCTCTCTCTCTCTCTCTCTCTCTCTCTCTCTCTCTCTCTATCTACCTCTCTCTCTCTCTTTCTCTCTCTCTTTCCCTCTCTCTCTCTCCCTCTCTCTCTCCCTTTCTCTATTTCTTTCTATCTTTCTTTCTCTCTCCCCCCTCCACCCCTCCCTTTCCCTATCTCTCTTTCTGTATCTATCTCTCTCTCTCTCACCCACTTGTCTCGGTCTCTCTGTCCCCCTCTTTCTTTATTTTTTTTCTCTCTCTCTTTCTCTCTTCCCCTCTCTCTCTCTCTCTCTCTCTCTCTCTCTCTCTCTCTCTCTCTCTCTCTCTCTTTCTCATAATTTGTATACGATATCTGTTTCATTTCTCTGAAAACCAGAGAAGTTCAGGTTTCAAACTCTAACCAGATATTTGTTATAATATTAATAATAATAGTTCGTTCTTATATAGCGCATTTCAGGACCGCAGGCCCTCTCAAAGCGCTTTACAGATATATATTATTACCCCGGTCATCAGATTCAGGCTTACCCGCACACAATGTATGCACATTGTCCACTCCCTGGGGAGCATTCCAGCCAGGCGTCATTTTTACAAGCGCACACTTGCTCATCTAACAACATTAACTTTCGGATCCTATACAACATAATTTACATGTAGATATATAGATAGATAGATATATAGATAGATATATAGATAGATAGATAAATAGATAGATGGATAGATAAATAGATATAGATAGATGGATGGATGGATGGATGAAGGGATGGATAGATATATAGATGGATGGATAGATATATACACTCAAAAAACTGAGGTGCTAAATGTTGGGTGCTGAGTGAGATTCTGCACTTGAAGTGCCAAAATCAGCACTTGACGGGTTAACTTTAACAAGGAAACCGAAACGTGCTGAATATTTGAGTGCTGAAAACGAGTGCTATAACAATATGCAGCACTTAACATCGAGTGCTGACTGCATAACCTGATCTGATTGGTCGGTTAGTATAATAGCTGTTACCTTGTGAATATTTGTTTTTGAATCAAATTCAGCTAAGAGATTCTTACATTCTTCATTCTCCAGGTCAATACCCAAGGCCTCAAAAGTCTGAATAACTTTGCTCCTTAAACTGTCAACAACATCAGTATTCAAAGCTGTTGCAGCAGATAACACTCTGTTTGTCATAGCATGGGTCATGTTGGTGTTTGATAAAAGAGAACCAATGAAAAATGCAGCTGGTCTCACTATGAACATGACAGACAATGAAAGCGGACAAAATATACAGTTCCTCAGGTAGACAAAGGAACATCCCTTGACTGCTATTATGTAAAATGTGTAAAACAGGTGAATATGCATGTGACACCTGTTCTACACATTTTTACATAATAGCAGTGAAGGGATGTTCCTTGGTCTACCTATGGAACTGTATATTTTGTCCGCTTTCATTGTCTGTCATATTCATAGTGTCTTGTACTGTCATTATGCATTGCTCCATCTTGTTCTTGTAGTAGGCCTATCCTATCATCATCATCATCAAATGCATCATCTGCTGCAGGATTATGCACTTCACCAACAGCAACACCCAAATCAGCATCAACTAGACCCTCCATACCCTGTACAGCTTCAGGTTCAGGTTCTTCTTGTGGATGTTGGTTTAATAAATGTTTCCTGTAAGAGTTGAAAGTGGTAAATGACGAAGGACATCCACCTTGACCACATAGGCATATGTTCTGGCTTATTGCAGAACTTTGTCAACATGTGCCTTTACTGCAACAGTGTTTTTTGGTTAAACTGTTAATAAAATACCAACTATATATATAAAGTCATTTATTTGTCTTTTTTTTGTGTGTGAGTGTGACAAAATTGCATAATTTCACTATATATGAAATATAACGCCTGGAGTGCTAAAACATATAACACCAGTAGTGCTAAACATTACAAAACTGTTGTGTTCTGCACCTAAGTTGTGCAGTTTTTTAGCACTACTAGTGCTATTCAGAGTAGATTGTGGGGTTATTTAGCACCACCTGCCCAACATTCATAGCACTTGAAGTGTTTTTTTTAGCACTTTTTAGTGCTTATCTATAGCACTTAAACTAGTGCTGAACTAGCACTTGCACTTGTGCTGAAATAGCACTAGCTGTGCAGTCCCTATGCGAGCACTGAAAAGGTGCTGAATATAGCCCTCCAAGTGCTAAAAATAGCACTACATTTTTTTGAGTGTAGATAGATAGATAGATAGATACATGTAGATAGATAGATAGATAGATAGATAAATAGATATATAGATAGATGGATAGATAGATATATAGATAGATAGATGATGGATGGATAGTATATATAGATAGATAGATAGATGGATGGATGGATGGATGGATCGGTAGATAGATAATAGATAGATAGATATACAAAAATATATAAAAAGACACAGATATACTGAGAAAAAGGTAAGGGGTGGAGAGATAGGGGCTACTGGGTTACCATATATTTTGCATGAAGGGCTCTTATTAACCAACATTCTAACACCCTGCTAGACAGCTGCCATCAGATCAGAAAGCGTGACCAATGATATCGGCTCACGTCAACCCCACCGTCATCGTCGGTATAACACGGACCGTCGGGTCTTGGTGAAATGGTGACTGCCACCGTTATTGATTTATAGAACGTTTTCAAACGATCAAATTATAGATTTGGGGAATAAAATCAAGAATGCTTTTAGCTTAATTGGCGCCTTTGAACGTTTTATGAACAAATATGGCGCATTGTAATTTATAGGAACTCCCATCAGCATCAGAAACAGCAGAATTATTATTACGAGTTATGATCATCTTTATCAATGGTTCTAGTGTTTTTTTTTAAATATATATTTTTGTATTTTAAGGCTCGTCTTAGCTACCAATTGTTTTTTCTTCAAATTTCACTATTATCACGATCACTGTTACTATACTTCCACTATTTTTAAATAGATAAAGATATAAAAATATAGTCATCATCAAGTAAAAAAGAATCACATAATGTTGTTTTTGTGATCAATAATAATTTATAAATATATATTAACATTTTCAAAATGTCAAAATCTACTTTTCTCAAGGAGTTCGCAAGGCCAATATCAATGGCTCTCCGTTCATTAACTGTACTGCCACAGCCATGTCCGATTAAAATAGGCTGATTTCGAGAAAGAAAGGATGACTTTAAACCATGCAGGAGACTGGTTGAGGCGTTAATAATGACAAGTTGCTCGACCCGTCAATGAATCGCATTATCGACTTCATGATGAAAACACGGAAATGTGAACTAGAATATTCTATTGGGACCGTGACATTGACCACGACTTATATCATGACATGTCTAAAGAGTCGATGAATTAACTCTAAATTCGCCCACCAATTCAAATGTTTTCGTCACCGTTAATTCAGTGCTTTTAACTTGTTAAAATTTCTAATAATATAGTCCAACTGATGTAATGGATATTGAGACTTGCGTGTTTGTTAAAAGTTCATTTTATTACGTGTGAAAACTGGGCAATTTACTTATCCAAATATAACGTTAATGAAATTTAAATCATCTTGTTTTATCAAGTGATATCGTAATTAGTTACTGTTACACAACCGTGAGCACATAGACTAATTTGTTCTTTAATAACAAAAAAACTAAAAACTCTTTGATTATGTTAATCTTTTACCAAAGCCAATTAATACACTTTACCCCCCCCCCCCCCCCCCCCAATCATTAGAATCGGTGAAAACGCGATCTTAAAAATAGGGGAACAATCTCGAGATGAATAAACTATTAAATTATTATTATCTTTATTATTAACAATGAAGGTCAACCGTGTGCACAGTTTACTCAAGCATGCACGGACATCTCAAAATGAAGCTTCAGAATGCTCATGTAAAGACTTTGTCTCGAACCTGAAGTCGGCTTCTGCTGTGAGCAATCACTGTAAAGAAAAACATTATTAGAAAATCATCTTTTTTTATCAAATTTCAACCTTTGGTTCTTAAAAGACAATTTTTGAGGGGGATGTTTCGCTTGCGGTCATGCGCAGCGGCCCGAATAACAGCGCCTGTTTTCTACATCAAGACCTCCTTCTAATTAGAAAAATATTTTTCTTCTTTTTGACAGTAATTGATTTGATTTCAGATGTACGTCGCCCTTCATGACCCATCTGTTGTTTATGAGACTGCCCTGAAAAAGGAGAAATTGTATGTTTTCTTTTGGCGTTATTATAATGGCTTGCATTCATTAATGAGATACTTTATCATGCTTTGCTTGTTTTGGGGTTTAATTTTATTTGTACATGATTAAAAAATATATTCAGAAGAACATGAAGAAAGATATTTTAAAAGTTGTGCGTATTTTTTTCTTCAAATATGTATTTTTTTATTTTCATGTCACAACAAGCACTTTTGTAAAAACAAATTTGAATGATGTGCCAGGACTTAATCTATTCTCAACGTCTTATTTTGCATCTCACTCCTCTCCAAAAAGGACTAAAACAAACTTTGCAGCCACTTCAAGTCTATCTGTTGACTCAAAATTTGATGAATCAACTTCTCGGCTCCAAACTAAAATCGTGTGACTCCCAAAGCGGACGATCGCGTATATGCATCATCATCAAATGGAGAACCCTCCTGACAAACTGACTTGTTTTGTTTGTTGTTTTGAAACAATTATGAAATAAGAGATGAGGTCTGATCTGTCGACGTCAGTTGTTAAAGTTCAGGGCCCTTCGTAATGATATAAAAACAATAATATTACTGCCCGTCTCTGTATTCATTTTGCCATTATAAAAGCTTACTTAAGTCCAGAAAATGACGGACAGCGGGGACTAAACTCCGACCATCCACGGGGGTCATTTTTGTTTGATTTAGATTCATCTTGATGATACAATTTTTGCCTTTTAACCACGTTTCATTTTCAGGTTTCGCAATGGTCCTTAGCGAGTTGAGCTCTGAGCCTTGTCAATTACAGTCTCAAACCGCCCATAAAATTAACTGCTATGTCACAATCTACCCCTGATCATCATGCACACCACTAAACTCCATCGTGACTTTATACTGTCTGAGTTTGGTCCCATGGGGGCTGATCTACTGGCCAGTTGAGTAGCACACGTCGAACGGGGTGCCTCGAATTCATTGGTTGCTTTAGTTTTCATTTATTCCTCTCACCCTGCTGTTTTGTCCTAGCTTTTCCTCTAAGTTCAGCTTCGCCATCAAAAGCGCCATCACCATAGTGGGATTTAAAACAAGAAGCATACAGAGAGAATAGAAAAAGTAAAAACAAAAAGAAATAGGAAGGGGGAAGATATACGATAACAATGTACAGTAGAAAGAATAGGTAAAAATTAAGAGGAGTGGTATGGAGCGAGGGAGAAGGGGAGGCGAGAAGAGCGATGAACGAGTGTAAAATACAGAGAATATGACAAGGAGGATTATAATAGATATCAAACTCAGATTCGTATAAAAAGAAATTAGTGAGTGAGAAAATGGAAGATAAAAAGAAGAAGAGGGGGGAGGAGTAAGAAATGGGGTAATGTGGTAAAGAGGGGATAAGGAGGGAGCGCAGAAGGAGAGTAAAATTACGGGAAGGAAATAAAAAAGTAATTTATTAAAATATCAAGGTTCGATTCGCTCATCGCTATAGTATATCCCCTGAGCAATAACAAAAAGAGCTTTAGAAAAAAACAAATGCAAGTTAATTCATGTACTACCATCACCATAAAATACATTTTTTCTTTTTTTTAACCTATTAATGATTTCATCATTAAATGCAAGCCAATAGTGGCAATTTATCAGCCGAATTATCGTTGCTATGCAAAACAAATGCATGTCAATTAATGTACTACCATCACCATAAAATACATATTTTCTTTTTTTATCCTATTAATGATTTCATCATTACATGCAAACCAATAGTGGCAATTTATCAGCCGAATTATCGTTGCTATGGTTACTTTTTTCGGTACGACCAATTTGATGATGAACAAGTCATTAATTTTATGATTGACAGCCCAATTATGGTTTCAAAGGGCCTACTTATGAAGCGGAATAATTGGGCGGGTATCGAGGGGAAATTGTTTTAGCCCGATCTGTGCTGCTGCATTGCACATAATAAAACCGGTTAAACGAATTCTTTATTGATCATTATGAATATCGTGTATTGGCGGTTAAGCGGGGTCATCTATAGGAGGTTATAATGTCAACATTATTGTGACTATAATATCAATGACATGTCTTAAACTCCACTTTGACGATTTAACAGAATCTGGAAAGAAAATGGTAAAAATGTAGTTAACATGTTGTCAATTTACATCTTGTTTGATTGTTAATGATCGTTTATTCCTCGTTGTGCATTGAGGGTATTTTGGAAAAAATATTAAGTTGATGGAGGAGCTGGAGTATAATAGTGAGGCAGAGTGGGCATTGGTGACACGGGTCGGGCATCGCTGGTTATAAGCAAGCGTTAGGCGTTTTTTTTTTTTTTTTTTTACGAGAGAACAACAAAGTAATCGGGTGAGATTGGGGGAGGGGTTGTATCATCTCCTTTTCACCTGTAATCCCACGAAAGATGCATCTCTTTCAAAGTCATTATATTGTGTGCATCTTGAACAGTAATGCTACATGATACGATATTCATTATTTTGCACTCAACTTCGTGTAAACAAACATGGAATTGAAGTCTATGAATGTTGAAATCCGTCTGTTTCGATACATATCATACAGACTACAGCATGTGCTATGAATAAACCCATTCAGAAAAATGGCGCCGGCTGATTTTTAAAAGCCATTTCAATAAAAGACAGGCGTAGAATATGGTCGATTCATACATATCATAAAGCACCCGAAATTGTTTCGTAATCCGTGTGTGAGTGCTCGTTGTAAGCTTCTTATTGAAGTAAATCTGCTTTATTCGCCTCCTTCGCAACACTAATAGATTTTATTTTATCGGTGGTGCCGTAAACAATGCGGCGGAACGATGCCAAGTGCAGCTTTTAGACACTAAATGGTTGGGTAAAAGCAGGGGCGTCGCTACGGGGGGGGGGGGGGGGGGGGGATGGGGGTATACTGCCTGCAGCCTACACCCCTCCTTTCAAAATTGAGTGTCGAGAAATAGGGGTTTTAGTAACTTGACGCGAATCTCAAAAATGTTATATGTATTAATCTTTAATGGGAGGTTGCATGTTGGAATTTGGGGATTGTTGGGGGTAGCAGCATATGAATATTTGGCGAACAATTTATTGTTTATATAAAAAAAAGGTAAAATTAAGCATAACAAATTTCCTCTCCTCCCCCCTCCCCACCCCCCCCCCCCCCCCTTAAAAAAAAAAAAAAAAAAAAAAAAATCTGATTAGCAATAGTTTGGTTATCCAGCAGAAAAGGGTGTTTAATAAGATCTGAAAGATATTTTGTGTAAGTCTTGTTGACCCCCCCCCCCCCCGAATACTCTCCCCATGGATACGCCATTGTGACATTTAACATAGTCTGACAGGGTTTTTGGCCAGAGCCATTGTGAATGGTTATGATATCAACTCGACGAGAATGGAGGTCGTTTCTTTCTAGTTCAAAGTTTCATCACTGATAACCAGCAATGACCCTATAAATGGTATAGTGTCACTACCCAAGAAATACAGAAAAGTTTAAAGTTATATTCCAATCCTTGATCTTTCAAATTGTATTACTGCCTTTACTGCAAGGGCTTATAGTGGCGTTTAACATTCTGGTATCTGACGCACATGTAAAGATCATTAAAACTTTCTTGATTTGTGAAAATGTGGTCTCGTATGTTTCTAAAATAGAGATAAGAACGAGGGGATGCGACGTAATGGAATCCCTTTTTGTTGTTGTATGTTTGTCTTTTGGTGTTATTCCATTATGGATATCAACCCCATTCTTTGCAGCACCCCCCCCCCCCCCCCAGGGCCCTGGGAACGATTTTTTCACCGGGGGTGCTGAGATATATATACACGTATATACACAGGGGCGGATCTAGCTTTTTGCCAAGGGGAGAGTTTGACCCAATGACGATGCAGAACATCGTCCTCGAGCCGCGAAGCGGCGGGGTGATTTTTGGTGCTATTTTGAACCCCTGTAAGTGATGTTTTCCTGGTATCTACTAACTTGCGGAGCATCATCAACGAGTCGCGTAGCGGTGAGGCTTTTTTTGTTGCTATTTAGAACCCCGGTAAAAGATGTTTTCTTGGCATCTACTATCATGCGGAGCATCGTCCACGAGCGGCAAAGCGGCGAGGCGATTTTTTGGGGGGCTCCTTTAATTGAACCCCCGTAAGTGATGTTTTCCTGCAGGCATATACTTTGCTAATTTAAAGTTTGAACCCCCAGTAGGTGATGTTTTTCTGGCATCTACTAATATGCGAAGCATCGTCCACGAGCCGCAAAGCGGCGAGCCGATTTTTTTTTGTTATTTTGAACTCCCGTAATTAAGTGATGTTTTCCTGGTACACTGTCGCTCATAAAGGTGGAATATTTTAGTTTTACCCAAATTTATGGAGTTATTTTAAAAATTATTTAAAAATAATAGATCTAGATAATAGTATACATTCTCAGATTTTATTGAATAATAATTTGCTAATGTGTGTTTTGCGAGACTGCTAAAGCATGTGTATGCTACTATGCTTATTAACTAGGGGACTTACGCCCTCAAGTCATAAATGACAGTAATGAGGATCAATGCCCCAGAAAAGGGCACTAATATAGCACATCGACACGGTTTTGATCCTGGGGCCTCACAGTTACGAGGCCATTGTTTTGTCACTGAACCATGACTGTACGCAGCGGGGGCTAGGGTAGGGGGCAGTTTCGATAAATTTAAAAAAAAACAGAAAATGCAATAAATTTTCAATAATTTATTGCATTTTACCCCGGTCCCCAACATAAAAAAAATCCTCTGGACGGCCATGCATTATGGCTCAAGGCATGGGCACACGGAAGATTTTGTTATGTTGGGAACCGGGGTAAAATGCAATAAATAATTGAAAATTTATTGCATTTTTTGTTTTGTTGTATTTATGGAAACTGCTATTTTGAACCCCCGTAAATGATGTTTTCCTGGTATCTACTAACATGCGGAGCATCGTCCACGAGCCGCAAAGCGGCGAGGCGATTTTTTTTGTTGCTATTTTGAACCCCCGTACATGATGTTTTCTGGTATCTACTATCATGCGTAGCTTCGTCCACGAGCCGCGTAGCGGCGAGTCGAATTTTTTTGCTATTTTGAACTCTCGTAATTTTTCCAGAAGTTGTAGCAAGCTGACCTTCCCGCCCAATATCGTCTAACCATAATTTGCATGTATCAAAATTATCCCATTTATCCATGGTTTCCTTGGCAATTTAAGGAATTTAATTGTTCTACATCTATTAGCTTAATGTGATCACCACTTCACAATCACTAAAAAGACAGGAACACAATGAATATAAAACTTATCTGACCTTAATGAAATAGTACCAGCTTAAACATAGCTTGAACTTTATTACAGCACGTTCTCAATTGTTCAGAAAGATACATTTTACTTCAGCGATGTTTCGTGTGTAGGTGTTTATCTCTCCATTCAAACAACACTGCATAATTTATTTATAATTCAACAAAATGTTTAAGATGTTACGTCATAGATTGATGCAGTGGTGGATCCAGGGGGGGGGGGGGCCGGGCCCCCCCCCCCCCCCTTGAGAAAAAAATCCCCCCCCCTCCCCACTGAGCGACTTTTCGGCCGGCGCGATTTTCAAATTTTCGGGAGCAAAAAAAAAAAAAAAAAATTGGGCCCCCTCCCCTAAGAAATCCTGGATCCGCGCCTGGATTGATGAACATTATTTTGATTATTCAAACTCAATTACTCATGGCATGAATCTCAGAGAGTAGAGTTTGCGAGAGAGTAAGAAAGTGGATGCATCTCTCCCATATATTACTTCTGAGTTGATTTATTGGTTTTTGTTATTATCTTGTATTCTTGTAGGCATTTAATCATCTTCGAGCATTCATTTACAGACCAGCAATGCTATGAAATGTGGTTTAGTTCTGGAGAAGAAATATTCATCTAGATGTAAATAAGTCCCACTGCTTGGAATAATTTTCCACTGTACATTCCTTCATGCACTTCAGTTGGATCTTAAAAGAGAAAATCAAAGACGTAATACAGTCTGTGTATTAATTTAAAACATGGCACAACAGAACAAATATATATACATGATTATGAACTTTCACAAGGCTTTGCTCAAAAAGCAAGTATGTGTATTTGGCATCATGTGTACGTGAATGATTACTATTGATGTTGCTCCTTGAATTTAAATCATATTAATTTGATTTTGTAAATGAAGAGTTCTGTCTCGTTTTGTGTGACGAGGCGAAATTCTGTTCATGCCACTCTTTGCATTCATCGAAGAAAACGTCCTGAAGGTTTCAACAGTGAAAATTATGTCCTGAAAAGTTAATGTAATTTGTGAGGAAGTATCATTTAACGTAATATTAATGACTTACGGTAGTAGCACCTGACATGTACCAACAAATACTAAAACATGCTTCGGTTATGTCATTATATTCCTCACAATTAACGGTTTTTGGGGTAACAAGACTGTTTGATTGAATGTGTGAAACCTTCATGAAGATTTATACGATGAATACACACATTTAATAAACAATTCTCTTCGAGGGATACATCTGATATGATTTTGCGAAAGAAAGTTGAAAAAAAAGGAAAAAAAAACGTAATTTGTGGCTGTCGGCTGTGTGACAATTTCGTACACGAAGCATAATGATATACATTAAATATATCAGACAATTTTTTTTGCAGGGGGTGCTGCAGCACCCCCAGCACCCCCGCTTCCCAGGGCCATGCCCCCTCCCCCCTACCCACAAACACACCGTATTATACCTTGAGCATAGAGCTATTTCCATAGCAATGTTTAGTTAATACTTGGAAGCATTAGACGCGGTTTAAGAATCAGGGCAAACACTCACACTGATAATTCCTTTTAAACAGTTTCGTTCATGTTCAGAAATATGACGCTAATGTAACGTATCCCCTTCTAGTATTACAACAACTTTCGTGGCCAGTTATTGTTCTGTTTTTCTGTTACGTTTCGTGTTCCTGAATTGTAACCCCCCCCAAAAAAAAAAATCAAAAAAAAAATCAAAAAAAAAAAAAAAAAAAATCATAATCATAAAAAACGCGTTGTCTGAGTATGAAAATATCGACATTTTCAACTATCCAGACTTTGAAATGCCATATTGGAAGATCCACAAATTGACCAACAACGATATTACGACTCCCAGCACAAGACTAATGGTTTATCATGTTTATTTGAATGGTCGAGACTGTCGACACTGTCGAGCGCTTCACTTGAAATGAAAGCTTTATCATTTCCGACAAACATCCGACATTTAGCCACAAACCGGACATGAAACATTAATGATTATTGAAGACTACATTACTTTCAAACATTTCACACTTTAACCACTTGATGCAAGTATGGTGTAACATTATCCGCTTTAAGAACTGCAATTCCCCTCAATCAACTCATGTTTAGCATGACGATCAATTCTTTTGTAAGATAAGTATATAGTTGTGGTTTGCGATTTGATATGCCTCCGTTCGAACCTTCTATAAAAAAAAAATTCACATAAATATTTGAGAAATCAATTTTCTCCTATTTTACTGTTATGTTTCTTTACTCTCTCGATGCAGAGTAGTGGAAATCCACTTTTAAGGAGTCATAATTAGGGATCACTTTGAAGATGAATCCACTCCAAGTTATTATGGAATATATAACTCAAATATGAAAATTTCTGTTATCAAATCTAAATTTCATATAACCAATTGGAGCTTTAAAAAGAAGGTTGAGTTCTGGGAAGAGATGAAAAATAATTTGTGAGCGTTATCAATGTTATTATGCAAATATGGAAGAAAATCAGATAAACCATGCTCCCTGAAAAGCATGGCTCTTCAAATGCCTTCATATTCTAAATATGGCATGTAACATCGTAAAAATCGGGACTGATTTTTACGCCACATGTTCGTGTAGTCCCATAATTACATCTTTATGTGTACAGTGCTTGTAACTTTACCTAGACTTGGCCAAATTTCTTATCATTTTTTATGATTCCAGAACCTTGCAATACACACGAATACTTAGATGCTAGTTGATCAACCTTTTCTGATCGATTCCACGCCGTTTCTTTCACAATGCAATCGCATGACCAGAACTCAACTTCATCTTTAAATTTATTGGTGACCAGTGTATTCATATTTTCACTCCCCGACTGTAAACCTCACAATATTCAATTCACTCAATGCCAAGCGATGTACAAGATGGCAAAGGCTGTTTCCCACGTCATACATATTTATAATAAGAAGCACAGACGAGAAGAAATCAAGTATGTCTTAGTTCATGTTTCAGCAGGAGACCGTCTGAAGGGCCATTTTATTAGAATAAGTGTCATTTTGAGTGTTTCCTTTTCTCAGAAATGAACAAGAAAACTCATGAATTTTTAATTCCTATGGCACAAAATGACGTTTAAGCGAATCATGATGACTATATTACCCCGAACAACTGTACACTTTGCATTGTTGATTATATTGTCCGGGTGGGCAGTTATCAACTTGGTTCAGTATCCCAGGGAATTAGTGTCCGAGTTGGAAGACAGTCCGGGTCCGAGTTGATCAGTTGTAGTTGTCTAAGGAGGTACATGATTGTCCACGAATCCCTTCAAAGGATGTGGAGACAAGTTAGGGGAGTGGTCATTGACATTTAAGGTCTATATCAATAAAGGTATGATGGGTGTAGACTGACCATTCTGGAGAACAAACCAATGGGGTAGCTACTAATGTACATGCCCCCCCCCCCCCACTCCCATCAAATAACTCTCAAAAAACAGAGTAACAGGCAGCCTGAGAGAAGTGAAGAGGGGAAGAAAATGTGATAAAAGACACTACAAACCCAATATGACACACTCCCCTCTTTAATTTTACATTCCATTCACTGAGCCTGAGACCGATGATACCCTAGTCCAGATTCAGTCCGTTCGTTCTTTTTATCCCCCACACACAGCGCGGTCTCTCCACTGATCGCGCAATCCCCAAATTTCCGTCCACACGTATTAGAGGTCCAGATTTAGAGGAATGGCTAGGTCTACTTTCAACGTTGAGGGTGTGTTATTTTATCAGCTAATTGGGTGCGCTAAACGAAAACGGTACAGAGGCTGGACTAATGATACCCCTGCCCTTTTATGGTGACCCCCCCCCCCCCACCCACCCCCCATGTCAAGACCTACGCTACGCCAATGCAATTGGATAGTAAACCACTGACACTTGGGACGCCATGGTCTGCCTTCAAAGAAATAGGAAAAATAGGACTTGAAGATGTAAGCACTTAATACTCGAGACTGAGCGGTCCTCCCTAAGTAAATTGAGAACCTCGTCATAAAAAAGGACGAAACAGACGTCATAAATTGTTATAAATACATGTGCATGTGATTATGCGACTAAGGAAATAGAACGAGGTTACTTTTTTATACGGAATTGTACTTAAACTACACCCTGTTAAGTGTTTAATACCCGTCGACTTCAATTCAGTAGATTCCTAATTTTAACAAAGAAGATGGACTTAACAGAATGAACAGTAGACCTACTTTAAAGTTAAACCTATTTTTATTTCTTTATTTATTTTTTCTTCAAGTGACTGACAAACAGGGGTCAGAATCCTTTCTAGAGAGAATGGGAGTAAATAGCTTGGCAGCCCCGTGAAACTTGAACGTAATTCAAATGCTATTTTCATACTGTGTCTTTAAACGGAAGTGGCGTTACACTGGCTCTTTCCAATGGTGGATATATAGGAGGTTATCCAAGGTGGTAGCTGGGTCCGTTGGAAAATCTTGAGAAAGTTCGCCCACATCCGGAAAATGTTGTCTCGTATCAAAATATTCTACGATGATGCTTGGGAGCAAATTTATGAGGGTAATTATGTTCTTTTCGGGAGTGCAGATAAGTCATCAGCTGTGAGATCTACGTCTCTTTTGATCAAAACAGCTAGTAATAAAGCAAGATCACATTTTTATTACAACCGCGGATAACGCCGTTTCGCGCCAAAATTAGACGGCGCATAGTGCGAAGTGTACTAAAATGTATGGATACCGACGCGAGAGGGTTAAGCACCGTGAAACAATTGGACGAGTTTCCTCCTTCAGGAAAGTGATTTATAAACAAATCGATGTCGAAAGGTTAATATCGCTAGCAACCTTTATCATTCCAATTAGGGCTACTGTTTGGGATTTCGACAAGTGCCATTTGTGTCATTTGACATCATAAAGGGGTGTTACTCCGCTCATCTCGAATCCAAGTGGTTTAGTTGATATCACCCATCAAAAGTTCACCCTGTACTCTATATCCATTGCCTCCTACTCACTTTCAGTTTCCATTTTCACAAAGTGCATTTTGTTTTCAATCAAGGATGCATATCACTGCAGCCTGTAAGATACAGGTCTTGTCATTAAGTAGTGTACACGTTGAACAAAACATCCAAAACAATGCGATATGATATTTTTGATAGGTACTGTATCACTTTTAAATTAATAATAGATGATAATTTCATTTGTCTATGGTAGTCACATGCTCCTATTGTGCTTTAGAAAAGCTTTGATTAATTCCAAGGTAAGGGGTCTCAAGCTCCAAACATTTAATGACAGATACGCTTCTGTACAAACAACATGGTATCACCATTTTTTTGCCGTATGGAAGAAAAAAGCGGCATGATTCTTCTTCAGCGCTCTATCAAAATAATGATAATTATCTTGATTTTCCCTTATATTCTTGGATATTAAAAAAACAACCGAAGTACTACTTTTAAGATCGTCAATCATCAACCTACTCGTTTAGTTATTGGGGTACTCATCAACATTGTAACGGTCAGCTATTGCTTTTATAGGGTTGATGGTTTCTTTTACCTGACTGCTAAGAACTCATGTATGGGATGCTTGTGAGTAAGCAACCAGGGACCGACAGCTTAAAGTCCTCTCAGAGGGACTTGGTAATAAGGTTTAATAATGCCTTTCCAAAATGCACCAGCGCATCGACTTGTTTTCGAACCCGTGATCTACCGATTACAAGACCACTGCTTTATACCACTAAGCCATCACGCCTCCTCGTTTATTCCAACGCCTGTAGTGACCATTCGTATATTCTAATCATTTCCCAACACAATCATGTCCAATGGGGTTTATTTCGTGGTCAGATGTACTAATGACCGGTCTAACGAGTGGTCGAATATATAGGTCCTCCTAATGGACGCTAGGCGGGTAGGATTATAAACTCATTAAGATTCACTCAAAATGAGTGGTCGCTAATATGCCAATATGCCAATTTAGAGTGAAAATTCAGTTTTGATTGAAAAGTGAGAGTTTCAGACAGCTTATTCTAAATTCAGGGTATTTCCGTTGTAAGCTAAGTCCTCACATTTCACTCTTTTAAGGTACAGAGATAATAGTAATATATAATTTATCGCATTTGAATTTACCTCAGGCAAGACTTCGAGAAAGAGAGGCGATAAGGGTGATGCTTGGACTCGTTCACACCTACATGTACGTGTTTTTATAACCACGTATTCTTCGCGTAGGTCGGGTGGAAACAAAAGCCAAGTTTATATATTGCCAGTTTTTGCGAAGCTATTACCGGTCATGCATTCTTGATCCCGCTGCATTATAATGACGTAAGTAAGCAAGTTGTGTATCTACGGAGGGGATTACCCGAATTGCCTTTCTGATACCAGGCAGCTTCACCATCATCTTCCAATCAAGGTAGGATCAGAATCGAAATTGTTTTCTCGGTCCCAGTGGTGGGTTAACTAGTGTATAGAACCAGGTCCCTATTGGCCAGCCAACAATCTCGTTTCTCGCCTCTCTTTCTCAAATCTGTTTATTGACTTATCTATCTTTCAAACGGGAGAAAAATGAAGGGTTGTAATTAGAGTTAGGTGGGGGCATGGATATAGAAACGCCACAAGGCTATGCGTAGTGGTCAAGCAATAGGTCTGGTCACGCTGGTAGCAGCGACGGAATTACGGCATCCTAAAGTCTATTACTCAATTAAATATAAGATGCAAACGATATTGGCAATTATTTTCGTGAAATATTATATAAATTGTGAAAAGAATGTGAAAAATGTTGGTATAGGTTTCTCTCAAACTCTTCCTATTAGAAGTTGCAAAGGTTGAAGAAAAAATTCCCAAAGAACGACTGTATTTATTATTATTATCCACGAAAATAAATATTATTTATGAAATACGAATTGTTATATTAGACAAACAAGTGTCATCAACGCTTGTACGAAACATTGTCATTGAGTTGTAGTTGTAAATACTTTGATTTAATAATAGTAATAATAATAATAAAAAATAATAATGATAATTTTACTGATTCTACACTACTACTACTACTAATAATAATAATAATATTACTACTACTAATACTAATACTATTACTAATACTACTACTACTGCTACTACTACTACTACTACTACTACTACTACTACTTCTACTACTACTAATACTACTACTACTACTACCACTACTACTATGAATGAAAATGATCATAATAATAACAATATCAATAATAATAGTGGGTTTTGTATAGCGCTCAAGCATGTCAAACTTGCCCAATACTTACCAGTTTACCTCACCTGGGTCGAGTGTAGCAAATGTAGAGTAATATCTTGTCAAAGGACGTTATTGCTGTGGCAGGGATTCGAACTCCGTCCTCTGCCCGGATAAGTGGATAAGACATGCCTCTTTAATTCAATTGTATTCAAATGTTCAGGAAAAACGAAGAAAGCGGTTAATATTTTGTCAAACTATATTCGATAAGCGACTATAACTCGCAGAAGATTTCACATGCAAATCACGTCATAATTTGAAGAAAGTTACCATGCCAGATTATTCATTGATTTCCCATGCCCCGCCAGCTATCTGCGTGACTGTCTCCATATAACTTTCACACTTCATGTTTTAATCTTGAGAATTAGGAAGGATACCTCGAAGCTATATAGATCAATGAAACGATTCCCACTGAGAGGTTCTAACGATCTTAACGAGTAGGAACAGGGGATTCAATGACACTGATTTTAGAATGGCTTGCCAGCGGAGATTTTATACACAGGATGTAATAACTAATTTGTAGTAATACTCCGTGGAGGAAAGCAATTTTTCTCAAGGTTTGAATAAACTGTTTTGCCACATCGTTGAACCAATTATTATTTTACTCTTTTAATGTGAAGACAAGAATACTTGAGGCACTAAGGATGTCTGAATGAGATCGCTTTTCCTCCGGAAATTGATACCATTGAGATTTAAACCTTTAAATCTTCACATACGGCTTAATGTTTAATAACTTGAATCATTTCATTATAATTTTAAATTCTTATGAATGAAAATTACATAATGAAACAAAACTTGTGGATTTTTGCGTGAAAATATACTTTCCACTATTATGTTGCATATTTATAAATTTAATTTATAGACTCAAGTTTAATTTCGTGTCACATTAATCTTTAACTTATGAACCGCATTTCATCCTGCGTTAGAATTGCATTCAATTAAGCGATTTGTGACAATATCAATACTGTGTTAGACAACGATCAGAATGTACTGGGCGGAGTTAGTGTGGGACTGTGTATTTTAAAGTATTTTAAAACAGGTACTAGCATGCGAGGAGACATGCAACTAAGGAAAGAGGTAGACGATGAAGGACACCGATGAAAATATGAAGAAGAAACGGGAGAAGTGAGATGTAGATCGAGTTTGGATATTGGTGCATTAATCTATCTTGATGAGACCTGGGACCCATTTCACAAAGCCTTTTTTTCAATGACAAATGACAAAAATCAGTGACAAATCTGCTGATAACCAATCAGAAGCAAGAATTTCGGTAGCTTATAACAAAAACTGTCATTTGTCACTGATGACAAGTTTTGTGAAACACCCCCTGGACATTAGCTTCCTTAATAAGACATAAAGCGATTTATTTTGGAGAATTACCAGATCATTAAGACGACATATCAGGCATAGTAGCGTTATTAAAGATCCCACCTCTTTGAAAAATGTGTGTGAAAAAAGACATACTGCGCCTGGACATTACATGGGATATACACTCCCCATCACAATCAAATATCAATTAGTCTCAAAACAAAGACAAACAGAACTACAAAGAACAATTAAGAAGATGAGTGGCCGATACGGCTCCTCTGGCGGATTGTATTCCTTCAACAAATCCGCTCGGCCTATAGTTCAGTGCGCTTGACAAATTACACCGTCACCCTCAATAAAACAGGACATACTAGGTCCCCATCGCATAAAACTTACCATTGATGGTAACTATGCCATTATTGGTAACTTCCATGGAAACCTTGATTTGATTGGCTGTTGAGTGTTGAGTGATGTTGCCATGGTAGTTAATATTGATGGCAAAGTTAGCATCAATGGTAGGTTTTATATAACGGGCCCCATGCAGAATTGTACAGATCCTCTTATGGTTTAAGCTTGTATCTTGACTCATTTCCACGGTCACAAATACTTTCAAGAAATCAAGTCAATGGCACTTTCATCACCCTATTCTATATCCCATAGATATAAGGTTAGGATTCCGTATTACGTCATTGAAACAATGTTCGCACATTTCGATTGGTGATGCACAAGACTATTAACAAATTGTCATCGAAAGTCTTTGCTGTCTGCCCAATATCTTATCGGTTGTTATACTGATATTATCGCTGATGATAAATTAGATAAACAACAATATAAACAATAATAACAACCAAAATCGCCGTCACTTTGGTTCTCCTGACGATGTTTGACCGTCATCGAATCCGTCCGCACGGCACGGGGACCCTATCTGCTGGCACACCTGAATGACGTAATCAATTTAAGGCGTGCATTCCTAGCGGGATTGGGGATGTCAGTTAGGTTTAACTCTCAGGCCGGGGAAAATTGGAAATGAAATCTCGAATGTTGTTTCTAGTTGGAGTGTCCAAACACCAAGATGTTCATTCCTACATTTGATCATTACTTGTACGATGGTGAGATGGAGAAGGGTAATACCATAACATGATCCTGGGAAGGGGTAACTGAACTATGAGGATGACGGTGATGGAGTTGATGTAAACTTTCTTGTGGAGAAGTGAAACGTACTTGTCCGAAAGGCTCTACGTTCGAGCTATGACGGGCGCTCAGAAGTGTTGGAGTTGCTTGAGAGAGTAGAAGAAGGAGCAGATTCGCAATAGGAATTATTGTTATACAGATACCTTTCTCAGACCATGTTCATTTCATTATCCTGATAATTAGTTAGTACGTAAATATCAACAGGTGAGATCAGACACGAGTGAGCTATTTATAAAACTTTTCTTTTCATATTATTCCTAATAAATTTATTCGAAGAATATAAAAAATCAACGCGAGTGAACGCAGAGACCGAGATGTTTAGTTTTAAATGATTTATTATAAATTATTATTAAAGTATTGACATAATCATACAGACAACGGGTGTCATCTAAGAACACGTTTTCAGTTGCAGATGTGTTGTAGAGGTGTTGTAGTCTAATAAATAAGTCATTGGACTGTAGATCACAAGGTACGGGGTTCAAATTTCAGACCAACACTAACGTCCTTGGGAAAATGTTATTCTACATTTCCCAATCTCCACTCAGGTGTAAATTGGTACCTGATATGTTTGAGCACTAGTTACTTTGACGGCTTGGCTATAACAAGGGTAACAATGTATACGCGCCATGAGCCATAATAATATTGTCCGCGCTTTGATTAGTGGCCATTTTATATTGTCTTTTCTTTATTAAAAAAAAGAATAGCTAAATAAAGACAACTTCAGCTCTAAACTGGTTCTTCTCAAAACTATAAATATTATGCAATATCAAAACAAATATTGAAAAATACTATTTCACTGGCACAACCCCCCCCCCCCCAGACACACACACACTCTCTCTCTCTCTCTCTCTCTCTCTCTCTCTCTCTCTCTCTCTCTCTCTCTCTCTTACTTTCTCTCACTCTCTCTCTCTCTCTCTCTCTCCCGCTCCACATTCCCGTCCTCTTTCATGCTTGTCTTTCTTGAATAGATTGAATACTGAAACACACTCGTACATAATACACCCATGTCTCCAAACGTGTTTTCTTAACAACTACAGTGGGTTTTTTCACATGCATCTGCGATCTCACATTATTTGTTGTAAATTTGTAATATAAGATGCCCTTTCGTGCAACATAGATGACTCTGCAAACATAATTAAGATGACACACTTAAGATCGGTGGCGGGGAGGAAATTTCTTTATTAGAATGATGTTACAAGTTCAAACAAAAAAGGAGAAGAAGAAAAAATCTCCACAAGATCTATCTTATTGTCCTGATCAAATTGAAGTGAAACGTAATTAAATTCACAAGACACCCATTCAGTCACGTACGTACGTTGACTTTGTCAGTAATCTCGAGATGTCACGGGTGAAAATGCCTCCACATAGACATTGACAGAAAAATAGGGATATGCCTCGAAATATAATTGCCGGGTTGTAGATACGATACGAAATTGATAGATGTCTATAATTACAGTCCCAGACTAGTTTTCGATCATTTCCTCCTTATATTGGAGTCTCTCTCTTATATTTTCATTACTTCCAAAGTAAACAGACCAATATTTCTATGCATACAATTCAATATGATACAAAACATTCTATACAAGAATGTTAGATGTCAAGGAATATACTCGCAGACTGTTTTTTATTTATCATCTTGCTCTTTTATTCCATGCCCTCCTTTTTTCTCCTTTATGTCGAAAAAAAGAAATCATATTCATCCAGTTTATCTTTTCAATATTTCCAGAGTAAACACATGCATATTTCAATTGTGTATTGCATCAATCCTTTTACCGGTAGTACAAAACGAATTCGAATTCGGTTGGAGAAGAAGTAAAAAGCTTTTAAAATGCTTCATCAGTTATAAAGTAAGGCAATGAATGGGTAACGAGAGAGGGATTTGAAGAAAAAATGCACCCGTATGTGATTCACGGTAGCCAGGATTCTAGGACAGTAACCAAATTCATTGTTTATTGAGAAACAGAATCATTATCAATAATTGCTAGAGTAACATATGATATTTCCTGTAAGCTATACGGTTACTAGTAGGCTAATAAAATGGTCTTAACTATGGGATCGCTCTGAAACTATTAGAGAAATTTTCCTCACACGTTCATCTGTATGCAACATACTAGTCACATATATTGGAATGGATAGGGAAAACAGAACTCCCTCTTCCCCTGGTTTCCGTTTTTTATTATGTGTCCTAAGAATTCTTATTATTTTTTTCTAATATACAGCACATTTTATTATTATTGAAGTACAGCCATGTGACACATCATTAACCCCCAGCTATGGGCAAGCCATAATGTTGGTCCTATCTAGTAAAAAAATACTGCATGCAATTCGCTTTCTGACTATTGCGATACAGTTATTTGTAACAGGTGAATTGATACATTTTTTTTATCGAGGCATTTCGTTAAATTTGGTTACATTAAACGAAAACAGCCTACTATGAACTGCTTCTTAAAGTAATATTGCTGGTCTCTGAGGAGCGATTATCTTTCTTTGTCTTTCCTACTTTCTTTCTTTTATTGTGGGGAGGGGGTCCGCACGTGAGAGGGGCTTCAGCCCAAAGTTACCTCCTCCCCCTGGACACGTTAATGCGAAAGGTATGCAAAACATTCCGCATGTGTATTCTGTATTCATCAAAAAAAGATGATGCAACCAAGCAGAGCCCCGTGTTTTTTTTAGATGAACTTATAATATCCAAATAAACTTGCCCTAAAATTCACTGCATACTTGTACCTTTTACATCGAGTGAGTGCTTGACCAACCTTAAACGTAAGCTGGCGCTCACCTTTTAAATGATTGGTGACAAGTTGAGCTTTGTAAATTCACTTTATAAGAAATTCGAATTATTTTTCTTTTAGATTCACTAGTATTTTAACGATTTAAATTATTCTATAAATTCAAGGTGTTCATCAACAACTGAGAAAAGAAAGGAAGTCTCAAGTTGAGAGCATTTGGACACAAATAAAGATCAGAGATAAACGCCTATTTGATATGGCTCAAATTCCCTGTAAAGTATGATAGGTATTATACAGACTGCTCCTTGAAAATTCGCTTTTAAAGGTACTCTGTCCCTTTTGCAGCCAACCTCAAATTCTGTAGAACTTTGCAGGAATTATGAATATATGTCATGTATGTCCTATCTGTGAAATTTAAATGTTAGCAGTGTCCTAATATTCAAATTATGCAAGGAAACCCGTTCACTTGCTAGACTTCACTGTCAGACACTATTGAGTGACTGACTGACTTTTTTCTTCTTTGGTAATAACATACATAAAATGAGCTGTCAAGGGTACATGAGCATTTGTCTACATCAATAACCCACTTCTTGTGATGGCCAAAATTAAACTGAATAAATCTTTGCGCAGCATAAAACGTATGACCATTCTGTACAATAGTCTGAAAATCAAGACTATTAGTTATTGGCTCTATAGCTCCTAAGTCGATTTGACAACTAATAGTCGTTATTTTCCCACTTGTTGACATTTTCAATCACCACCTTTTTTAAGGAAGTTCGAAATTAGTATTATCTTTCAAATGCCGTTGGAATTTAACCTTTTCATTTTTTTGGCCTGCAAATGGGACATAGTACTTTTAAGTCTTGGCAAAGAAATAAGCAAGTTAAAATGAGAGTAAACGATCTGTCTGCTCTACTTGCTATCCAAGTTATTGAGCCATATAATTATCAAATAAAAATTGCCGGCAATTCTGAATGTTCAGACTAAGCCTGATAATCCAATCGAGGAATGGAGTATGGTACAATGATCAATGGTCACAGCTCAAGCTTGTTGAATAGCGCCAGCTTCGGCGTAACTTCGTCCATTAAATAGATCATTGATGTATGAAATATATTTGTTTATCAATAAAATGTATCTTTCTTTTCTTAAAAACGAACAGGATGCGATACCCTTTATAGTTGATGACAATATTTTCATTAATAGTATGTTGTAAGAGATCTTGAGTATCTTTAGTATTATCCTTAATAATTAACTAATCCATACTTCTTCTGGATATTATTGTTATGTAATTTAAAGTAAAATAATTATCATTAACCTTCGTAAGAAAGAAAAACAATCGGAGGGGGCCGAAAATGAGTTCATACTGGAATCTGGGCTCGCTGTGGTACGAAAAAAATAAGACGCGGCCGGGGGTATGTTTCATGAAGTGACTTCATATCAGCAGGAGATTTTAATTTCCTAATGGAACAATACCATAAAACTACTTCCTCCTCTCTGTCTCTGTCTCTGTCTCTGTCTCTCTCTCTTTCTCTCACCATCTGTCATACAGTGCCTTTCTTCCTCTCAAATATCAACTCCTTAATTCATTCATTGTATTCACCTATTTAAACAAATCTGTCTCCTTTGAACAGCTGAGAACTACTAGGGCGTTAACTCGTACACTTGAATAGAAAGTTAGTGTCCTTCTGGTTCTCAACAGTAAATAAGATATCAAACAAGCACACATTTATCAATACATATTTTCTTATATAATCCCTTCTCTTGTACACATCAGCTAGCCAGCAAAACAAAATACACAAAGAGAAATGATTGAAATACACATCTGGCAATGGTTTTTAATTGTCTCTTACACAATTTGCATAAACATCCGCGGCATTGTTACCACCACAATTAAAAACAAAGTCATAAAACCGTTTTACCGACGACAGATTGAAAACAACGCGAGGATAATGGAGCTGAATGTCTTGCTTGTTGTTTTTTTTAACCTGAAAACAATAATGTATTTACAGAAGCAGCATTACACTCTCTGTAGCAAGTCACTTGATGAATAATAAAATACTTGTACATGTATATGTGATGAGTTGTGATAAGAAGAGAGATGGAATTGTGCATCAGAATCCTGAAAGGGCATTAACCTGGTATTGAAATATCCTTGTTAACGACTCTCTAGCTCTAAATAGACTTGCGTCCACTTAAATATCACGGAAATAAGCATACAGAGATGTATCTTTTCAAAATATTAGTAAATCATAATAATTCTCATGATACTTTTTCCTACTTCAGGATTTTCCATGGTCATTATTAAACATGGTTTTTGGTCAGGGTTACGAATAGGTATGAAATATAATTTGCTGAAATAAATTGAAATATATATAGTTTGCTTCATATTATTACATGTCAGTTATCATGACGTTTTGGTCTGGGTTATGAATATAAATATGAAATATACCTTTAATTTTAAATAAATATAGTTTGCTTTATCTTATAACAAATAAAACATAACTTTTTGGTCTGGTTATAAATATGAATATGAAATATAACTTGAAGTTGAAATAAATACCAATAGTGCAAATATATACTTTCAAAAGCCATGTTATACTCTCTCATGACTTTTTATGATGCAATGGATTTTTTTTTTTTTTTTCCTCCAAAAAAGATATGGCAGATCGACTCAAACAGATTAAAACAGAATTATGAAGGTTTGGTCAAAATAAAAATTGGGGAAAAAAGGGGGAAAAAATCTCCTACCCTTTTCAAAAGCTTAAATTACTTTCTAATTTCATACCAATGATTATCTTTTGTAATTTCTAGTATATTTGTATTCAAGATCATGATTAGTGATGAAGATCTAATATTACCTTTGATCTGTATCTTTAAAACTGGTATATACATTTTTTCACTTCAATGTTGAATTTTTCCTTCCTATAAAACATAAAAACACTTTCATACAATTTCTGGATATGACACTGAAAATATCAATGAATTTCATCAATGAGCTATCAAATATTCTGGAATTCTAGTCTCCACACAAAATTAAATATGTACATAATTCACTAAAACATCATCTGTTGAGATCCAGAAGGGTGATAACTCATATCCTTCTATTAATATCTTTCTGGCTCTCAGCTGACAGATATACTCAAAGGCAACACATTATAAATTTCAAGTGATAAACAATGTAATGTGTATACATTTAGATAAGATGTGAATCATATAAATTATATGCAGTTATGAAAGAAGAAATGGCAAATATAAATAAATCTAATTTAATTTGAATTTGAATATAAGAGTGATGATAAATGGTATATAAAGAAAGTAGAAAATAGGATGCAACTCAGACTACCTATTTCTGTGTTTAAAAAAAATACATTTCTTTCCCTTTAATGCAAGATATTTAATTTTACCACGATACCACGATACTTGATTTATAATAATTACTTCAAAAGATCCAAGGGTATTGAACATTATTGTACACCCAAAGAAATACTACAGACAATTTACAAACCAACCGTTTCAGTATCCAAAACAGAGCATTCCTTCCAAATATTAAACAAAAAATAAAAAAATTATTCTATTCTATTCCAATAGAATTTGTTTATCATAGTATACAAAGAAGCCTGGCAAAGCTATTTGAAGCGTATTTCAGAATGAATAAAATTGTTGACAAACTAGAAATAAATAATGAGATAACTTATTACTGGAGGTAGTAACTGATCTTCATGAAGTCAGTAATAGTGATTTATCATTTTTTCTTTTGTAAGGATACCATATTTGATTATATATTCTTATATAAGACCAGTAAGAGTTGTGGGTTTTATATTTCAGATAATATCTGGATATATAGCAAGCTAAGTTTGGTAACGTATTGAATAGATGTGACCCCCTAGTACAGTTTTCATTTTACCATCTTAAATCCTACACAGTTGTAGGATTCATAAACCATACTGCATTATCGATAAACACAACATAACAATCATTGTCACATTACAGTCTTAAGTAATACAGTCAATATGTCAACCACGATGATAAATGCACTTCACAATGATCTATACAGAAGATTATCTGTTCAGTGGTAAAAGGGCATTACGGTACCACTCCATAAAACTATATGACTTTATGGCCTTATGGCTCTCACCATAGAAGGTCCTTTCTTTAAAAGAGATCACCATCAACTGATCAACATGAATACACAACTTTTGACACTTTGGTCCAGATATATCATAAAACAAAGTTTTTTTTAGCAGTCGACTAAAGGTGCTTTTCATAACAATAATTGATGCAAGCTACATGTATAACTATTCCTCTCCTAAAGTGATGGTACATTATTATTGGTATAAATGCACAACGTTAAAAATGAATGTGTGTCCTAGAACTTGTTTCCTCTCATGGAATGTATGTTACTGGAAGATGATTAGATTACTGCCGTATCAAGATCTTGTATTAGATAAAACAAACACTAACTACACTACCCAATAGACAGGTTTACTATAATATTCAAATTTATGGATGTTTCTTTCCAGAGGACCTAGTGACAAGTTAGTCCATTAACCTGAATGAACTACAATACTTGGAATCCAACCTGCATATAGTACATGTTGCTATGTCGGGAAAGCTTTCAGGTCGTCAAGAACAACCTTTATTTCAAAAGCATGCATAAAATTTGAATTTGTTAATTTGTCTATTGATGATGACCATGCCAACAATTGGAATTTCTGCATAAAGTCTACTGCTCTCACATCTACCCATTTCTTTCTTCTCTTTGCTATCAAGCTATGAACAGTTGACAACATACTATTTTCAATCAAAAAGTTACCATGACGAAACATCATTATATGCTTGAGAAACCATGAAACATGAAATAGGTGTGCTGGGACTCAACAGGCTCTAATGTTACTATGGAAACACTATTTTCTTGCAATTTGGTGACTTTTCACTGCCATTAGACACTTCACTTCAAGGATAAGAGATCAGATGTCAGAGCTAATAAGCGTTACTGGGTTACATAATAACATGATCATTAAAAATTTGTATCCTTCATTGAGTTTGCCTGATGCCTGAGTATATTGCATGAGGAAATATGGCAAGGTACAAGGAGATATAAACTTTGTTTCAGAAAATAATCCAGGATATAAACCCAAATAAGCTTTACTATAGGTCTTATAGACCCAATATTTTGTTGATCTCATCAAATAATAAAACTTTCACATTACAATATTAAGTGTTCTGATGTCAAACATTCGAAGCTTTGTTATTTACACTTAAATGTTTTATGTATATATTTTCCTTTCTGATATAGATTTCAATAATCAATGTTTTGGATTTGCTTTATCTCCAACGCAACTAATGATGCTTTTAATCTAATAAAATATTTAAATGAGAGATTAATGAAGATACGTGTATTGTAATGAGATTGTCTATTTATCCTGCTTTGCATATCTTGGTAACATATACCACTACATAACTCTGTATTCCAATTCATTTAAATGATTCTAAGCAAACTGAACCAGCAGTTTGGTTCCCAGCTCTAGAATATGAAATTAAATTTTAGACAATCTTTGTCATCTATTTTACATTCTGCCTAAACTGGACCATGATCATGGTTACAATCTTTTAATCAAATGACAATACACAAACCCTTTGAGGCAGGGTATTTTATCAACATCACTACCCCTGCTGTAATAAATTTGTAATTGCGCCATCTTTTGATGAAGACGTACATAGAAGGATTCGTGGTTCCTTTACCCAAGCATAATCTTGCACAAGTCGTTGTGCAGTTGGTGATGTATTGTGGAACATTGCTGTCAACACTTTAGGACATTATGAGCAGCAGGTGGCAGTATATGTCAATATGAAGTAGTGTCACTAGAATACTCTGCCTTTAAATAGCAGAAATTTGAAATTAAAGACTTTTATGGAGTGCTATTTTTAAATAATAATCTATCATGGATATCAAACAAAAAGAAGCAAATTTATACACATGAATTAAGACACCACAGAACCTTCACAATATCTTCATCATCAAGTTCAAGTTAAACAATATATATAACAAACTTTAAAATCAGACAGTGTGCAAGATAGAATATTACATTTGATAAGATATCCATTTTCAAATAGCACTACAAATACTTACCAGCAAGCATAGATGACAAGTAACAAAATGCTAAATACCTACACTCTCAATTAAATATTATCAACTTGAAGAAGAAAAAATAACTATCAATACAATATGTAATGTTTGTGCAAAAATAAATAGCTCCTTCTAAATCTTTTTTTTTTTGGTGCATGTCTGTGCTGCATTTGTACAAAATACAGATTTGAGCTGTATGTAAGATTCAACCTTGAATACTCTGACAAATGAACACATGTTGCTCTTCATCCCTACAGCTATTGTCCCAAACCTTACCTTGAATAAACCATATCTAACTTTCAAGTTTCATTCATATACAACATTTATGAAAAAAATACATTGGGGAGAGAGGAAACAAAATCCTATGAGTATTTTCACTGTCTTGTACCTTTATAACAATTTTGTTCATGATCGCAATATCTAATCTTAGTGAATTGCACTTTAAGCAGAATACAGAAATATTGTGACAAAAAATAATCCCTCTGGTGATACATCTGCTATAATGCCAACATGTAACATGTGGCCGCTCTACCTTATAATACAAATGGATCTATTAAAATCATGATTGGATACAGAAGATAAAGCCCCATTATTCTATTATATAACAAATAATCCTAACTAGCAGGTACATTATATCATAAAATATAACCAAATCTGATAAAAACTTCACTTCTTTGCATTCTCAACTTTTTTATTCACTTCATACATTACATTGACATGCATCACGTAAAACATCTCTTTCAATAAAAACTTTCAACTTTATACACTATCCAAACAGGCAAACAACTTCACTACCAGACCCCTCTTCAAAAGACTTGATCATTTTTTATAAAGCATTCTTCTGACACCGACGGATAAGATCTCTACATCATCCAGGCTACAAGGTTAAAATGAAGGATAGAAAGGAAGAAGTTCAAGATGAAATCAATCGTGGGTGTCTCGATCGCTCTCCTCCTCAGAGCTGTCGTCCGGTTCAAGTCCCATGTTGATGATGCTTTCTTTTAACATCGGTCTTCCTTGATCCTTCCCTGTAAATACAATGAAAAGATAAGAAAGATGATGAAGATAGTGAAGATGATGAAGAAGATAAAGGGGATGGAGATAATGATGAGGAAGAGATTTAGATACAGAAATAAAGAGGGAAAAAAAAGAGAGGGGAGGAGGGAGAAAAACAAAGAGGCATATTTAATAACATTTTACCCAGCAACTGCATTTGATGGTCCTGGTATATCCACTAAATTGATGTTTGTCAATCACTTAAATATCAGATTCACCCTAGTAGTCTACTGCCTGCTCTTGCCATGGAAATGAGATTTCACTCTTTTTTTTCTGTCTTAGAGTCTCATCTAATTTCATAAATGTTGCACATCTCTCACCACACTCTTTCCTTCACTCTGTCTTTAAAGTACATGTATCATAAATATTTTGTTGCCATTGACACATTTTGATCTATTCTCATCCAACGGTATGAAGCACAATCTCCTCTCTATTTCTGCTAGACGCTCTTCTCTTCCTACTATCGATTCTACATCTACGAACAAGTGTATTTGTGTCTTATTGCTTCCCACAGTGCACTCACCTATGAACTGTCTATTTGCCTACTTTTAATCTCCCTCCCTCTCTCCCTCCCCTTCCTTTCTCTTCCTCCCTTTCTCTTCCTCTCTTTTCTCTCTCTCTCTCTCTCTCTCTCTCTCTCCCTACCCCTTTCTACCGTGACATCCCTCACCTTCTCTCTCCCTCCCTCTCTCCCTTTCTCTCCCTCTTTCTCTCTCCCTCTTTCTCTCTCCCTCTTTCTCTTCCCTTCCTCCCCACTCCCTTTCTCCGTTCTCCGTTCTCTCTCTCTCTCTCTCTCTCTCTCTCTCTCTCTCTCTCTCTCTCTTTTACATAAAAACTTCCTACACAATCATCTCTCCACACTACGTAATTGGTTGAGTGCAATATATGGGGCTAGTATTTGTACAGTCTCAGGATGAGATAGATTGATAGTGATAGCTAAGTGTTAAAGACAAGTCTCTTCGACTATTGTTATCTCTCATCATCCCCTCCCCCTCTAGACCTCATTCTCCTTCCAATTCTCTATATCTCACCCCAAAACCAACCCTTCTACCATTTCTCACCCACTCTATTGGTGCTATTAAAAAGAAAAAATACCCTTTCCCCCTTTCAATCTTCCAGCGCAATGGCGATGCCAAGATACATTGGTTTTATTGTATTTTATAAGTAAAACGACATGACATAAATTCTGCCCATATATATGGGCACTATAAAGAGGACCAAGAAAAGAATGTGTGGTGAAATATTTCTCGTTAAGGATTTCTGGATTTGTCAAATTGTTATCCACCATTGACACATGCTCTGGAGACAATTGCTCTGTGGTAATTTTCCTCACGTACAAAGTTAATTAACTTCAACCCTGGATCAAACAGTGTACCTCAAACCTAATCTAAATAATCTCAATAAAACTATAACTCTAACCCTAAATCTTTGATGAAATAAAGCCTGGAGCAATTGCAGCACTGTCATCTATTCATAAACAATAACTCACAAAATATACATGTATGTCTAAAAGTCTTGCTGGTATAATGACTGTTTGGAGCCGGGAGGCAATACTTTTCCAGAGATCTACTCTCTAAAAAAAAATGGAGTGCTCACAGACGTCACTCCTCTGGAGAGTGAAAATGTAGTGAAAATACAGTGAACATTCACTCTTTTCTTCTTTTTATAGAGAGCACTAAAAAAATAATCGATATTCACTCCTAAACAAGTGATCATGGACGTCACTCCCAAGGAAGTGAAAATAGAGTAAAAATTCACTCTTTTTTTTAGAGAGAGTAATGCCCTTCTGGTTCCATACAGATGATATAATTAACGAGTTTAACACTCAACTCACCTAGTAATCTTGCACGTACTACAACCATGACCGATTTGTCTTTATCTTCTTTATCGTCCATGCAGTGGATTGTGAAAGGTTCAGCCATTATACCCTCCTTGTGAGAGAGGAGTTCTAGTTGAATATCATGTCCATTATCTGCAATGATATCAAAATATGAAATAAATTTACAACCAAAATGATCACAACAATGTGGGAATACAATGGAAATGCATTAACAATTTTGGGTAAATATGGCACCACTACATTGAGATACATATAAAGGTAAAGAATTGTCCAGTATGATAATATGTTCCGGGCTCCATCTTAATAACAGTTGTAATTAATTGCAGCTTATTTGCAGTTGATATAAATTGGAACTATGTACATAAGACGTAGGAGACTGCAAACTTCCAATCGATTAGAGGACTAGCAGTTGATTTGGATCAATCGCAACTCTTTATTACATGGGCCCTAATAAAGTTATATTGCATTATTACTGCTGTTACTGCTGCTGCTACTACTAATACTACTATGATTTAAATACTAATGCTGTGCCAATTATTCTCTCTACAATTAAAGATGGCACCCAATATTCTGTTGATAAGACGCCTCACATAAATCGTATCATAATCATTATGACCAGTATTACAATCATTATTTAATACAATTGCCACTTAACAAAACATCAAGTATTCTGGCAATGGAATAAATGCTGGTTAATTTTCCTTCAATAAAAACCATTGTACCATATGTAACCATGTATCACATGAAAACATGATACATGTTAAGCAATTTCCAGGTAGGTACGCCACCTGAACTCCCATTAGATCTGATTGTATGATGGAACCAAAGAGAATCCCACCTGGACCGATTCAATTACAGAAATCAGTACTTTGGCGGGACGCAAATCTCCAATAATGATTTATGGCTTTACTTGGAGAGGGAAATGACACGTTACAAGTGTCAAGTTGGCAACACAGAACAGGATTGTGAATGTTGCATTCAAGACTCTGGGTGGCTAAGAACACGCTCCGGGATATTCCTAAATACTTCCACATTTTGTTTTATTTCTGAGGTTGTTTACATCGACTGATAATAAACCAGTAGGAGGAGAAAAATCAAAAGAAACATCCAAGAAATTGTGAAAAGATATCCTGATTCATTCAACTCTATTACAAATAACATGATGGCAGAGAGTTCAAATAATGTAGATTTCAATAGCTTTGTGTGTCACCATGACAACGACATACTTTGTAACCTGGAGATGATTTCTAAAGACAATACATAGGGTCTTGCATTTTCCCTTACAGACTTCTGGAAAATCCTGTTGATCATATTAATGACCCTATTAACAAACAAAAAAATTGCTTTTGAAGAAGAACAAAATTTGTTCCAGAAAAAATCAGTTTGGATGAATTAGTGATTGAAATATTATAAAGAGATTTTTGTTAAGATATCAAAATGCATGAGGTTTCCTGATACAGGATTGCTTATCATTTCAAAGCAAGAAGGTGTACCGGTACTCTCACTTTTCTTTTAATTGATCTGCTTTATTTAGGAGTGTTGGGAGGGTGAAAGGTATAGACTAACATGAGAGGCCAATCAGAAACTCCTTTAAGGTTTTAACTACTCTCAAATGTCATTGTCTTCCTGAAGATAGTAAACCAGGCAAGGATTGAAAATGCAGTTCAAAGAAGGTAATACATAATATTTATGAAATTCTTCTCCTGAGGTGGAATCCTTCATACATCTAAATATATTATGAAATGTTCAAACAGCGTACCGCAAAATCACTCAAGTGATGACAGTTTAGTGAATAAATTTATAGAGAAGGTTTCACTCACTTTCACTACATATCCTCTCCATGAAGAAAAAAAACAAGACAGAGAAACACTACATGAAATTTTGACAAGATTCTTAACAAATTCATTTTCCAGAATTGGTTTTTCACCCTGTCTTGGGTTTTGGGATGATATTACAGTCAACAAGATTGATCTTGATTTGGCATCATGCCATGTTTAATCTTGTGTTAAAATTTGAATACTATTCTTAAACAATTATTTTAAACTCTCTAATAGTATTTCCAGACTACAGGAACTTTAAACAAAACTTGTATAAATTCTTAAAGAAACGTATTAAAGAATCATTGTATTATGAAAGGAGCATACAGACTAGAAAACAACATCGTATAAAGAAACGACATATAAAGAAACTAAATTTGAAGAGGACAATTGATATGACCACTGGCCAATCAACAGTGTGCTCTTACAATAGGCCCCGCCCAGTTATACAATTTTTGTAGAATACAACGTTCAGACTCGAGTGGGACCCTGATTCTTTATTGAGTTTTGTTCAAAATGATGCTCAATGATGTGTTTCGCTATACAACGTTTCATTATACGTCTCTTTATAAGATGTTCAGACTAGAAGAAATTTAATAACTTATGTTGTAAAACTGGGCATGGTGCATGGCTCAGTGGTTAGAGCGCCTGCCTCATGAACGGGAGGTCGTAGGTTCGAACCCCGGCCGAGTTATACCAAAGACTTATAACAATGGAACCTTCTGCCTTCTAGCTAGGTGCTCATGCAGCATGACTAGATTGGAGAAGGGTAGTAATAACATATTATGTTATGCAGGGCCCGCTGGAAGAGCAGTTTCATAACTGAAGTGGCTACCCTGGGTTAATAAAACGTTATTATCATTATTATTATTATAGCTATATATGTAGCTCTACAATAAATGCTGCCTGTCTAAATGCAGGGTGAGAGAAAGATATTCAGGATCAAGAGATTGGGAGACCACAGACTAACCAAAGGACGGAAGTGTGATAAAACATCAAACTGAATTTCAACTATTTCTGATAAGTTTCAAATCGTATGCTGAGAAATAACCAGACAGGCATATTATTTGAGGACTGGTATAATGCCCTTTCTGATATCAGAAAATATCAGAAGTATTTTTGATATCTAAGGAACAGATGTGTGGAGGGACACGGGTCAACTCCTTGCCTTGACAAATATCTTTACAGATATAAGAAGCATTGGCAAAAATAAGTTTAATATGATTCAAAGGCATCAATAATAATAATAATAATAATAATTAAACGTTTTTGTATATTGCATACCTACTAGCCACAATTGAATGTCTTTATGTGCTTTACAGAACAGAATACGGTACAGAAGGAGACGGTTCCTGAAAATAACTAATTTTTGGAATATAAATGTTGAAATTATGTATTTGTTTCTTTAACTTTAAACATAAAGCCACTCACAGCAGAACTCCATCTTTTGTAATCTTTCATAGCTTTCATATCTGTGATTTATATACCTCATACATAGATTGTCATTCACTGATTGGTCAAAACTATATCACATGACAAGGAGCATTTCGATCTATCATTGCGTCAGAGGGTTTAATAGTACTATCAAACCCTGTGACAGAACTCCTAACCCCTCCGCGACTTTTGCACACACACAGCGTACAAGATTTCAAATGCGCGCTCAAGCCATGCAATTTACGCTGGGCCGCAGTAACTGCATTACCTTGCTGCAGTACGTAAACGTGTACAGTATAGATTGGATTTCCGTATGTTGGATTTCTTTTAGCGTTGGATATTTGAAACTGTTTTGAGCTTCAAAATACTGTTAATATATTACTGTGATTAGCATGTAGACTCTTGATATTAAATTTATTTTCTAGACCTATTCATGAATCAATGAAAAGGATGAGGTACATGTATATAAAAAAAATATGGACTGCTCTGTAATCGGATGGTGGAGGAAATTATCACTCCCTCGGTTGTGTTCATGCCGGCCCTTCTATCACCCCTCGGCTTCGCCTCGGGGGTGATAGAAGGGCCGGTATGAACACCACCTTGAGAGTGATAATTCCCACCATCATCCTCATGAGCAGTCAATATTTGTATAATATTTCATTGTTTAACATCTCCCAAGCTTTTCTTCATCCAAACAAACAAGATGCAATATAAAACTGTGGACATCGAAATTTCCTGCAGCTCTGGCAGGACATAACATTTTTAAAGCTTCCATTTCACCATTGTTAGAAACGTTAGAAACACGATCCTGAAGGTTCTGAAAAGATTGATCGTCGATAAGAAATTCAATTCTACTTCTACTAATGGAAATCATAGAAATCTTCATGCACAGTGAAAGGTTTCTTTTTATAGTCCATATAGTTTGGGTGAGCCAGAAAAAGAGATTTGTCATATATGTCATTGATTTTCATGGATAAGAAAGCATAAATGCGCAGTGGTAGAGTAGTGGTCTAGTTAACAGACATATCCAGATTTGTAATGGTAGATGAGTTGGTAAACCAATAACCTCACATACTAAATTCCATAGATAGGACTCAAAACTGCAGGTTCACTTGTTGGATCTTTGTTAATTAAGGCAATAAATCTTCAATCACCAAGACCTTGGATAGGATGTTAAATGCAGTAAATCCCTTTTGCAGAGTTGTGCAAACTCTGTGAAACTTGGCGAGTGTTTAAAATATATCCTTCAGATATCATGTGTGAAATAGTTCTGAAGCTTCTTTCTAAGAAATGAAAATCCACAGCTGCTTTCATATTGCCACTGAAGGAGCTATTTTTAAATCAACAGATATAACGGTCAAATTAATTTTGAAATAGGTGCAAATATTTTTCAAGTCTAGAAATTAAATATCTGGAATTAAACATTCAAAACTTATTTGTTGAAAGCCTGCTTCTATTTTTTCATTTCGTGGGAGGTTCCTACTAATAGATCTCATCAATATACCATATATGAGCATACTTACGTCTGTAGCAAAATCATTTTAAAATCAAGCAATCAAAACAAACATAACTTATCTTCAACGTATATAAGAGTACTGATTCATGGTGGATGGTGGGTAAAATGAAATGCCTAACAGATGGATATAGATGAAAAGACAAACAGAGATGGAGAGAGAACAAAAAAGACAGGGGGATGGGAGGGGGCGTTTGAAAGAGGAAGGGGGCAGTTGAGAGAGAGAGAGGAGTGGGAATGGTAAGAGCGTAACAATCAGGATGGTAAGAGCGTAACAATCGGAAGAGTAAGAGAGAGAGATGCACACACAAACGGAGAGAGAAAAAACAAAAACAAAAGAGAGAGAGAGAGGGGGGGGGGATGGGAGTGGGGCATTGGAGAGGGGAAGGGGGCAGATGAGAGAGAGAGGAGAGGGGACAGTGATAAAGTAAATAATGAGAGAGTGAGAGAAAGACACACACAAACAGAGATAAGAAAAGAGAAAGAGGGAGAGAGAAAGGGGCAGAATTAGAAAGACAGTGTGACGTAGGTGGAGCACAAAGGCAAAACGAATCAAAGACAGCATGTGCAGAAGTAAGATGTCATTCATCATCGAAATCCCATGATGCTCTCCAGGGAAAAGAGTGCCCTTTAAAGCGGATGATGACTGTGTGATACGGTTGACTTGACAACGCATCTTTACATCTTCTTTGGGAGTATTTGTCAAGATTCACTGACATCAGGAGTGCTTTCTACAAGTAGAAAAGTCTCTTGATGAGAGGCCGGACAGGGGGATAACGAGCACTCAAAAAAAGGGTCTGGTAAATGGGATGTAAAATGCAAATGGGTCACTATGTGGAATACAGACTTATAGGAAAGGGCAAAAGCCATGTAAAACTCATTTGGTGTTGATGGTGGCTATTTTACCTGATTGCTAAGAAAGCATAAATGCTTGTAAGTAAGCAACCAGATGGCCGACGGCTTTAGGTCCTCTCCGAGGGACCTGTTAATGAAGATTAATGCCTTACCAAAGGGCACTAGCATATCGCGCACTAGCGCATCTTATTACTTCTAGTAAAAAAAGATGAGGTTCAAGATTTGGTGGGGCTTCATGAAAGTTTGTTAGAATTTTTTTTTTTTTTAATACATATTTTGTTATTATTTCAGGAGATCAAGAACTCTAAAAATAATGTAATCAATGCTGCTGGTACATAGTTTTCGCCATTATCACAGTATTATCAATAGTCAGGAATGACATTGATGTTTTCAGCTTTTACAGTATTATGAGCGTAGCCACAAAGTACTGAAAAGATATCTGAAAGTCCTATAAAGACCACAAAAGATAATTATTAACCATACTATTGACATTTGAATCTATCAGCTCAAGGCCGCGTTTCATATAATTTTTTATCAATGACGAGGTATGGTAATTGTTATAATCTACTAAAGTCCTCACATTCGATTGACTGTGAACAGATTTGTCATCGATCTGTAGCAGTTTTTATTGATAACAAGTTTCATGAAACAGGGCCCAGACTTTAAAAGTGAACCACTAAACTATACCATACTGATAGAAACAAGAATACTCTTGAAAAATTATGTAATATTGATATTTCTGATGCAAAAATACAATATATGGAATTGGTATGGCCGTAGACTTAAAATTTGAAACAATTTTCCCCATGTGAAAGGAGCAGGGGGGTGGGGTTCTACTGGTAAGATTCTCTTTGGATATCAGATCATCAGATCTGAGGAAAGCCACACAAGTGTATCATTTCAATTCAACACATCTTAACTGACAGTGACACCCTTATAGCCTTTGGCGCCATCTGAAGCAAGGAGCTTATCAAACCAGACAGCGGCATAACAGGAAAGAAGTGTTTCTCTATTTCAAAAGAATATAAATCTCTCTTGTGGGACAGAAGGAGCTATTAGTTTCTTACAAAATGCAGTGTTAAATCCCCATTTACAAGGAGTAGCATTATCTAATTCATCTTTAAAAAGTCACAAACAAATATTTTGCCGGATTCAACAGTATGAATGTTGCATCTGGCACCTTAAATCTACACTTTTTTTTTAAACACTGACACTTATTTTGACAAAGTGAAAGCACAAACAGGCTTTAAAATAAGAACTGAGATCTCCTACATGATTGGGAGATGTATAGCTTTCCTTAACATTTTTCCAATTTCCTTTCTACATTACCACTGTAATCACCACCAAAGCCTTTTTTGTGTGCAAAAGGGTAACAACAAAATACCCTGAGAGGCATGTATTTCATCAGCATTTTCCTATTTTACAATTGTAACATATCTCTTTATACCCATTGTGTTCAACTGTTAGTCCCTTTTCTCTGGTTTTCTTGTTTTTTTTCCTTCTTCCTGCTCAGGTTTCAATTTAATTGGAAACAAAAGCCACGGGGAGTGAGAATTCATCCAGCGTTATATTTATTGAGTAGATAGATCTTCTAGAGTTATCCTAGTGAGGATACTGGATACTAATTGTCCGCAGGTAAGATTGAATATTTTCCCATAGGAGTGAGTCGGAATCCATAAGTTTCCCGCTCAGAACCTTGACCCGTATTCAATGCAATACTTGAATTAGTGCTGTAACATCACGGATATCTCCAAATCCGTTTAACCGCCAGTCAAAACCGGACGGTTTTCGGTTAAACGATTTAAAATTTAAAAAAAAAAAAAAAAAAAAAAAAAAAAAAAAAAATCGTTTTTTTTTTTTTTTGGCCGAGCGGGAAGGACTTTCATTTAACTGCGAGGTGCATTTGAAGGCGCCGATTTGTGCTTGTGAACTTGTCACAAATAATAGTAACCGTGTCCTTTTTAGAAGAATGTGTAAGATCATTAATGTAAATTAAAAACAGTAGAGGACCTAGGATACAACCTTGTGGTACGCCATGTGTAAAAGTTGGATGAATTATTATTATAAACTACATATTGAGATCTATTACAAAGATTACTTTCAAACCAAGATGACAGACAAATTGGAGTGTTGTTCTAGTTTTGGAGTGGTGAGTCAACACACAGATTACTGAGCTGGGAGACATTGCCAGACATAGTGCCAGGTGGAGGGGCATAAATCGAAACTTTAAAAAAAAAAAAAAAAAAAAATTATAAAAAAAAAAAAAAAAAAAAAAAAAAAAAAAAATCAGGAAAACAAAACCGTCCAATTGGAAACGGTATCCGCCATGGGCGGTCGGATACCGGACGGTTAAACGTTTGACTACAGCACTAACTTGAATGTTGTCAGTATTTTACTTAGCATTTACATACATGTAGCTTTAATAGCTACATGTAAGTAAAATATGACTTATTCAGATCACATCTAAGTATTTTACTTTAGTAAGCCAACTTTCAGGCAAAATACTTTCTAATGGCCATTTTGATGTCACATACACAATCCAAAATGATAATTCAGAAAAAGATATTTCATTGCTGTTTTAACAACCTACATGTAGCTGACATTCCTGTATAGACCGATATATGTTGTTTGGATTATACATACAACAAAAGCCCAAATTAATTCTAGAATATGTATTTCTAAACAGAAATATTCCTCCATTCGCCATACATCCCTTTGCGTCCTTCTGCCAGGCACAAAACAACACATCATCTGTTTGGAGCCTGAAGGTACTTAACTCTGTGTAAAATGATATCAGTTAATACCTTCTGGATCCTAAACAGGGAATAGAGTAAAGCAGCAGGAGAGGAATAATGCTGTCAAGCTCAAAAGTGTATATGTTAACCAGAGTAAATACTGCCCACTGTGTATCAACACAACACCTCCTATCTACTGCAGATATGAAATAAGTACACAGCATGTAATCATAGTCACTATGAACATGACGGGCAATGAAAGAGGACAAAATATACAGTTCCTCATTCTACCCTCAATAATTGCTGTGGTGGACAAAGGAACATCCCTTCACTTCTATTATGTAAAAAAATGTGTATAACAGGTGAATATGCATGTGACACCTGTTCTACACATTTGTACATAATAGCAGTGAAGGGATGTTCCTTTGTCTACCACAGCAATTGTTGAGGGTAGAATGAGGAACTGTATATTTTGTCCTCTTTCACTGTCCGTCATGTTTATAGTGTTATCAAATCTAAAGCTTGCCTTTAGATTTTAACACCTCACATCAACTTCTAAACATTTCAATTTGTCAATCTTGTTGATGATCTTTTCAGTTTAAAAAAAAATAAATAAACATAATGGATTTTTAAAAAAAAAGCTCTTGTAGTATTCACAGTAACTTCTATATTATCTTAAAATGTTGCTGCTTCAGTTTTTAAAGTCACTTCTAAAGTGTCTTCAAAATTTCATATACCAAAATTTTAACAGGTTTTTCAAAAAGATGTTATTTTTCAGGTGAATTCTGACATTTTGAATTTGATACATCAAAATGCTTCCCCAGTCCACACTTTCCTCCCTCAACATATAAGTTGAAATACATCACCTTAAAATTATATGCATGATGATAATGATTGTACCATGACAATCAATAATGCTCGTTATGGATAATTACTGGTAGTAGATATATACCAACTGAAGCAGTCAATATAAACCAAGGTCTCTATTTAGATTGAATATTCCTGGATGCTACATGTAGGTATTAATTAGCTTGAGGTATGTGATATACATGTATAAGCCTCTATTGTGGAGCTTAGCATAGATTAACAAACAAGTGTGAAATTAGGGCCTGAAACTAACCACAATGTCATTTAATACTCCACATGTCAAGAAAATTACTTAAGAAATGGCTTGTAAAAATCATCTGTATATACATGTATATGCTTATATGCTGCCTCCTAATTTTCGAAATGCGTACTTTGTGTTTTGCAATAGTAGTTTGAATCAGAGTTATCTTTAGTCTCCTGATTTAGGAAATAACCTCTAACATTTAAGCCTAGTTGAGCTGTCACATTTTGTGGAAATATTCATAAGTTATCCTATCTTAGCCTCACATTTTCCACACCAGACACTTGTAGAGGTGTGTGCATACGGTGCTTAAAGTGTTGGAGAAATGACCAATTTGTTTGTCTCTCACTCGTCCTTCTAAAATGTCAAATGCACTCCGATGGGTCCACTCCAAAACCTGCATACACCACGCAAACACATCTCCATAACAGAACATTGTACACATTTAGAATGTCAGCCTCTAGTGCTTTACATGTCTCACACGAGAGCTTATTCCATAAATTACAATCATGGACTTTCCCTTCTCAAGCCTCACTCATACTTGTACAAGACACGATCAATCCCCTCAGAATTAAAAAAAAGAAGTGAAGAAACACTTTACACGTACAATATATAATTGGCTTGTTCATGGCAATATACATGCTTAATTTGGCACTAAACAAAGGCCAATCTGCATACTTCGTTATCATCGGCATGTGGTATAAAGTACATAAATATTAATTGCCCTCTGCATAGGTTGCTTCATTTGGCCACAACATATTCTGAGGAAGGTTGTTACCGCTCTCTTGTTCAAAAGAGGCTTACTCTCTATTCACTCTCTATGTAAAGGTGTCTGAGTTAACACCCTTTTTATTGACTCTATGTACAGGTGTCTGAGTTAACACCTTTCTTATTGACTCTACGTAAAGGTGTCTGAGTTAACACCCTTCTTATTGACTCTATGTAAAGGTGTCTGAGTTAACACCCTTCTTATTGACTCTATCTAAAGGTGTCTGAGTTAACACCCTTCTGATTGACTCTATGTAAAGGTGTCTGAGTTAACACCCTTCTTATTGACTCTTTGTAAAGGTGTCTGGACTAACACCCTTCCTATTGACTCTATGTAAAGGTGTCTGAGTTCACATCCTTCTTATTGACTCTTTGTAAAGGTGTCTGGATCAACCATCTTCTAACTCTTGGCAGACAATATATATTAAGAAAGCAAGGAGCAGGTGGGAAACATGATATAATCATTTCTCTTTCATTTCTTCTTCTTTACTCTGCTTCAATATAAGCCGATAAAAATTTATTTTACTTCATTGAGACATTTGCATTTCACTCATCAATTCTTACGACTAAACCATAAAAACTGAAGAGGTACATGCAAAAAGGAGAAAATGCAGGAGTTATTGCAAACCTTGTAAATCTGTGGAGGATATAATCCATTTAACTGGGAGTGGTTTTAATTCTACCGCTTGGTTATGCTCAATTTATTTTCATTTAAATGTGAACTTTAAAATGAAATATGACATTCAATGAAATAAATCTGAAATATACTCTTTACTTTGAAGTTGCAACATCTCCAAACAGAATGGGTTTTGGTTTGCTATAAGCAAGTAAACTTAATGAACATTTGTACGGTCACTAAAAATTATATCCCCCTTCATCCCCCCCCCCAAAAAAAAAAACACAACAACAACAACAACAACAACAAAACAACAACAAAGAATGTCAACAATATCCACTGGGAGAATTCAGATTATATTACACATATTGTGCTCTAAAAATAACCTAGGATACTTGATACCAATTTGACAAAGGCATGACATACAGTATGTGAAGGTATGAACCATATTTCACTGACCCTGCCCTTCATGCCAGGGCAGTATACTGTGGAATAATTGCAGATCTCCAATCATATTTTCATACATAGTTTATGACCCCAAACAAATATGAAGTTGATTAAAATATATGGAGTAAGTTAAGTGATTCAATGAATGCCGATGGACTTGTTTGTTTGGGGGATATTCATCATAAAGCTATGGAAATTTTGGAAATTTTGAGAAGATTGAGAAGAAGAGAGAGAGAGGAAGAGAGAGAGAGAGAGAGAGGAAGAGAGTATATGACATTTCTTTACTGGATGAGGATGAGAGATATCTTAAGATGAGTTTCAAACAAATTGTTATTCGGATTTGCAATCCCATCCTCTCTCCCAACTATATATTGGAAGAAAACAGTTAAATCTTTTAATTCTTCAATTCTCTCAATTCTCAAGACTTATATTGTGGTATTTGTCAAAGAGCCATGATAATTTCCTCTTTCTCTAAAAATCAAGCTTCGATTCCAATGGATTGGAATCATATCCAATCTTGAGTAACCTATCCTGGGATTTACCTAAAATTAGCAGCTTTCAAATGGAGTAAACTTTTCTGTTTCAAGAGAGCGTTCAACTTTCAAGGAATTGATATTGCGAGAAGTAATGGATAAACAAGAGATTGTTTACAAAATGTGCCTGAGGAGTAGAAAAGTGTTCATTTACTCTACCCTCTCATTATAATGTTGTATTAACATTTAAACTAAGAATCTATTAGACAGATTAATCTTCCTGAGACAGATACATACAAGTACATCGAGAATTTATAATATTCCTTATCATTAAGTAATGGATAATCAAGATATTGTTTACAAAATGTGCCTGAGAAGTAGAAAAGTGTTCATTTATTCTACCCTCTCATAATCTAAATGTTGTACTAACATTAAAACTAAGAATCTATTAGACAGATTAACTTTCCTGAGACAGATACATACAAGTACACCAAGAATTTATAATATTCCTTATCTAAGTACTGTAACATTGCAACAACTAAATTGAACTCAAATTAAACGCGAGTTTTTATTTCTTAGTTTCAATTTTCCTTTCTTTGTTTTGAATCTTGAAAGTCCAAATTATATTATGAAAAAAGAAAACTAGAGAAACAGGAAGGCTACATAAACTAACAATTACTATTAGTTATGAAATATGAATAATAAAGCCTTTGCTATTTCATAATGTCTGAGATTTAATTCAAAGAAAACATATATTTCAATCTTTCCATAGAAAGAGGTAAATTTCCAGACGCACTGAAAGTAGCAAAAGTGACACCTATCTATAAAAAGGGGCGAAAAGATCTAGCTGGTAATTACAGACCTATTTCAGTTTTACCTATACTGGGTAAAATCTTTGAGAAAATAATAAATAATCGTGTAATTGACTATTTGGAAGCAAATAATATCTTGTTTCAACACCAGTACGGTTTCCGTAAGAAACATAGCACTAAGTTATCTTTGATTAATCTTACAAATACACTATTGAAATACATTGATGAAGGTAGAACAACAGTTGGCATCTTTATTGACTTTCAAAAGGCATTTGATACTATAAACCACAGCATTCTCCTCAAAAAAATGTCACACTATGGAATACGTGGGTTAGCCTTGCAATGGTTTGAAGATTATTTGTGTAAACGATCACAGTTTATACAATATAAAGACAAAATGTCTATGAAAATGAATATAACATGTGGTGTCCCTCAAGGCTCCGTTCTTGGACCAACATTATTTTTACTATATATAAATGACTTACCTAACTCCACAAACTTTTTCAATTTCAGATTATTTGCTGATGACTCAAATCTTTTTCATACTTTTAATCCTAGACAAACAGAAATTGATTTAGAAATTGTAAGTGAAAATTTAATGAAGGTGCAGGAATGGTGTAATGCAAATGAAGTCACAATTAACTTACAGAAAACAAAGTATATGATTATGAAATCCAAAGCTAGATCAATAGACAAAAAGGGATCTGTGAGAATATCAAGATCAAATATTAAAGAGGTATCTGTTGCATCATTTGTAGGAATTGAAATTGATTGTCACCTTTCATGGAAAGAACACATTCAGACGATAAACAAATGCATAAGAAAGAAAGTAGGTATTCTGTTTAAACTGAGACATTTCGTTCCCAAGAATATACTTGTGTTATTATATAAGGCTTTTATACAGCCTCACCTCTCTTATGGAGTAGAAGTATGGGGGAGCACTTACAAAAGTAATCTAAATTGTATATATTTAAGTCAAAAAATGGCAATGAGAGCAATTACATTCAGTCCAAAGCTCTTTTCCAAAGTCTAAACATTTTAAATATTTTTCAACTTCATGAACTTCTTGTAGCAACATTTATGTACGATTTGGTAAAAGGTTTTTTACCACACTCTTTAGTGGATTATTGTCAGATGATACAGCATAGATATGCAACTAGGAGAAAAGAAAGTGGCTTACTTTATCAACCAAAATGTAAGACAACGCAAGGGAAATTTTGTATTTCGTTTGTAGGAACAAAGCTGTGGAATGATCTGCCAGATGAAATTAGATTAAAAACATCAAGGTTATCTTTTCGGAGACATCTTTCCACCTACCTTCTATGTAAATGACATGGGCTCAATCCCACCCCCTTCGTTTTTTCCTTTTATATTACTTGTCGTCCTTTTATATATGTATACACTTATAGCGGCCTTAAGCTATTACAGTATTTGTGCATGTACGTACATGTGTATGATTATTTTTATTAATACATCCTTTTCATTTTTATGAACACATTGATGATTTTATTTCTTCGAAGATTTGTTTTCTTTCATTATAATGCTTTACGCTTAAGCTTTTTTATTTTTATTTTTTCATTTTAGTAAAGAAAAAAAGTTACATAATATTGTATTATTTTGCTGTATATATGTAAATACAAAACAAACAAGTTTTACATTCATATGTAAAAACAAATTAACAGAAAAAAAACTTGCCAAAGAATGGAACTAGGCTCGACTAGCACTTGTGCTAACTTCTAGTTCCAATTAACAACTTCACCTAAACATATTACACAACTACTTCAAACTTCAAGAAGCACTGCAGTGTGCTATTTTCACATCATTCCCAAAGGAAGATTAGGTATGAAATTGCCTGAAAAAATATTGCATTATCTTGGAGAGCATGATGGATTACATAGAGCTCAGATCACCTGCCTTGGGATGCTAGAATCAGCAAACATCAATTATGATCATAACGATGATAGAAACAGCTCCAAGCATGGGCTATTATTGGACGTACAGAATGGAGGGCTGATGAACCCATCTCCCAAGATGCATTACTATAAAATGTTACATAACTTATTTCATCTAATGCTATAGTTTATCTATATCCTTTGTCTGCAAACACACTTGTACATCTTTGGAATGATTCAGTTTGCCTTGAGATAGAAATAAACAAGAAATGAGATCCAACAAGCAACGGAAAGATGGAAAAGATTGGAAAGAAACATCGTACAACTGATGAATTCATTATTAGGTAGCCATCGTTAATGGACTCTTCAAGGGTATTGAGATAACAATATTGTCTGTGTGGAGCCAGAAGGGCATTTATCTCATAAACTTTAACACAAAGTTAATGCCCTTATGGCGCTTAAAAATTGAAAGACAGACTCATTTTCTTCCTGCTTCCCTGTTGCTAGTGAATATAGCATGTTAAAAGACCTGTTTCATCGTAGTGCAAGGATATAACATATTCAAGTTTCCTGCAAAATGAGAAGAGGAAATCTGTTGTTTGATAAAAGATATTGGAGATTTATGCTTGCCTTAGAGAATTACAGGTACTCATAATAATCAATGACCTCTAATGCACTACATAATGATCATGTTAGGCTATATGAAAAGGTTTGCTTTTTTTTGTATAGAGAAATCATTCTCATAATAATGATAATGATAATAAAAACACATCTATTGCACAAAATCTGTTTTTGATCTCTTGTAGCAAGTTCCAAGTAATTTCTTGGTGAGCCATCAGTTTTGCTGCATGCAATATTTGCAGAAGCATTCATTGGTAAAACCCACCAAGTCTAGTATTCAAGATGATTCGGGATGCATTCCAAATGGAAATCCAAAGTGTAAGTCTTCAAAGAAAGATCTGATTAAAATCTGCCTAACGTCTGTCATGAAGATCCTAGCTTCATGCTAATGATATGCTTTGGTGACAAGCTGCTATTAAAGCTTCAACCTCCTACAACCTTAACGCCCACCACAGCCTTTCTGCTAAGCACATCTTGTTTTCATGACAATGCTCAGGTTTCATGAGAGACGTGTTTAAAATTGGAGCTGGGGATAAGATTCTTAGGAGCTTTGAAACATAATACAAGGTGGGAATAAAGAGGAAATAAATCTGTTTTCGCAAAGAAAGATGGATTATCACTCAATCCAGATAATCCGGAGGCAAACAAAAAAAGAGTGTGAATCACACGGTAAGAAACCTTTAATAAATACTCTGAAAAATATACAGCTTAAGTCAATCTGAAAATTTCATTTTATGATGATTATGATAACTATGATGTTGTTAATGATGATGATGACAATAATGATAATAATGATGATGACGTTGATGAAGATGATGATAATGATGATGATAATGATGATGATGATGTTGATGATGATGATGATGATGATGATGTTGATGAAGATGATGATGATGATGCTGATGTTGATGATGAAGGTGATGATGGTGATGATGGTGATAATAATAAAGATGATGGCAATGACGATGATCATGATGATGATCATGATGATGATCATGATGATGTTGATGATGATGGTGATAATGATGAAGATGATAATGATGATGATGATGTTGACGATGATAATGGTGATGATGGTGATAATGATAAAGATGATGTTAATGATGATGAAGGTGATGATGATGATGATGATGATGATGATGATCGATGTTGGTGATGATGGTAATGATGATGATGATGGTGGTGATGATGATGACGATGATAAAGATGATGTTAATGATGATGATGCCAATGATGATAATAATGATGATGATGATGAAGATAATGATGATGTTGATAATGATGATTTAATGATGATGGCTTCTTGTTTAGTGCCGGTATCCTCATCTACCTGGTGCTCAAAGACTCAATATACAGTGTCTTAAAAAAAAACTTAACGTTTTAATCACAGTGTCGATAAAGAAATTTTATTTTCAACTATTCTCTATATGTTAGCTTTTTTTTCCGGAGATGGTATCGTAGCTAGGAACAAGTAAGTCTTGAAGGCTGACATGACGTTGACAAAGACTCAGCACTATCAACAATTTGTGGAAAGCTATCCCACATCTTAGGTCCAGAGAAATAGAACGTTCTGTCACCCCAAGCTGTGTGATTGAGAGACAATACTTCACTGGGAGCTCATAGATGTAGGACTGGGATTTTACATCCATAGGTTCAAAATCATGAATACCTATCCAAACAAAACCAACTATCAGCTACAAACGTGGTTGTAATCAACAGGATACTAGAATGAATTATTAAACTTTCAAACTTGAAACAACAAAAGGGGAGAGAATAAAGGCCCCGGACACAATGTGGTAAAAAGCCTAACATGCTTCCTCTTGATGGTAAGAGCCTATAAAGATGGGGAAAAAACACATAGCTGCACATCACATTGCCCCAAAGGTACCCACTGATCTGAATGGGAAAATCCACAAAGATTAGCTGATTTTTCTAGGCATTTTACCAACTCAAGTCTAAGTGAGCATAAGATGTACTAATACATATAAGAACATCATTAGGTCTCCTTTAAAACTTTGTATGATATTCAGCACTAGCAAGGTGTTTAAAGCACAAAATACCTCCATTTTCTGGTCATTTGACTGTTCAAAATTCCACACTGCCATGCGCATTTCCTCAATCTCTCTGCATGTGTCTCCTGTAATGCGTCATGCAATGGATAAGAAATAGACCACAAGGTTGGATGGCAGGCAGTGTGAAGCATGATGAACAGTTCATCATGATTGAGGCAAGGGTGCTTGTTTCAGCTGAAAATGACACCTGCCAACCAATTTCTGCCAAACGAGGGCTAGGCGACGTCGTCTTCTTGTTGCTAGGCAACCCATTCATGTGCTATGTTTCATGTTGAGGAGAGGTAATTGGGAGAGCGCTTCATATCAAGCATAGATTTCACATCAAGAAGCCTCCCAGCATCGGCTGGTATCCAGAGAATAGGGTAATTTTATTCCAAAGAGCATTCTGGCGTTTGATAGGATGTACATATATGTGCAGCCATTAAATTCAATTTTACAGTCTGGATTCAAAAGCGCCATGTAACATCAACTGTAATTTGTGAGCAGACAAATAAATCTGAGCATTTCAGAGGCGACAAGTAAGAAGGAGACCAAAGCTGAAAGGTTCTAGCCTCAATCTGAAGACCTTTAGCATGGCATTTTATCTTCATTCCATCTTCTCTCCGTCCAAGTGAAAAATGGGTACATAGTAGGATGGGAACATCACTGAGGTTGGATAAACATGTGCGTGTGGCTTTAAAGCCCGACTGCACTACTTATAGCTACTTGCGCCCTCTATATAGCAAACAATGCCTAATAGGTGCCTGTTGGTCCCCCATGAACCTCTTTTTCTTATGTTAATTGAGAGCCAATCTGACGAGATAACCACCTGTCGGTGACCTTGCGGGGAGGTCTAATCCCCCCTGGCCAAACACAAGTACAGACAGACTTTAAGATGACAGCTGGCTGGAATTATCCCACATTGACAATAAGTCCAGCATCTAAATAGAAAAAGTACAATTGCTATTTTCACTATCATTACAAAACAAATGTAGCATAATTTTACACTAAGTGAAGGCAAACAATTTTCACCCAGAGAAGCCAGTAGTAAACAAATATTGACTACTTTGAGGGGAACTATTGCCAAAGGTGATCTAGAAACTTAACTGCACTGTGACTCGAGATGAAGTGGATGAGCAAAGTACAGTCTGGAGTTCACCCAGGACCTATTAGCTTAAACCATGACCAGAAAATAAGCAGTTGATATTTGTGTTATATATACTGCATCCCTCACGGCAATTCTCAAAAAGAGACATGCTAAAGAAATATGCCTGTCAAAAATGTATTTATTGGTAAGCAGTGTGCCTGACTATGAGCATCACACAAGTCTCACTACGTGTATCCATGCACTCTTAAATTCACACAACCATTGTGTCCTGGCATTGTATGCCTGGTCAATATTTTCGTTATACTGCCCAGCAGTCAGTAGCGAATTTGAAGCCTGCAGTTTTGACCAATCGTAGGCCAGGAATCTTCACATGCAGTATATAGCATATCATCTGTTCGGAGCCAGAAGGGGGTTAACACTGTACTTGAGTTGATGCCCTTCTGGCTACAGACGATAAACTAACATTAAAGATAAAGTTGAGTTCTGGTCATGTGATTGCATTGTGAAAGAAAAGGTGTGGAATGGATCAGAAAAAGTTGATCATGTAGCATGTAAGTATTGGTGTGTACTGCAATGTTCTGGAGTCATCAAAATCATAAGAAACTTGGCCCAGTCTTGGTAAAGTAACAAGCGCTGTACACAGAAAGATGCACATAGGACTACACAAATGGTGTCGGGGCTACTAACCTTGATTTCTGTATCTTTCTATGCTCATTACTCAGCCAGTATACATTTCCTACCAAAATTGTTTGGCAAATGATTTTTTTTTGTTGTAAATTTGATTATTCAGTGTAAGTTTCGTTTGATTCTGTGAGAATTCATTTTCTTTCTTTTTTTACCAGAACTCAAGTTTATCTTTAAAAGATGCATCGGATAGCTACTCACCGTCTGGTCTTGCATGTGCTTCCACTGATTGGATGATGGTACTAGAATTCTCTTTGGCAATGACATCTCCCTTTAATGAATCTCCTACAGTAAATCTGTAGAGAGTAAGGGTGATCAAACAAAGATTAAATGTAAGCTGTCAAATTCTATCAGATTCTGAAGGAAAAGACTATCGGTATACAGAATAAAGTTTAAGCAGCACATATAAAACAATATAAGAAATCAAAGATATTTTGGAAAAAAATCTTTTAATAAAGTATTTGGGACCTTACCAGAACTAATACTGGGCTTGTAGTTTATCCTCAAGATTAACTTGTACCGGTATGCTTCTAATATATATGTAAAAGAGCACAAGGGTAATAGAGACGAATATATTGTCCCTCTACCAGTCAGTTCTCTCCCCCCCCCCCCCTTCATTTTAAGTGGAAATGAACTGTACTCTAAAACCGAATGCCTACTGGTTCCTGGTAGTTCCTGTATTAAGTCTATATATTACAGAATTCAGTAGTCAACAGTTATCAAAAAAACATATGCTCCCTCTTTTAAATCTTACACCAAAACCACAGAGAAACTGTTATAAACTATTTCCCCCCGTCTTATCAGGGGACATTTTTAGAATTGTGTCTCTGGATGGAGTCGACTGATCGGCCTTTTGTACTGTACCTGATTTGATATCGATGATCCGTCTGAAGGAATCCTACGTTGACATCGATGGAGCTATCAATCTCTCTTGAGATTAGAATCTCAGAATGATCTGTGACATCCTCAGGAAAGTGGACCTTTGAGCGAGATCTTGGTCTCATCTTCACCTGGCTTGTTGTCTGTTCTGAAAATTAAAAACAGAAGAGGAGATATTCTTGAGCAAGGGAGTGGTGCATTTGGAGTACATGCAGTTATTATCATTAAGAAAGAATCAAGATTATTATCACTTGTTGAGATCAAGAAGGACGTCATTAAGTCATAGTTAACAACCCTCCTGGTTCTAAGCAGACAACACAACCAGGGGCAGAAGGAAACCTATCAAGGCATCTGTCTCGATCTGTGTTCCAGAAATGGAGTGGATGTTAACATCTTTGTCCCATCGCAGCTACTGCTGAATGCGACACTAACCTGTTTAGTTACCCTTTAAAACTGACTTTTCAACACTGAGCTCTCTGCCTAAAGGATTAGTGAGGGGGGGGGGGGGGGTTATGCCACAATTATATTTTGATATTATCATTGCAGACGGTACAAATATGTAAAATAAAATATCATGAAAACTAGAAGAATTGCCTCCTACGTATCCTTGTAGGCGAGGAGGTAGCAGACATGGTTCACTTTTAATGAGGGCATGTATTTGTACTCAAAACACTATCATCACCACTTCATTGAACTCTACACATTGAGCCACAGGCAAGACAAGCAATTTTCAGTCTTTCCTTTGTCTTTCCTTTTTCTCATCATTCAATTTGTCATTACCAGAAGCAAAGAGAGAAATATCTTTGTTAATCTAATAGTCATAAAAGCTTTTGCTCGGAGCTGTTGTGCAGATAGCTGAAGTGGCGGCATAGCCATTTTAGAATTCATTGATTTTTGCAAAAGCTCTTGTAATGTTTTTCTTAATAGCACTTTTTGTGACTCTTTGAAATATTCAATGTTGGTCATCTTGGTTTTACTTTATTGTAAATTTTTGACCACTCTTTTTTTTCTTTTTAGTGTTTATTGTAATTGACTGCTACAAAAGGAAACACCATGCTTGTTTATTAAGCACCTAAGAAAAAAAAAAACTATTATCATCAAATTAAGTCTAAATGAAGGGGGGGGGGTAAAAGCAGGATTTTTTTATCAAGCCATGCTGATATATTTTGGCAGACAATAATATAAATAAAAGTCACGAGAGCAGCAAATTATAACTATTATTATCTATGCTAATACTTCCTGTTGGGCAGGAAAGATTGTCTCCCCCACAGAGTCAGACTAGGGAATGCCCCATATCTATTATCATCATGACATGAACATTCAAAATGAAAAGAGCATGAAATATAGGAGGCTCATCACACAATAAGAAGGAAAAAAAACAATACAAATAACATGTCTTCTATACACTGCTCTCATACAATAGGCCCCTTTGCATTAATATGTACTGGTTTGTGAAAAAAGGGCATGGCAATAATGTTTTTTTGTAATTTTGTATATACATTAATAACATCAATAACATAATTGCGATAATACTTCCTGTGGGCCAGGAAAGATCCTCTCCCCCAGAGACTCAGACTCTGGATTTCCCCCCTCATGTCTACTCGCATCATGACATAATTATATTCACAATGAAAGGAATATGAATTATAGAAGGCTCTTTATGAATTAACCATTATAACAATAACATGTCCCCCAAACAGCTCTCTAACAATAGGCCTCTCTGGATTAATATGTACTGCCTCATGAAAAACAAATTAACAAGCTGTAGGAAAATATTCAGACATCACGTACAGTACTTCATTGTATGCCAGGTAGAATGTCATGACCATGAGCAAGGTTAATCTGTGTATAATTATATAAGTTAACACATACATGTAATATCACCCTTAAGCTTCTGCTTCAATATAGAATGGTGCAGTATCTTTCACAGAACAGCAGAACTGGACATGTTCATACCAATAAGCTACTAACGATAATTAACACCTATGGTTCAGTCAAGAATATCTTCCTTAGATGTAAATATACTCAACCATTGATTTTAAAATCTACATACAATGTACTGTACATATACACTGAATGAGTCGGTGATACACATTTCCTTTAGAGAAGTTATCATATCAATGTAGAGTTCATGTTCATTAATCCACATAGAATCAGATAAACTGGTATCAAAAAGCTTTAGCTTATGAATATTCATGAGAAATAGGTTGAAATTGAGTATATCCCACACATGTAGACATACTTTGCATCAGTGAGCTAAAGAAGATGACTTTCATATTTGAAGGGGTCAGTGTTGACTCCAGGAACGGAGGGACTGCATTCATGTTCTCAAAATCTCTGGTAAAGGGGTTCTTTTCAAAATCAGCCTGTATTGACTTTACACACCGGACTTAGGGGGTGCTTTCAAAGGGAGGCGACATGCATACACATACCCTACCGTAAATAACACTGAGGGGGGGGGGGGGGGGGGTGGTGTTGACTATCTCCCAACCATCCTGTACATGAACTACTGAGCTGTAACTGTTACATCTGAAGTGAGATAGCGTTGACTATATCCCAACTGTCTAGTACCATTAAGCTATTTTATATGTGAAGTGGGCCATGCAGTGTTGACAATCTCCCACACATCTAGACGTGCCCCGGAGCTAAACGTGTCAACCACTGGATAAATGAAGAATGGGAGAGTGAGAAGCATATCCGGTATACGTACGTAGGCTACACACCCTTTAGTAACGCACTGGTTGAAACATTCATTCGGGCCACATACGCTTCAATGCATCTGTTTTAATGTTAAGCTAAAATGCAGATTGAAGTATTATCATACTTGCGCTCATTAAAACCGACGGATGATTTATCATGGAGTTTACATTCATGGATCAAACCTTTAACGTGTTTGGTAAATAGGTACATTTTATAACCTAAACAACCACAAGAAGGAGTAAACAGATAAAATAATCTTACAATGGAATTCTGACATGTTGTAAGATGAATTAATGTGGATCTTCACATAGTTGATAGCAGTCTTGGTTCTGTCTGAGCTCCTTAGTTTACAAACATTGATCTTAAATACCTACAGAAAATGAAACTGTATATTCAACTTATTTGTATCATTTCTAAATAGGGCACGGATATCATCCAAGGAAAGGGACTCTGTACCCAGAGAAATGAGAGGAGTTGAACTGATTTTCTTCCAGACAAATAAGATGTTCTTCATCCAAACAAAAGGCCTCAACGAGTAAACCATTCTATTTAAGATAACAACCATAATAATAAAACAACCTTGTATCTAGAGCATATTACATCATAACATCCCTATTCACTTCTAAAACAGTTTGGATATTACTGCCCTAGCTTTAGTTCCAGCATCGATCACTATCATTGCATAGTGCATTACAAGGAATACATACTGCTAGGTACTCATTTAACACCTGGGTGAAGAGAGTCAATTGTACATAAAACGCCTTGTCTACGGACACAAGCATTTGGCAGAGATTTGAGCCTCAACAGTTTAGAATAAAGTGAATGAATCACTGCTCCCAAATGTGGCATAGGAAAGGTAAAGCACAGATATTTTACACCAGCAGTTCATTTGCATTCCAGCATCCGGGAGGTGGCCAGAGATTGCATCTTCCTCTCCTATCAACTCCTACAGAGCAATCAGAACTATGGTAAGCCGGATGGCTATCTATACCATGGTCACTGAATTAAATGAGAAAACAGATTTTAATCAGGGAGCTTGACTCAGCTCACCCTCATGAAATTGGAATTACTTCTGGGTTAGATTTCTCCCAGACATAAGCTGCTGTGGTGATGGAGGAGAAGTTAATAGGGGTGTTTTCACTGAATTATGCTCCGCCAATGCATGATGCATGAGCAAAGTGGAAAATACTGTTCGGACGAATAACATGTTTTTTAAATGAATGTCTCAATAAAAGTTAGCAAGAGTCAGGAAATCTTGAATAAAACATTCATATTAAGCAAACGGCAACACCAGATAATCAGACAATGAATGATAAGCCTGTGCAGTGATTAAGGTCAGAACATGAAACATCCATTATCTTGTATTTCTTGAACAGCATCCTTTAAAGTACAGAGGAACAGAACGCGATGAATTCGTTCTTGCTTTTTGTCATGAATGAAAAGACCAATTTTGTGAGTGAAATTCATTAGAAAAAATAGAGAAACTCACTTATTTTCTATTCAGAGCCAGACCAAAAATTAACTCACATACTTATACACAGAGTTAATGCTCTTCTGGCTCTCAACAGAAAAAAAGAATGTCAAAAAAAGGAAAGCTCTCCAAATAATTAGAGAAGATGAGGAAGGAGACTTGTTTATAGTACAATCATTTTTCAATGCGATTTAGACATGATATAATTTGATACGGCCTGATCGAGATTGTCATATGCATTAATAAATCATTTGGGATTGCTACTCCCGTGTAGGATTGCATCTCCACTGTAAGCATACATCACCGAATGCAAGCAATGAATCGTAATGGTCATGACTATTCCTGTGACAGTCTACTGGAAAGCACATACAATGATTTGAGACTGCTGGTTGGTTAATATGAAATACAATGTTTATATTGTATTCAATTAGTCATGGAAGAAAATCTGCTTCAGCCAGAAGATGCTTCTCAAAAACACCATGATGACCATCTGCAAGAACAGAAGAAAAATAACCCTATTATATCCTCACTGACCTTTCACTCGGTAAAATTGATCACACAAAATTCTCCAAAATTCTGTTTACACAATGCATCTGCTTTCAAAATAAGTTTTGCTGTTCTCACTTTTCAAGATTATTATAGTTTGACTTGACTATACTTGTTTTGCAGCTACTGTATACATTTTGATAAGTGTTTTCGTCATTGTTGCAATTTTTCAAAATTCATAATATAAAAATTTGTTTGAATGTATTGATAGAATAAGCTACAAATTCATACCTATATGTAATTATATTATTTCCTGAATAAAATCTGCATAGCCTACCAACAACACATATATATTAAAAACTATACACATTCCATAAAGGTATAGAAAAGCATTAAATATCACTAAATACCCAAGCAAATCCTGAGAAGCAATTAGCACTCAGCAAAACATGACTGTCAAGAAGTACCGACAACAAATCAAAACAGGAAAGAAAATACCCTTGCCATAAACAAGAAAAAGAGGAAAACGGGGGAAAGAAATTTATAATAACAAAAATTAACAAAGTTGTGGTCACAATCTTGACCTATTCACAGTTTGTTTGCCTACTGTCTATGTAAACACAGCTTTTATACTGTTAATATTCTGCTGTAACAACTGAGAGGCTCTCTTATATTAACTGACCTGTGTACACCACTGTGAATGGAATACAGATTTATAGTTTTTTGTTTTTTTTATATTGTTTTTTAAAATCTGCCTTGAAAGCTTTTTCTCTCTTTCTACAATTGATTTTTTTGTTGGTAAAGCAATAAATACATTTTTTATCTTTTAATCTTTTCTATGATTTTGAAGAATGATTTATGTTTTCTCTCTCTCTCTCTCTGTTCGCCTTTTTAACTGACTGCCTGTCTGCCGCTGTGTATATAATTATGTGAATAGTCATAAGGTAAGGAATCTCTCTCTCTCTCCCTTTTCCTTTCCTTTTTCATTTTCTTGTTCTTCTTCTTCTTCTTCTTCTTCTTCATTCTCTTTCCTTTTCTCTTGAATTACAATCTCCTTTCTAAAATCGGAACTACATAATTTCAGTCTTTAAAATCCCTTTGAATATCATATATCTGTAAATGCAGTGAACAGTCCCAACAAATCAATTTCTCCATTCCAATAGAGCATGTGTCTGTGAATACAATTGCGGGTGAACTTTGAAGAAGACACACTTAGATATAGATCTGCACAATGCAGCGCATTCTGAAATCAACTACTCCTGTCACGCCCAAAGACATTGACAAATGCGAAGCGAACGGAGGAGAACAATAAAAAAAGTATATCAGGTGATCAACATGTGCCTGTATTCAAAAGGTTACCCGTCTGTCACCCTCTCTCAGTGTTGAAGTACGGTCTATTGTTAATGTTTCAGTTTTTAACTGTGATGAGTCATTCGGAGCAAATATATTACTATGATTTCCTTAAAGACTTGCAATGATACATTAAATGAATACAAATGCTTATAACCTGTACATTTGATTTTACTTGTAAAAGCAAAATCTTGATTGTTGTAAGCAAAAAAATTGTAATTCTTTATTTTTGTATTGCACCAGCAACCAATAACATAAAAAATGGCTTTTCTACATTAACATCTGAATCAGAAGTTTTGTTTAAAAAATTAAAAAAACATAATGATAATATATTTCTTCCCTGGATACTAATCACTTTGTTAAAATAATTCATGCTCTTCAGTCACACGTTCAGGACAATGTTAAGGTGATCAAATACTGATAAAGTAATAAGCTATACTCTAATACAACAACAACATTAAACCCATACAAATATCATTTACATGTATATAAATATGCATTCAATGAAGTCTCTATACATGACTCAAAGGCATCATAATAATAATAATAGGTCAATTTATAAAGCGCAGCAACTATACTCTATCGCTGTTAATACAAGAATGGAGATCCATGAATTAAGGTATCATTACCCCGGCTGTAGCTGAGCTGCCATAATAAGACGCTAAAGCATTCAAAGCATTTTTTCTTATTGGGTACCCATTTACATCACCTGGATGGAGAGTGGCAAATGTAGATTAATGTCTTGACAAAGGACATTAGTGCCGCAGCAGTGGACTCGAAGCATATGACCCATGTGATCAACAGTTCGTTAACATATCCGCTAGACCACGACACCTCGACATGTACATGTTAGTCATTCTATATATAGCATTCTATATAACAAGTGTTATGTAAACAAATATTGCCAGAAGTAGAAATTGTATGACGAAAGACAAATTAATTGACTCCCAATGGTTGAGTGCTGTGGGCCAAAGGCACACATAATCCAAATGTTCATATCTTTCTATTTTTAGAATCTGCTTGATATTTGGACCATGAGCAGCATTCAGCAATATGATTGTGTCGAGAGAATACCTGGATATTGGAGCAGTTGTGAAAATATTTTCTTATCTTTTCTTAAGCTATTTCTCAAACTATGTCATTGTAATATAGCTTTAACGCCCTTTAATCAAAGGTCAAATCTTATGCATTTCATATAATATCATCCGTTGAGAACAATGAGGGGTTGTAGGTGACTGAAAGCTTTATTGATGACACACAATGCTTATTCACTGTTTTCATTGTGATTTATTATTTCAAATTCTTTCAAACCAACTCAGGCAGTTATAAGAGCGGAGTGTAAGAAAAAACAAGATTTTACAAAATGCTACATGATTATTTTGATTAGCCCAGTGTGATTTTCAATCCCTTCACCTTACAGCTTATACAGTAGCTATGTTTGCACGCTATCATCATAGTTTCCAATTTTAAAGATAAAGTTGAGTCCTGGTCATGCGATTGCATTGTGAAAGAAAAGGTGTGGAATGGATCAGAAAAAGTTGATCATCTAGCATATAAGTATTGGTGTGTACTGCAAGGTTCTGGAGGCATCAAAATCATAATAAATTTGGCTCAGTCTTGGTAAAGTTACAAGCACTGTACACAGAAAGATGTATATGGGACTACAAGAACATATGGCATAAAAATCTGTCCTGATTTGTATGTTACATGCCATATTTGGAATATTAAGGCATTTGAAGAGCCATGCTTTTCAGGGAACATTTTTGATCTGATGTTCTTCCACACTTGCATAATAACAATGATAAAGCTCACAAATTATTTTTCACCTCTTCCCAGAACTCAACCTTCTCTTTAAAAACACGAGCTGAACTTAAAGTTACGGACTCTCAGGTGAACCCAGCCTCAAAGAGTAAGAAAGCTTGTGTTGATAAACATGGGAGGCTACTGAAGGTCCTTTAGTTCCAGCTGATTGGGTAAGATGTTTAGACATTCCAAGCTCAAGGGCTTTCCATTACACCCTCGGCTGGGTAGCAATGAGGCTTGAGGTCTAACCATACCAATCTCATTACTCCCATCCTATGACCATGGTGCTAGTGCCATACATCCTATATACATGGTCAAGTGCGTACTATAACAGGAAATGTATCAGCTGAATAGCTCTATAAGTTTCAATTCAATTCATTCAAACATTGATTGGTATTTGACCAAATGAAAAGAAGTACTTAGAGGAAAATCTATATCTATTATAGCCTAAAAACTGATTTGTAATAAATTTGAAACGGTAAAAAAACAAAAACAATATGCTATCTGTTGAGAAACAGACATGTGTTGATTCATATCATGAACACAGAGATTTAATATACGGTACTTCAGCTTCTGAACAGAAAATGTATAACGGGTTGATTATTTAGAAAATTAGCTACATTAGGAGTTTACAAAATGTTCTCAAGGCTATATCCTTACAGATGACAAGAAACTATATTATCACAGTATATCACTTTGGATTTACATAATAAGTCTTTTGAGAATAATAACTGTCCCTAATTTCCCAATTACTTTATCCCTACATGTAAGCTTTTTAAAGACACTGCGGCATTGCACAAAATAGAATTAAATGAATATCATTTTTCAAGAAGAAAAAAATACATCATTCCTTTAATATGATATGCAACGAATGCAACAAATTATTACATCATCTTCTATTCTCCCTTCTAATTGAAGTTTACAACTGGCTTCCTACAATTAGCTGCATGTGAACCTAAATATATTGAATGTTTGAAACTAATTACTATATTGAAAGACAAACTCAAAATCATTCCCCAAATTATACTATAGAAAATAGCACAAGAAGATGGACAAACTGCTTTGGTCGATGTGCATGCAACGCAAATGGCTATCAGTGATCACTATGTGTGTAGTAAGAAGGTGTACGATCGTTGGGTGACTAGAGAATGAGATCATGAATCGGATTCCATTGACCACCTACCCTAGAGAACCAATTTACATATGAGGTAAGCCAAAGAAAGATTGGAAATGAGAGAGGGACAGAGGGATAAGGAATCGAAGAGAGGAGTAAGACAGGAGGGAGATCAATGAAAATGAAGGGAGAGTGTGTGGGGAGAGCACAAGGAGGAGCAGGCCAAGATAGCTACATGGTACACCTAGTAGTAGAGAGGTGATAGGAGGGAGGGAGGAGGAGAAGGCAGAGAGAGAGGGGGGGTAGGAGAGATGGAGAGATAGACAGACAGAGAGTAATGTGAGACAGAGAGAGAGAGAGAGAGACAGAGAGGCAGAGAGGAAGAAAAAGAGAGAGTCAGAGAGACAGATAGGAAGATGGGGAGGAGACAATTAACATATAGAAACTCATGCAGAGAGAGAGAGAGAGAAGAACAAAAAAACAGTGATACAGAGTGGATATGAAGATGGAAAGAGGCAGAATAAGATCAAATGAAAATTGAGAGGGGGAACAAACAGAGAGAGGAACAGGAAAGGACATAGCAGTATGAATTAATAGCGCTGTCATAGTAATATGAGAAAGTGAAATATGAGACGACAGGACAGGTGGTGTGGAAAAGAGAGATAATCCTCTCACTGCATTACCTCAAATTATGCCTTCTAGCTCTTGACCTAAATATCATCATTTCAGAGCCAGGAGGGCATTAAGACTTATCTCTATGCAGAGCAATGATGAGAGCTTAGTGAATCCCACATCAGCACAGAGTAGGATAGATACTGATCAATCCACTTTTTAGTTTTATTTGATCTTATTCCTCATGGACTTTATTCAAAGGAATATAATGTTCAACATTTTTGTAATATACACCTGTACAGTACTATAAGATACATCCTGTATTTACATGGCGGTTCATAATAGGTCTTCAAGGGCTATGAGATATAACCAGAATGTCTTATTTTTTTCTTATTTTTCGCTACCAACTGTTTTATCACTCTTTCGAATAATTATGTTTGTAGTCATATAAGTGGGCACTGATATGTGGAACTAATAAATCGATCTATTTACACTATCATATGTAAAACTTCATAACTTTATCATGATATAGTTTGGCTTTATCATAAAATTTGAAGAAAAAAAGGGAAATATATGGCCAGTTCATTCATTTATCCTTCTAAATAACTGATGAGAATGACTATTACAAACCTTCATAGGAGGACAAACAGACAGACAGACAGATACAAATAGAGCATATCCAAATCAGGCAGAAAGACCTATATGAAGGAAGATACAGACTTGTGCATCTTCAATTTGTCCAGGACAAACTATTCATATAAGGTAAATGGTGACACTTATCGAGTGCTACCAATTTACAATGTGCGCTGGTAATACAAACTACTGGTTTGAGTTAGAATGATCACAATCAACCCTGAGAGGGGGAGACAAAGTGGGTCAAAAACCTCTAGCGAGAAGGTTTAATGGCATTAAGATGTTACCGACTTCCTGCAACAAGGCTGTTACTGCCATTGGAAATAATTACATGATGTAATTCTTGCTGCCTTATGGAGGGCAAGTGACGATGTAAGTGTTATTGACACCATACCGAGACAGACCTTAATCTAATCTAACATAAATAGAAGCTCTTGTACCCAAGATAAACCCATTAACACTATTCTGACAAAATGATCCTGACAGGCCCAACAAAAATAGATAATGCCAAGGTCTAGAATGAACGTGGTAATATAATTATATTTTTATCTCCTTTTCTTCCTCAAAAAGAAAAAGAGAGCAGGCAAAAGGGAAACTATATCAAAACACTTCAACATCTTCCTTAGATAGTAAAGTGGCATCTTTTCATGTACCAACAATTTAACTGCCTCAGGATTACAAGATTTTTCATCATGGAGTACTATGAGGATACATGTGTGTAAGCTTGGAATAACTCACCACTAGACATAAGAAAAGCCTAATATGTTGCTGTCTTCATAGTTTTGTTGAAGAAGCACTTGTTTTCAGGAGCTTTTGAATAGTTTTTTTATTGTGTGTTTGTAAAGTAGATCTTTTTGGAGTTTTTTTTCATCACAGCATGGTAGTATTGGTATATTATATAGTAGCTGCACTATATAAATTGATCTAAATATCATCATTTGTATTATTATTATTATTATTATAAATCTAACATGAAGATATTACACTATTACATCTTCTGTATGAAGCCAGAAGGGCATTAGTTAGATGTATTGACAACTTGACATATGAGTTAATACCATTCTGGCTCTAAACAGACCATATATAAAGATTGTATGATCGAACTCCAGTAATGGAGCTTGCTTAAAACATTTCTGATTTGTTTATTGAGTGGTAGATTAGCAATTGCTCCAGCAAAATGTACATAACTGATTTTTTTTTTTTTAATGGTTGCTGGAAATTTCAATCACTGAATTAAACGGGTGCAGTATTCATTGGCATGTTCCTAATCAATGTGCAATGGAGTGGAGGAGCAGCCTTGAGTGTTATTGGTAGCTAATCAACCAAACAACAGGCCCGATTAAAACAACATCTGGTTACTCCCATCATGTATTAATGCAGGTACATATATCCTTGTCAGTCGTTGTGCGTGACAATGTCTGCACTGCGAGACTAGGCTGATGGTATACTGCATAGGTTCTGTATTATGGCTGCTCCAAAGACAGCCAGAGACTGACAGAAGCTAGGCTCTGCTGGAGGCTTTAGGAATTTTGGTAAAGTATCAAATTAGAGTTTGTTCCTGTAGACTAATCTCGTGTTATTAAACTACTTGGTCACATGTTAACCATGGGGTTTAATTTGATGGAAACCAGTGAATAAAATAGACAGGTGCTAAAGGGCAATCTGCCTAATACATTTTCATCCAAAAAAGAGCAGCTCTAGTAAAAATGCAACCGTTTCTTATGCAAGGGTCACTCTGTGGCCTGGACCCACCCTCCTCAGAGGTCGCCAAATATCGACGTCGACTCGACGCCTAAGCCTGACCCTGACCTATTTGTTGTTGTAGTGAAGTCCTAACGTTCGTTTTTCTTCATTGGGTGAAGCTTTACTATACAAATTGATGAAATGTGTGAAGCTTTGACGAGTAATTTGTTTTTTCTGGTGATGTGACATCGAATCCAATCGGTCGCCTTGTTTGTTCAGGTGATGTGACATCGAAGCCACTACCGGTCGCGTCGAAAATATGTCGAAATCATGTCGAAATCGTGCGTTTCAAAACAACTATTTAATTTTTATTCCGGTCACTCATGCACTCGCAGAGTGATCGTCCTGAGGTCACCGAACTTTTCTCCAGCGAAACTGATTTCGAGATTTCACGAGATCGTTTTCGAGTAGTCTACTAGTCTCCTACACATAACTAGTTGCATGAGTATTCGCAGTATACGTGCCTGAAAGGCCAGCCTCAAGTCTGGAAACGAGACTAGTAGCCTACGAGCTGTCGGTATTGTACCCAGCATGACAAAATAAACATGTTACTGTACATCTTTGAATTGAAACCTGGTTGACTTGGTACTTATTGAGCAGTATGGAATTACTATCATGACTATAGACCATTGCAGTCATGGTCTACTATTATAAGTAAACATTGGTGGAGCTTGATTTCAAAACGTGAAGCTTGAAATATGTAATGGCCAATATGGTGAAACAGTGGTGAAGCTTGAACTATGCAAATGGCCAGTATGGTGAAACAGTGGTGAAGCTTCAGACCGGCCGAAAACTTACAAAAGTGAAGCCTCACCTATGGAAAACTGACACAAGTGAAGCCTCACCTATGTAAAACTAACAAAAGTGAAGCATCACCTATGCAAATAATTCAAAGGGTGAAGCCTGGACTAACACATTTGCTGATAAGAGTGATGCTTTGCCTTTGTTTTTTGTAAAGCACATGAAGTGATGGTGAAACCCTGAGGTTACAAATAATTGGCTCAGGTGAAGAAAGGTGATGACCTGAGGAGGGTGGGTCCAGGCCACAGAGTGACCCTTGCATTAGAGCAACATTTTTTGACTAAAATTAATAAAAATCTTACTATTTTGTACAAATTACTTTTCCTAATGGAAACAAAAGTGTAAACCTGTAAGCTTAGATAGTAATTAGAGCAATACTTCTTTCTCATAAATATGAAATTCTCAACAAATTTTATTCTGAGACATATCACCTGAGAAGCCAAATTGAGAGAAATGTTATGGGAATCTGGAACACATTTGGCACTCCCATTATTCTAAATATGAAAAATTTGTCCCATTCTCAATTTTCAATGAAAAATATGGTCTTCAATAAGGGGAGTTCTGATTTTCTGACCTCATGTGTTGTCTCATGTAGTTGATGAAAATAACTTGGGAAATGAACTGCTTCTGAAAAAAAATTGTTCCATTAAATGACACTCCAAATTATTCTGATGCTATCCTGCACTCCATATTAACTAATGAATAGCCTTCAAATTCCTACTACAGGGAGAAATATATATGAAAGGGAGAAAAATGTAAAAAGGAAAGGAAGAAGAATAGCATTGATTGTTTGATATCAGTTTGCCTAGAATACGGTAGATGTAGACTGATTAGCTTATTATTTGAAAACAACCTTGATTGGGATGAACTACATGTAGATGATACAGGCTGTAAAATGAATACAGGGTGATGCTATCTATTCACAATCAGGCTAATCATCATCTGTCCATGTCAAGAATACAATGCACACGCACCAACCTGATACTACAATCCACTCTTTATTTAGACAATATAGAAGAATGATTATTGTATGTTTAGAGCCAGAAGGGTGTAAACTCTGTGTTATATTTGTGTGTGTGTGTGTGTGTGTTTACCTGGCTGCTAAGAAAGCATGTGTATGCTTGTAAGTAAGCACCCAGGGGACCCATGACTTCAAGTCCTTTCTGAGGGACTTGGTGATGCAGATTAATGCCTTACTCAAGGGCACTAGCGCATTGACTTGGTTTTAAACCCGGGAATTCCCAGCTTCAAGGCCCCTGCTTTACCACTGAGCCATCACGCCTCCTGTCAATAATATGAGTTAATGTCCTTCAGGGCTCGAAGTACAGTAGATGATCTATATTCCGTACATATTGCCAATTTTATAATAAAAAACTTTTACAAAGCTGGGCAACTACTATTGCTGTGAAACATCATTTCATCTGTTTGGAGACAGAGGGGCATAAACTCTTCTTCTTTAACACAGACTTAACGCCCTTCTCGCTCCAAACAGCCAATTCATTCTAACCAAACATAGCATCACTGTACACTGAACATGTTCAAGTTTATAGAGTGTCGTCTCCCATCATCATCGCCATTCATGTGATGATAATTTGTAAGGTAGGGCATGTTATTTCAGGCTCCAAACAGACTCCATGATCTATAGTGATGAATCAACCAGGCAGAGACAAGGAACCATCATTTAAAGGTTAATCTCTGATACTGCTGCTAGTGCTATCAAAAGTCTTATTATAAGGTAAGTGCCCAAATTAGCCCCATTCACAATGACAAGATGCAGTAGACCACTTCAAGAAAATAGCCAAATCAATAACATATTTCATAAAATGCAGCAGCTAATTAAAATGTCATTGAGCACTGAGTGATTCACATTTCTGTACTTTTTAACACTGATAACTATACAAAAGTCAGTATTTTGGAAAATCAGTATTTTGTGTGTTTGGCATGGAATGGGGCACAATATTAAATTTAAAGTCATATGTTAAAAACTAGAACATAAAAGGATGATATTGATTTCTACAATGCAGGTGATTGGCAACGAACTCGTAGGCAAATAATGCTACACGGTATACCAAATGCTATTAGTTAAAACCTTTTTGGCTCTTTGGACACGAGGCTCTCTGGACACGAGGTACCGGCACAATTGTTTTCTTATCTACAATCCTATTCAAAATACATTTTGATGATACAATGACATGTAATTGATCTTTAAATTGGTTAACCATCTTCAGATAATTGGTAATTTCCTTCCTGATTATGTTGAGAAGAAAAACAGATGCTCATCTTAATTTACAGTTTATTACCATCTCCACTGATGTGCATCTAAGCATTTAAGGTACAATAATTAACCTAGATGGGGGATTGAAATTAGGCATAAGATGGCATTTATAGAAGGTTATTGAAGGTTTAATGCTGTAGGCTAGTACTGTAGGAATATCTTGTGAGGGGTGAAATTAGGTATAAGACTGCATCTTGTTGGTAGATACTGCAGGACCAATAATAATTAAGGATGACAAGGTGCTACCAGGTGAAGATTTTATGGTTGATAAGTTTAACAAAATTATTAGTTCTTGCTAATTGCAAATAGAGTGCAGCAGCAGTAGACTTCATCAGATAACTTGTCAGTATAAGACTAATTTGCCACAAGATTGCTTCTAGTTTAATCTTCATATAATATATTATTTTAATGCATTGAAGAAAGCTCACTCTCAGGCTTCGTTGTACAGTAAATTAAATCTAAATGCTCTTCAGAAATCTTCTGTTGTAGGGATAGACCATTCCCTGGGAGGGTCAATTTCCTGGGGGGTGTTTCACAAACATCCTAAGTAGAACTTAACTCTCAGTTGGACTTAAAAATTATGGACAGCCATTGGAGTCTTAAAATGAAATATATTCAAAAGCAGAAATTCAAGTATTTTAGACTTTTTATAAATTCCACATCCAGAACATGAAATCTCCTTGATGATAGAAAATATGAATGATTTGAATAAACAATTAATGCCTTTTAAAATAACTTTTACAAAATATTTTCAAGGATGCTAATGGCTTTCCATAATTTCTAAGTCCAACTTAGAGATAAGTTCAACTTAGGATCTTTGTGAAACACCCCCCTGGTTTGTTACCTAGCTTACCGCCACCTCCCCATCCTCCTGCAAACAAGCCCTCCACTCTCAGCCTTGTGTGCATTGCAAACACAGTGCCACATTATGAGCGGGTCACTCCATTCACACAGGGATGTATTCACGTCACAGCCGAGTCATACATCATAAGGAGAGCCCAGGGGCTCCTACATGTTGTTTATGAGCGTCATACCGGGTGGAACCACCATCAAGATGGGTAGGAAAGACATAAGGGAAATCATCTGAGGTTTGAGTTATACCTTGCCAAGATAATCATCAGATGACGTGACTCTTCCGGAAAGCATTTTCCCCATTCGAATCTGATTTATGACCTCTGCAAAATGAGGATATGAGACAATTTGCATCTACAGGTATAAAAAAAGAATGGCGTCAATGACAGATTCAAGGAGCACACATGATAGTGCTCTCCTGTTTAAAACCAAATGTAGTATCATATCTTGCTTTAAAGGAACATGTACCCCAAGTCATTTAAACTCATAAACCCAAATTGCCAACCCTAGAGTAGGGAAAAGAAAAATATGCCCTATGTACATGTAGTCAAGTTCTTGTGCTGCTCCTCCCCTTCAAAACATTAATTGTAAAAGGCACCTGAAAATCAGGCCTATTTTATTGCTTGCCAGGTTATTGGGGAATTGTACCCTCACCCCCACCACTAACTTCTGCGTTATCCTGAATCTGCTTTTGAACGGTGTAGCAAAGGTAAGTTCACATCTGCCCCTGATTACCAGAAGGCATAACTTAAACATCACTGCTTTTATATCTGTAAGCTTCTCTTCTAACATAATATACTTGGGTCATATAACAATTATACCACATGCACACACAGAAATAATAATATTGATCAGTACCTTTAACCAAAAGAACACATTAAAAGGTCCTCACGACAGACCCTCCCTATAAACAGTCCCTTGAGAGGACACTCTGATATCTATCAGACAGTGTAATCAAGAAACATGCATTCCTGTCACACATCCTGTATCTATAATAGTGATTCAATGTCATGGCCGCTGCCGGCAGTAAGAACTTTATCTGATCTATGTGAGCCTATCTCATGTATCATTTCATTTACTGTACCTGTACTTATTCACATCAAGCCAAATCAAATATTAAAGGTCTCCCCTCATATTCAGTAAAAGTGGTGTAGCGTGAGTGCAAACATTGAGGGTAGGGTTGGCATCATGTGGAGGGAGGGGTGTATCTGTCTCATGACACGCCCATTTACAAAGCCTGCAATTTGGAGAAAGGTGTGGGAGGGGTCTCATCATCTCCATCTATCACCAATTTTGTTTAATATAAATTTGTTCCGTATCAGGACAATTACCCCCTGGGCAATCACCCCCCGGAAAATTACCACCCGGAAAACTACCCCCCACGGACAATTACCCCCCAGAAAATTACCCCCCGGAGAATTACCCCCCGAGGACAATTACCCTCCAAGGACAATTACCCCCCAGAAAATTACCCCCCGGAGAATTACCCCCCGAGGACAATTACCCCCCAAGGACAATTACCCCCCGGAAAATTACCCCCGAGGACAACTACCCCCCGAGGACAATTACCCCCCGAGGACAATTACCCCCCGAGGACAACTACCCCCGAGGACAATTACCCCTCGAGGACAATTACCCCCGAGGACAATTACCCCCCGAGGACAATTACCCCCCGAGGACAACTACCCCCGAGGACAATTACCCCCCGAGGACAATTATCCCCGAGGACAATTACCCCCCGAGGACAACTACCCCCGAGGACAATTACCCCCCGAGGACAATTCCCCCCAAGGACAATTACCCCCCGAGGACAATTCCCCCCAAGTACAACTACCCCCCCCCCTCTTCCGAGGACAACTATCCCCGATGACAATCACCCCCGAGGAATTTGAAACACTGTGACAAATAATGCGAGCTTCTCTCCAAATTGCTCTTTATAGAAAATTTCATAAACTTTTAATTTCTATGTTATTTGTGAAGTTCATTTCAGTGTTTTCAAGTTATTCACTTCGATGTGGGGGGGGGGGGGTGGGAGTTGCCCAATTCCCCCGAAGTTTTGCTACCGAGTAAATAACAGAAATTACATTTTTTTAAGAAATTCAATAATACATTGCGCGCAGAAACAAAGAAATTAGGATGTAATATTTCATTTATGCATCCTCTGTCACTTTTTAAGCTGATCGTGTATTTATCTTTGTATAATGGGCCCTCGACCATGATCCGAAATTAAAGTTTCTTCACGTTATCTATATATTTCTGTTATCTATATATTTATGTTGTCATGCGGGAGTATGATATGAGCAGGTCGAGGGTTCGAATCACGACACCGGCACTAATATCCTTTTTCAAGATATTAACCTGCACTTGCTACTCTCCACCCAGGTGTTAAATGGGTACCCGGTATTATGCGACCGTCATTGTTGGTCACAACGGTGTCGATTTTTATCCGTGGTTGGGGGGGGGGGGTGATAGGTGCCAAAATAATTTCGGCAATGGATCAAAGCAACCAAGAGGTAGAAGTGTGTGGCAGGTTGCACCCCCTCCCTTACAAGTTATTAATTTTTTCAAGTCACCCTCAATAAAGATAACATTTCAGAGAATATGGGACCCATGTGGGCTTGCAACTTGGGTTATTATCCTCTCAAGCGCGTAGCAAGGATTTTATTTTAGGAGGGCGGTAGTGAGCACGCGAAGCGCGCTCCCTAAAGGGGATGGCTGCAGGGAGGGGGGTTTTTCCCGTCCCACGAGAAGCGCGGAAGCTTTGATGTTTCATTTAATTATTAGAGAAAGAAGACGATTCGTTGTACCGCTCTCGACTCTTAATTCTTGTCTAAATTCAATTTCTTTTGACCTTTAATTAAATTATTAGAGAAAGAAGACGATTCGTTGTACCGTTTTCGACTCTTAATCCTTGTTTGAATAAAGTTCCCCTTCCTCCGTGCGTAGCGCGGAAGCTCTGACATTTCATTAAATTGATAAAGAAAGAAGACGATTCGTTGTACCATTGTCGACTCTTAATCCTTGTCTGAATTCAGTTCCCCACCCCCCCCCCCCTCCCGCGCGAAACTTCGACGTTTCATTACATTATAAGAGAAAGATGACGATTCGTTGTACCGTTCTTGACTCTTAATCTTTTTTCTTCCTACGTCCTCTTCCTTTTTTCTTTCTTTCCCTCTCTTTTTTTTTGGCCGGCGTTTTTTACGCGCGCCTGTATACGCGCCTGTATCCTCTCTGTCTCTCATATTCTCTCTCTCCCACTCTCTACTTCTTTTTTGCACTTTTGCGCTTCGCGCTTGATATTTAGCTCGTTGCTTTTTAACGCTGCGGCTTTGCATTTGGCGCACTGCATTTCTATGATGCTGTTGATTGAATAAATTGATCAATTCCTGATGAAGCCGTATGAGCGAGAATTCAATTTATTCTTGTCTCATATACGGATGTATCATTTACGTATGTATTATGAAAATGAGATAGCAAAATGTGTATATTGATGGTCATCTTGCGAGTAATAACCATTAACTACTCTCATCGGGCTCTCATCATTAATGTTTCTCTTCATTTTTTTTTGATGGTGAATTGTTGGGGGGGGGGATGATTGGACAGGCCACCCCCCCCCCCCCCCACCTGAAATATATATATTTTTTTTGGGGGGGGGGATATATCCCCCCATCCCCCCCCCCCCCCCCGGGATCGACACCCATGAAAATAGCACTTGGCGAGTGCCTGAGTCATGCAAAATAGATAGTCTGTGAAGAATTCGGGATTTGGGAAAAACTTTTCATTTTTTAAGAGGGTACCATGACTCAAAAAGTTGAAATAACGCTGCTCAAGAGAAATGTATTTCTATGCATTTTGAGAAGCGCTTGACAATTACCTAAAACTTACATCCTTCGTGGAAATCAGCAGCCGCACTGCCGTTGTATAACTTATATGTATTAAAGGGAAATGTTTAGTAACGAGGAAGACAACGTGCTAGTATTTGAGCGAATATGGGTTCATGAAGGGGGTCTTATAGGCTCGTAGCCATCTCTCAATGTATCAGATCGTCTTTTGCTATTGAATCCTGATTGTCCACGGGGGGTAGTTGTCCTCGGGGGTAGTTGTCCTCGGGGGGTAATTGTCCTCGGGGGGTAATTGTCCTCGGGGGTAGTTGTCCTCGGGGGGTAATTGTCCTCGGGGGGGTAGTTGTCCTCGGGGGGTAATTGTCCTCGGGGGGTAGTTGTCCTCGGGGGGTAATTCTCCGGGGGGTAATTTTCCGGGGGGTTATTGTCCTTGGGGGGTAGTTGTCCTCGGGGGGGTTATTCTCCGGGGGGTAATTTTCCGGGGGGTAATTGTCCTTCGGGGGTAGTTTTCCGGGGGGTAAATTTCCGGGGGGTGATTGCCCAGGGGGTAATTGTCCTAGAACCAATTTGTTCCACTTTCCCTTTCATTTGATTAGGGGGAGTAGACAGGGGGCAAGATGGTTCATGTGCCCACCTGCATCTAAGCTAATGCCCAGCAAAGATTCCATGAGTATGCATATTTAGATAGATTATGTGTATGTGTGAATTAAGAAAATGCAGCCAGAGCAGCCTCAATACGCCCAGGGAAATCGCTGATAATGCGTACCTGTAAACCCTCATTCAGATATATCTGCTGTGGCAAACTGCAGCCTTTTTCCCCCATATAATGACGTAAGTGTAATGAAATCCGTTTCACATTTCTGTATCTAATAAGACTGAGCTCAGTAAATATGCAGAGGAGCTTTGTTGCTCAAAATTGCCATTCATTTACATTTTTGTTTAAAGTGGCAGTTTACCAAGGCATAGCTGAACAAGGCTTAAAGAGAAGGTTGAGTTCTGGGAAAAGGTGAAAAATAATTTGTGAGCATTACTCATTCTTATTATGCAAGTGTGGAAGAACATCAGTTAAGACATGTTCCCTGAAAAGCATGGCTCTTCAAATGCCTTCATATTCTAAATATGCATGTAACATCGTAAAAATCGGGGGGCCGGCTTTTTACGCCACGTGTTCGTGTAGTCCCATATACAATGTACATCTTTCTGTGTACAGTGTTTGTAACTTTACAAAGACTTGGCCAAATTTCTTATCATTTTGATGATTCCAGAACCTTGCAATACATACAAATTCTTATATCCTAGATGATCAACCTTTTCTGGTCGGTTCCACACCGTTTCTTTCACAATGCAATCGCATGACCAGAACTCAACTTCATCTTTAAGCATGCCTCTCTTATACATCAGCAGAAGCTTCATTCTCACTGCTTTCAAAATATGGAACTCCCTACACAGCATTTATAATTTGAAACAAAAAGTCTGGATGTCTAGACAACCTCTTTCACATGAAATTACTCAGAGTGATAACAACATTATTTGATATTGGTTATTAATTAATATCAGAGGCAGTGAGGCACTTGGCGAGACCCTCAAAGTTTTTAATGAGAATTTGCCTACTACATGTATGTACATTAATGGATGTGTAAATATTTGGTGATTCTATTTAGCATTTAATGTCTATGAAATTAATATTGACATTGTCTTGTTGATTGGTGTTAATCCTTGACAAATGCAAACATACCTGTACATACAAAAATACCTGCAACTGTACCACAATACAACAAATTGATTCAAATGGAAGGGAAAAAACCCAGAAATTAATTTAATTATGTTAATGTAAAAACATTTGAACATCTTTCCAAGTTAATTGGCAGGAATAAAAGCAGAAAAATCAGAGAGAGAGAGAGAGAGAGAAAGAGAGATAGAGAAAGAGATAGAGAGAGAGGGGGAGATTCAAATGATCAAGATGCTAAATTGTGACATTTTGACACAATTTTGACACCAAAAAAAATGCATTTACTTGATGTAATTGTTACTTCATACAGGAGAAAATGTGCAAAATGGAATGATCAATTCAGTATTCTACAAAAAATCAGATATCTTAATCTATCAATGTCCTTGAATGATTGTTTGGTATTTGAACATGACACATGACACTGAAATAGTCGAGTAAACACAAGTATGTATGTAAGTGTTTCAAGAGAATGTGGGTGTATCATGTAAATCAATCATGCATGCATTAAAAATACAGTATCGATGCAAACAATACATTTTTTTATTCTTTGGTTTTCAAATCACTTCTACATTCCTGAATTGTGCTAGGGAAAATGCATTATGAGAGAAACAGACTTAGATAAATTACATTTTCTGTTTTCATTTTGTAGAAGATTGGTTGCTTAGTCCAGCAAAATATAAGAAACACTAGTGATGGAAAATGTATGTAATGCGGTCACAGAGAAACACAATATGAACTGTGAGTTACCGGTATGTAAGAGTGTCAGAACTTTTAGCTCGATTTCTATATCACTCGTTGCCTACTTTTCAGTAATAGTATATTTTCTAAACTCATTTCACTAATATCATGTACATTCAAGGTACATTTTGTTTGTTTCCATGAACATTTTATTTCCATCATAACCAGAAAGCAAGGCTGCCTTTAAGAAAGTATCTTAAGTCTAGCATCCAACAATTACTACGCCTAGGAGAAAATAGAACTTTTTCATACACTCTAGATGTGACAGAAAGAAGATTTATTTTCAGCAGTGATATTGCTTGGTTTCAACAGACGGACAACGCGGTGAAAGAATAATGAGAGGACTCAATATATCATGGTTACAGCACGTCTCTCTCTACTGGGACATATCTCCACTGCCAGAAGGAATGGAGAATCTATGTGTGGTGAAAACACCTGAGAGCATGAAGGTTTGTGCGATAAACCACCACAAAATAGTTGCTGCGGTTTTTTACCAAAAAAATCAACCAAAAATCCTATGCATATTCACTTAGCTCTGTGTTGAAGATACAGAAATGTAAAGCGTATCACACTTCACGTCGTGATATAAAATATTTAAAACCCTGCAGTCTACTGAATCATATCTGGATGAGGCTCAACTATGTGCAATCCAACATTTATCATTCTACTATTAAAGGCACATTCCTACTGGCAGAGTAAATAGAGATTTATTGGCACTATTGGCAATGTGAACATCAAGTGCATGGTATGTATAAAGAAGAAGCAGTCTGTACATGCTCTCTTAGTCCTAACAACATAGAAATTCCCTTTTTCCCATACTCTATGGGGCAAAGTCCAAAATACAATAGCAAAACAAATCTCAATTGTATATGAATAACCTATATTATCCAAGCATTGCCAATTGATTAATGACGTACATCATACTGGTCTCAAGCATGCAACACTTATCATGTATTAAAAGCAGATCATTTGAGAGCAGTAGTAACGTCATATTTGAAAGAAAGAGTGGATTATAAAGGCACATTGTGAATTGATGTGGTGCTTTGCCGCAAACGCACAGCTACATTTTTACACGTAAATGAATGGCGAATGCAAGGAAGAAAGGTTCACTGAGCCCTATGTTATAAGATACATACATGTGAAACATATCACACTGACATCATCACAAAACAAAACACCGCAGTTTACCCCTGTACAGTATATCTCAACGATACATAAGATTTGCAGCCATTGACAATTTTTTTTTTTTTTATGAGTGCTCTCTCTTTGAGATTAACTCAAGTTTAACTGATATTCTTGCTGTAAGTATTTAATGAAGTTCTTTGTTTAGACCAGAGTGCTATTTTTATAGCTCTATCTAGAGCTTTCAAGAGGTTAATGATTCATGACTTCCATGTACTTTTCATTGGAGGAAACATAAAATTCTAAAGCCATGGCGAGATCAAGGGAAATGAATAAGAAATAGTAGGATAGTGTGAAAGAGACCTTTAAACTACTGTGTAAATGTTGAGAATAACACAGCGGGTAGATCAATGTCATGGGTGCACTTTCACACATAACCGGACCGGTACAAAAGAAAGGATGTCTTGTTACAAAATACACTCTCATGTTTACCTACCTTGGCTAGCCAAGCATTGTTGAGAACGAACAGCTAGACAAGAGCTACATGTACATTCCCACAAAACGTTTTATTATAAACTTTAAGTTTGCAAAACCTCAAAGTTGAAAACAGCTAACCGCGGCAAGGGTTCACACTAGACCAAAACAACAAGTATTCCAAGTTAACTACAAGTTGGGGAAAGTGTACATTTTAACTACTAGCTTGCGTAACCTCAAATTGAATTGCGTCCGCACGGCACCTAAATTTGAGTGAGAACCCCCCCCCCCCCCCTGCTCAAACGTAAGATCTCTCATGGGTTGTAACTTAAAGTTTCATATTAAACCACAAGCGCATCTCCACGGCTCCTTCCTACAAGATGACTTTGAAGTGTATATAACCATGACCTTAACTTCAAGTTAACTGACAGTCCTGTGAATCTTACTATTGAGATATGAGAAAATAAACACAAAGCTCAGAAGACAAAAGAATTCTCAGATTTCAGTGGATTGAATACATTGAAATTTATTCTCTTCTCAATGAAAATATCTCCATGAGAGTCATAAGGGCTCTTTTCTATTCTCAATTGAATATTTCCACTTGACTGCCACAAGGCCGCATAAAACATAAAACATTAAAGGAATGTACCCCTGCAATAACTGAAAGTTTATTTATTTATTTCTCTTTGTTTGATTGTGTGTCTGTTCAGCACTCATTTATTAAAGTACTTAAAAGGCACAATGAGCAAAACAAAAATTTGGACTTTGTGCTGTATAAGAAAACTTTGATGCCTCTCACGGTTTAAGCACATAAAAACAAAACAGATACAATAGGAATCACAGCGATTTTTGAGATATCGATGTGTATGCTATGAATAAATGTATTCATAGATCTCAGTGACGTACATGTACATTGTAGGCTACTACAATTTCATAAGTTATCATAATTTAATGATTTTTCTCACAACCCTTTGAATGATCAGACCTTTCATAGACAGGGGCGCAGGCACGTTGCCTTCAGGAATAAAATCATACAGAGACTTGTTGTCATGACAACAAATGTCATGCTTCGATCGTCCCAGGCAGACAACAAAGCGTGCATGATCTGGGAAATTTTCCCAGCGACTGTTGGCCTCCCGAGGCAAGCAGACGGTCATTAAAGGCTGGCTAAATTAGTATGTTTGTTGCAGAGTACTCATTTGGTGTGGTGACAATTGCAGAACATGGCCGTGTTATGAGGTGATTAGAATAACAGATAACAAATATTATGGAGAAGATGGTGGGGCACAACTAGGCCATGCCCCCTCCATGCACCCCCCCCCCCCACCCTTTATTTTCAAGTCAATGAAGCATCCCTTTGGTACACCCAAACATAGAATATGAATATGTCTGATGTGGTATTATTGATAAGGAGTGACTCAATTGATTTTCTTTTCTTCCCTTTTACCACCAAAATTTTGAAAGGTAGAATTTGTCATTAATTCTGTTGTTCTCTGTGATCACATTCTGTGGAAATATATTATTTCATCTACAGTACACATGGTCCATCCTTTAATTAAAAACAGAAAACTTCTATTTCTGATTTTCTGTGTATTATTTTCATCAAAATTAATACAAAAAACAGCTCTTACCCAGAGCTAAATAGCTCATAAGTCTCACATTTTGTTCCTAAAGCAGAGATCTTAGTTTTAATAGGGGAGGGTGTCCCTCGAGAAAACATTCTAAGATGCAATGTGTTGACTTAAACACAGCACTGATAGCTCATTACCTGAGGGGAGACAAAAGTGCAATGGGGTGAAGAGAGGCTTTACAGCAAACCCACGTACATGTAGAGTAGGGTAATTGGAGTTAGGAGAAAGAGAGGATAAGAACAGAGAGGGAGAGGGAGAGAATGAGTGAGGAAGGAGGGAAGGAAATAGAGAGAGCAATAGAGATTAGATAGAAAGACAGACAGAGACAGAGTGACAGGCAAACAGACAGACAGACTAGCATAGAGAGGAAGAGAGGGAGAAATGGCATAGCCGGTATATTGAGGGATAAATGGGAGTACATGCAGAGCCACTTTTCTCATTACTTCATGTGAGTGTATGTCTGGGAAATTCAACAGCCACATTGTGAAAAACAAACTTGAAGAAAGCTACACTGTGTAAAAAGAAGGGAAACCTAGGTCGGCAGGTAGCTTTATAATGAATAGACTGAGGAAGGAGTGTACACGCATACAAAGGAGTGAGCACACATTGGATGAATAGCGGCACATTCTCTGTATGAGAGACAGAGCAGAGGCCGTGGAGAAGAGCATATCCCAACCCCACCCCCCCCCCCACCCCCAACCCACCCAGTGTTATTTAGAGTCTGCATATGCATGTTCCCACCCTTTGAAAGCACCTCTCTATCTCCATTGTATAAAGTCAATACGGGCCAGATTTTTGTGTATCAGGGCCGGAGTTTGTTGCATGAAAGGTACCCCTTTACCAGGGATTTGGGAAACACAAATGCGGTCCCTACGACCCAGGAGTGGGGGGGGGGGGGGAGGGGGGCTGGGGAGCATATAACCTTCGGAATCAGAAATCAAGGAAAGATGGAGAAACAAGAGAGGGAGAGAGAGGGGAGAGAGAAGAGAGGGAGAGAGTGAGACATAAAGAGATAGAGAGAGACACACAGATAGAGACAAAAATTGAGACAGATATAGAAACAGAGACAGAAACAGACAGACAGACAAAGAGAAATAACAACAAATCACAAGGGCCATGACCATAAGCAATCCAAAGAGGGTCATGCCTCATGGATACTGTAAGTAGGACTAATGGGGGACACATGGGGGACTTAAAATTATGTTCCTCAAGTCTGGACCCCTAAACTTGAAACATTTTTCAAAAGGACTCATGTCCACAGGTCCTAGGGTATATTAAGTGCAGAGCCCTGCTGTACATGTAGGTACAGGCTCAATCTACCACTCAATATGACAGTGCAAACACATTTACAGGTACATGCATATACAATCAAGCTTAAGTGAAGATTTCTTACTCGTGTTATTATAGGAGTCTTCAACAGTAGGTAGAAACAGCATTGTGAAACAGACGAGAGACAGAGATACATGAATAAAGAGCAACAGCAAGAAAGGGTGAACAAAGACAATACAATGCACAGATGAAAGAGACACAAAGATAAAGAGAGAGAGAGAGAGAGAGAGAGAGAGAGAGAGAGAAGGGATACCAAGAGGAAGCAAGAAAGATAGATATGAAAATAGAAATAGTAACTTAAAAAGAAAAAGAGGCAGGTATATATTGTATCAATCACGATCACAACACCACCCAACTATACCACCACATAGCAAGACATTCAGAGAAATTTCTCCCAAAATAATTTGGAGTGTGGAAATAATTTCATGCTCTCTCACTTTCACACGGCATCACGAGATGGAATATGGCATGCTTGAGAAAGATGATTTTACAACTCACTGGCCATCATACACTACATGTCCAATACTTACATGCATACCCTTCATGTATGTGTTGCATTATGATCATGATATTTTTTTCAGTTTCTTTATCTGTAAATTTACCACAAAAAAATATTCCTCACATTGGGATGAGAATCTGTCAAATCTCCAGCCCTCCAAGGGAAATTATGAATAAAAAAAGAGTCTTACAGACAATAAAATGAACAAAAAATGTATTTCCTTCATTATAAAAAAGTGATATGTTCTCAAAACAGAATTCTGATGGATGTTATAGTACATGTACTCATCCATATACAAGTCATGCATGAAATATGACAGCATATAATGCATGAAATATGACAGCATATAATGCCTAAAAGATGATGTTTCAAACAGTTAGACATGGATCATAGGCGAGGACCGCCATCTAAATGGAAATTGATCTGGAGTGCGATCCATTAGATGTCATCAGCCATCACCAAACCTATCATCTGCTGTCACAACCAAGCTACATCTTACTTAATGGTTTCATATCTTCTATAGATCATCTCCTATGATAATCTCAATACCATTATCATTCTCCTATGATAATCTCAATACCATTATCATTCTCCTGCCAAAGCTCATTGAAGAACAATCTAGTCTTCTTGTTTTATCCCCTGAAGGAAGTGTCTTAGAGAGGATATATCAACTCTTTGCAACCAACGCTTGTTATATTATGTAGCCATATCTAGTGTCATCTGTTGACAGACTCTAGAGAAGTAGATTAGCATAGAATATTTCAACCCTACAAAATAGGAATATCAGAGGGGATTTAGAGTGTTTTAAGTTTATCTACTGTGTATTTCGTCCCCCATATTAGGACAATCTAAATGGCAAGGATGATTCCCTAGTCAGTCTATAACATGAAAAAAAAAAATTGGCGCTGAGATAAGAATAGGCGAAACAAAAATATCCAAAGGGAATCACCTTTTGTAAGTATCTCATCCCAAGAGAGGAAGAGGACATAGATGAATGAGAAGATGGAAAACTTTAACTCCTCTGCAATGTTCACCAGTTTCACGAGTGGTTTAGACTTTTAAAATAATCATGAGGCAAATGAATGAATTTCATCACAACTGGCTGAATACTACATTTTTGCAATTCGCAAGTTTCTTGACATGACAACCACCCTTTTTAACAAACCATCAAAGTTTCTGGTTTTGGAGTAAATCCTTCCTACATTCTACAACTGACATCATCAGTATTCGATTAAAAAGCAGGTCGTCAGATAGAAATCATAGAATAGATGCTGAATATGAAAGTTTGTTCACTACCACAAATTACAAGAAAGGTTAATTACATTTCAAATTTCCAGTATCAAAGCCTTCAAGCGCCCTCCCTGGGTGTTTCGAATCAACCCCAACTACAATACGTCAGAGTACTCCTCAGAGAGATCAACCCACGGGTCACACAGCATGAGACCCATAAAGTTCATAGACCTCCTCAAGAAATAGAGAAGAGGGCTAGCGGCGTATCCAGAGCACAGGGGGCATGTGCCCCTCCAGTCAATCAAACAAGCTATACTTTCAATATTTCTTTATTGCTATATAAAAATATGTACTTGTGTTGACCCCCCCCCCCCCCCCCCCCCCCCCCCCCCCCCCCCCCCCCCCGCAAACCTTAAAGGTTTATTTTCTTGTCCAAACAAAATTCTAGACCGGTGTCTTCCCCTCCTCCCACCAAAACAACTACCCTACATTTGTAATACACACTTAACAAAAAATGTGCTCCCATATCAACTTTAATTAGGTACATGTAATTTTGCGCAACTTGTCAGCAAGTTATATGACCTGCACCCCCCAGTCAAAGAATCCTGGATACGCCAGTGGGGATGATGAGAGGAGGGCTGGCGGAGGAAGAGAAGAGTAGAGGCACATGGGTATTAATAATGACCTTCCCATAGGACTCAATGGCGGATGACATCAATTCAGGAGCTATTACACCCGCACGCTGAGCAGTTAGTTTAATTAGGAGATGGCTCTATGGCTCCCATGCCAGACAAATGACTGATCGCTTGGTTTGCACAGGATGTACATGTACACAACCCATGAATACTTACAAAACATGCTGTGATCTAAATAGTCACACTTTATTTTGTTTTTTCATTATAATCATTAAAAAACATATTGTCTTCATATGCTCCAATTTGTTTAGATGAAAATACAATTGTCCCACAGCTATAATGTGTAAAGTCTAAAAGAATACAATCTTTTACTCCCAAGCCTCCTCGACTCTTAACTTCTCTACACTACTAATCCACTTGAAGAAACCCCCCCCCCCCCCCCAAAAAAAAAAAAAAAAAATACCTGGGACAACATACGATCTGTTTAAAAATAAATATATCACAGAGATTGATGGATAAATTCCATTTTGGAGATGGATAAATTTCATTTGTGAGATGGTAAAATGTTAACTGATCCACGAGGAATCAAGGCAAAAATGATGGATTGATCCATTTTGTGATCAGAATGAGGAACTACCTTGGGGCAATGTATGGTATAAATTACTGGCTTTCAATATAATTAGATTAAATAACACAAACAGCAGGGGTAGGTGAACATGTACATCAATATTGGAATGGGGAATAGGGTCTTGTCCACTGGACCAGTTACTATCAAGCAAAGTAAAATATTTTGAATACCCGGTAAATGAATTTTGTTTTCCTCAGGAAACCCTTTCTCTAGCAGCCTGTACCCAAGCCAACTTCAACTCTATAGTCCTTCTGAGAAATGACAATGCAAATTCCCTTGGAACTTTGGAACTAAATCAAATGTGTGGAAAAAACTATGCTATTACATCTCAGTTCTCGTATAACCTTCAACTCACGACTTTCAAACAAGCAGTGCAACAGGACTTCGACCCACGGAAAAACCAAAATCCATTTATTATTCTTGGAACCCCTCATCCAATCAATTCTAAACGGCTTAATTTCGAAGCTCGGTCTGTGAGTTTTGCTACCACATTCCTCTCCAACGAAAACAAATTTTAATCCTGGTCGTGTTGATGTAGTTGCCTCATTTGAACTTTCTCAATCCGTCAGCAAGCAAGGACTCTCTTGAACCATTCCCTCTATTGATTCCTGGTTGCAGAACCAAAAATGGATATATAAGTATTTGTGTACTCAGGAAAGTAGTACAATTAATACATTTGTGAAAGAAAAGTCGGTACAGCAATATTAGATATTGTGTGTTTTTGTTATATAGATGAAAAACATTGTATCAGTAAATGCCATAGGTCAAAATAATAGATACAACTAATTTTTTCCCCTAAAATAAAATTTAATGTCACATCAAATTTGTCTTGCTATTATTGGTCTACCAAATTTATACCAAAGTTTTCAGAGTTTGTACAGATAACTATAGAAATCTTTCAATGCTATATGAATAAATGCAAAATCTTACTGCTAAACAAGTCTTCCTGATGTTTTTTTGTGGTCTATTATTATTTAGACACAAAGCCTACTAAGAAAGAAAAAAAATTAATATCTTAGCCTTTCTCTTGAATCTTTAGTTCTTTACCTACATGAAAAATGTACACTCTGAAAGCACTCACTTATAACTACATGTACATATAATATAGACAAAATTATGCTCAGTCATTCATAATGTCAGAACTACATTTTGAAGAGTAGAACACACAAGAAGAAAGGAGAGGGAGAGAACAGACATCCTGAGATACTTCAGTTTGAACAGCCGATATGAGAACATTGCCGGGGAACAACTCAAGTAGCACTGTCTATACTACAACTAATATCTGGAAAAATAAGTTCCTGAAGCATCTAAGTTCTTGAAGATATCAACTGAAATCACAATGAAAATCTGGAATGATTTATATTCTCGCCTTTTATCTTGTCTGTATCATACCTACATGTATTTTTTATATGATTAATGCTTTCATCAATCCTTTTTAACAGGATTTAACTCTTTGAATTATTTATCAAAATTCCTTCAGTAGTCAACCCCACTATCATTCTAATTTAAGCCACCCCCTCTCTTCTCCCTTCTCTCTCACTCACGTCACGCACACACACACACCCACACACACACACACACACACTCTCTCTCTCTCTCTCTCTCTCTCTCTCACTCTATCTCTCTCTCTCTCTCTAGGGCTTTTAAGTCTGTAGTACATGTATACTCTCTTCTCCCTTCTCTCTCACTCTCTCTCACTCTCTCTCTCTCTCTTTCACTCTCTATTTCTCTCTCTCTTTCACTCTCTCTCTCTCTCTCCATTGCTTTCAAGTCTGTAGTACATGTATACTCTTTTACCCCCTTTCTTGCTTCTTCTCTCCCTCTCTCTCTCTCCCTCACACACATATATAAATGTATGCATGCTCTGTCCCACTTTCTACTCTTCACAGTCCTTCCCTAGTAATCTTTCCCCCATCTCTCTCTCTCTCTACCCATCTCTCTTATTTCATTCAGCGTAGGTGTGAGATGTTGTGAATGGTGTGAATGTATCACTAGCAATCCTTCCCTCATCACCCCATTCTATTCCTGTTTGATCAGTTCACACCAATCAATTCTCTCCTCTCTCGCTGCATCCTCCTTCTATCTGCCTCTCTCTCTCTCTCTCTCTCTCTCTCTCTCTCTCTCTCTCTCTCCCTCCCCCTCTCCCTCTCCCTCTTTCTCTCTCCCTCCCTCTCTCTCTCTCTCTCTCTGACTCTTCCTCTTCCTCATTATCCTTTCCTCAATCCTTCTCCGAGTCTCCTCTCAATCTCACTATCTCTATTTTTCTTATCTATGTAAGGCAAGATATGGTCATGGATGGTGGAAATGTATAGCTGACGACTCCTCCTCCGATCGCTTTCTGGGACACAAAAACAAATCAATATAGTGACTGACAGTGGCCGAGATACAGTGTAACAAGCCAAGGAAGAGATGTGATCCTATGAATACAAGCTGTACTACACCCCGTAAACCAATGCATACCCATGATGTAGAGTAGACTGCACCAAACAGTGATGTGATATTTCATTCTCCTCAGAAGTACTTTATTTGGTTGTGGCGAATTTTTTTTCCTCTTAAGACTGCATCCCAAAGGATAATCATTGTATAATGTGTAACAAATCATTGTACAGGACCACAAGTGGTTTGGGCAAAAACAGGAAATTTAGGCATGGTTTCATAAATAGCATCATTCTCAGCATGTCGTCTGAATGTCTTCTTGTTAGTAAGAGAATTGTACACAAGTAGGCAAACATAGTCTTTATAAAACAATATTCATTTATAAATATATACTTCCTGTGTGTTTCTACATATCATGCACTGTATTTCCCATTGTTGTTGTTTTTAATCTAAGAATCCAAAACATTGTATATATATCTGATAAATGCTAATCCACCAAAAAACGTAAAACCTTCTGTTGAATTTGGGCTCTAATCCAAATACCTACCTCACCCATCCAGGGCTGAATTCACCTCAATAACTTTGAAATTGTGCTCACTGTCAGAGAGGATATCTCCCTGTATCAAGACTCTCATGGAGTCACCAGCTTCTCACGTAATAATAAAGAAGAAGGGAAAAGAGGGTCACCGAGGGTGTATTCAATGCAGAGGCACAACCATGCAGACACAGGCACCAGTCTGTTTGACGACACAGAAATCAATGATCATTGCCCCAAGCATTAGGACGACGACGACGGCGGAGGCAGCAGCACCAGAACAACTTCCTTTAATACAGGAAACCATGATTGCAACACAGTGTACATTCATGTTGTGTTGGAAGGGTAGTCAAGCTTACAAGAAAACCAGAGGTGCCTCCAAGACAAAAAAATCCAATAACACGGGTCCTGGTTGTGGGGGGGGGGGGGGGTTACCTGGTACATGTAGGTCTATGGTGTAGCCAGTATGAGGAAGCTTGCGGCCATCGGAATGAATAAAGAGGATGACATTTCTGCTGTTTTCGTTAGGATGTCAAAACAGATTTGAAGCATCGTTTTCATTCAGATTGAGATGTGAGGAAGGAAGTGTGTCTAAGCGGCTGGAAATCCCTTTTTAAGATGATACATTAACTGTCATCTTGAGGCAGGTGGTTTTGGAAAATGTTATCTTACTGAATCGATTCATTCTCACCACACAGTGCTTACACATTATCTAGGGCGGGGAATTAAGACAGAAATAGGGGAATATTAAGATGGCCCTTTTGAGATGATTGGGTTGCTTACAAAGCTATTATAAATAAGGTAGAGAAAGAATCTAGGAAATCCTCTTGTAATTTGTAAAAATAATGGGCAGAATTCTGGTCATTTGTACGTAATCAGAAGCATGCAGCATCACCTCTTGAATTTCAGTTCAATGAAGCCTTGTGATATTGCTAATGCACTCAGCTCTTTTTTCTCATCTGTCTTTGGTCCTTCTTTACCTCTTCCTGATGCTCCTTCTTCCTGTTTTTCGCAATTCTCTCCTCTCTTTGACCTGTCTGTCTCTACCTTTGACATTTATTCTGCTCTTCTCGGCCTATCCAGGACCAGATGGCTTTACCCAGTGTACTCAGTCTCAGTACTCAGTCTCAGTCTCCGTCTCAGTCTCAGTCTCAGTGATAAGACAGCAGGTATATGGCCCACTAGAGATCAGAATGCATTCACTGATGATATATTGGGGTTGGGTTATTAAAACTCAACCCAGGGAGGGGGGATCATAAGATTACCCCAAATTCTATAAGACCATCTTAATAATCTAGAGAGAAAAAATGGCTTACACCACAAAGAATACATACAATTTCCATGATTTGAGAGGTACAATTATTTTCTTTTTTAAATGTGACATTGCTTCCTCCCATGCTTTGGAATTATCAAATTTTACATTGAATGGTATTGAGCAAGCATTGAACGGTATTTATCAAACATTGAACGGTATTTATCAAACATTGAAACATATCAATATTCTTTTAATAAACATTACATGCTCAATGTATTTTAAAGCAAAATGTGAATAATAGCTTCAATACTTTAATAGTGGTCTATTGAAATAATAATAATAATAATTATAAATATAATAATATGTCTTGATTACCCAGGGTAGCCTCTTCAGTAATATTCTCCCTGATATATTACCCCCTGAAATCACATCGATACAGTGTAACTTACATGTACCCTCTTATATAAAAGCCAAGCTTAAATTCTCCAGGCAATAACACCTACTTAATGTATAATTAATCCAAAGGGGGAAAAGGGCCTCTTTTTTTCTTCTTCAAGCTAACCACTGATTGTGGTATAGATTACAGTTGTCATGGAAATTTAATCTAGCATTGATCAGGAATACATTGCCCTCATTTACTGCAGATTTCCTGGGTTCCTGTAGGGGTTTTATCACATTGAGCACTCTCTTTACAGCATATCATTCTCATACTGCATGTTAGCAAGCAATGTATCATGTTACATCATTTACATGTTATGTTGGACTTGAAAAAATATATTTTATGAGGCGCCTTTACAACAGATACAAGTACGGTAGACAGCGCATTAACATAAAAGACATGAATTACACAAATAGTATGGTACACAATTCTAACATTTGTTACGAGGACAGAAAACGCAGAAAATTAAACAGATGAGTTAAGTAACCATTTTGTATACATTAGAGAAACTTCTAGCTCAAATGTTGTGAGAGTTTTAAAATGCTTTCAATCAAGTGGTAGCGATTTAAAGATGGCTGGGGGTCAAAAAAAGATGCAGGAAAATGTTTCAATTCTGTATCAATAAGCATTCAAAATGAATAATGAATAATATACATGTACATGTAATACATTGAAGATGTATGCGTAGCGGTGTCCTTTGACATTTTCTCTCATAATTCAAATCTTTCTCCAGCCACTACATATAAACAGGAAGATACATGTTTACGATTACAGCTTAAGCCCTTTACTATCCTTATTAATCACCTGTCATTCAGATTCAACTCAACCAGGTACGTATAAACTGATTTATTCAAAGTAAATGAAATCCAACACGGAATCAAATCTTCTACATCCCCTAAAGACTCTAAATATATATAGACCGCGGGCCGAGGTGCATTTTCTTTTCATCTCGTGCCTCAAATTTGTATATAGCTGTATTTTGGTCAACATGTGTAAAAATATTTATTACAGTCACATCTGAAACTCGTCAGTAACAAAACTTGCACATTTTTTGAAAATATCAAAAAACAAAAAACAAATTTGAGACAATTTTTCACTGTCTACGGTAAGAATGACCAATCACAATACGTTGCTGATAGCATGATGTGTGGAGTGACTGGCTTTTGGCCAATCATATTCTTTGTTTTATGCGCACGCCTATGCGACTTTCACTGTGCACTGCGACTTTCACTGTGTACTATGGCGACTTCTGAGTCGTTTGATGCCAGTGAGACGGACAATTCTGAGGCTGGTGAATCCGCTTTCTGTTCCATACATGTCATCGATACTCAGAGCAAGATTATACCATTTAGTGATAAAAGCTATCAAAAGTGTAAGGAGTGTGCAGCTAAGTGGGTAATCGTGGAAGAGAGTTTAGAAAGTGAAGTTGCAGAGAAGTTGCAAGAACACGTACACGAAAGTGAAGGTGTGGGACAAGTCGGTCTTCAGTCATCGACAACAAGCAGGTAAGTTATCACCTAATATATTGGTATAGATCTAGATATCTAGGCCTGCATGAAATGAAAAGTGTTCACATTTTCCCCGAAATAAAAATTGCACTTGAAAAAAGAGCAGAAATTACAAATTTGGTCTAGAGTAGTAGAGAACAGACTAGATCTAGACCTCTCATCTACTATGTCTATGGTCCTGGATTACAGGATAGATTTTCTAGGTCTAGATCTACTACTACTAGACCCTGTCCCTACTTCTACTGTCTAGACCCTCTACTTTTTTTCGTCTACAGATAAATTATAAAATAGTCTAATTCTTGACTCTTGCTTGTGTCAAGAAATTACTTAAACTAGGTCCAGCAGTTCTTGTATTTTAGCAGATTGAACTTAAATAGAAATTATTTATTAGTCTACATCTCTCACATTTTCTTTTACTAGGGAGCACCCCCTAGTCAAAATGGGCTCTGGAAAAATATATTTTTTTCCTATTTTTCACTATTTATTTCCTATTTTTATGTGAATGAACCCTATTTAAACACTATTTTTTATTAAAAATAGATTAAAAATAGCATATGACAGCCTATTTTTTTTCTATTTCTAGGAATTGGTGGTTTGATAACTATTTTTTACCTATTTCTTCCTATTTTTTTACTATGTTTTTGGACTTAGATTTTTTTTCTGCCATTTTCTTCCTATTTTTTACCTATTTCTTACTATTTTTTCCCTATTCTTTTCGACTTAGATTTTTTGTCACCAGATTTCGTCCTATTTTTTCACTATGTTTCTGGACTTTGATTTTTTCACCCATTTTCTTCCTATTTTTTTACTATGTTTTTGGACTTAGATTTTTCTCTGCCATTTTCTTCCTATTTTTTTACTATGTTTTTGGACTTAGATTTTTCTCTGCCATTTCCTTCCTATTTTTTTACTATGTTTCTGCACTTAGATTTTTCTCTGCCATATTCTTCCTATTTGTTTACTATGTTTCTGGACTTTGATTTTTCTTACTCATTTTCTTTCTATTTTTTGACTATGTTTTTGTACTTAGATTTTTCTCTGCCATTTTCTTCCTATTTTGTTTTACTATGTTTCTGGACTTAGATTTTTCTCTGCCATTTTCTTCCTATTTTTTTACTATGTTTTTGGACTTATATTTTTCTCTGCCATTTCCTTCCTATTTTTTTACTATGTTTCTGGACTTTGATTTTTCTCTGCCATATTCTTCCTATTTTTTTTATTATGTTTCTGGACTTTAATTTTTCTCTGCCATTTTCTTCCTATTGTTTTACTTTGTTTCTGGACTTATATTTTTCTCTGCCATTTCCTTCCTATTTGTTTACTATGTTTCTGGACTTTGATTTTTCTTACTCATTTTCTTTCTATTTTTTGACTATGTTTTTGTACTTAGATTTTTCTCTGCCATTTTCTTCCTATTTTTTTTTACTATGTTTCTGGACTTAGATTTTTCTCTGCCATTTTCTTCCTATTTTTTTACGGGTTAGGGACTTAATTTTTTTACTATCACCATTTGTTGTCCTATATTTTGTTTACTATGTTCACAGACTTATTGGATTTTGTCACCTTTTTGCTTTTCATATAGGCCGATATTTGATTTTTAAGGTTGTTGAAACTTAGTTACACTTTATAAATATATATTTGCACAATTCAAAACATATTTCACAATATAACTATAATGTTACAAAAATAATTGTGATATTTCGTCTTTTGAAATGAAAAAAAAATAGATTCAAAGATGATTTGGACAAATTACTGGCCCTCCTCAGAACTCAACTCTCCCTTTAAGGGAGCATAATTATTTCGTAGGCCTGTGAACATTTTAAGGGAGCATAAATATATCGGTTAGGCCTGTGAACATTTAATCAAGAATTAAGAATGTTTTAATTTTATCTTTAAATTAAATGACTATCTATTTTGAATATTTCAAGTAAAAAAGTATATAATTAGCAAAAGAATTAGCTTACTACTATAGTGTTATAGTGACTAGAACTTATCCAATTGGATGGAATTGTAACAATTTTCCCCATAATAAATACAAAGGTGAAAGGGTGTATTAATTCTTCACAAATGTTGAATCATAATGAAAGACAACTAAATGTGTGCTGCCATCTAGTGGTAGAAAGCGAATAGGCCAACCGGTAGTTTATTTTCAAATTCAAATCTTCACTCAGACTCTGTGATGATCAGCTCAACGGCGCATATTTCAATCATTATTTTGCCATTTCGCCAGATTTGTCTTCCTGTAAAACCCACAGTATGGAGAATAAGGGGTAGATTACACCAGGAAAGGACAATTTCAAGAGTAATTCCAGAGCAAGAATTGAAAGAACAAAATGAAAGGATCGAATTTTATTACCAAGATTATGCCTACAGTCCCACACAACCACTCTTGTGTTGGAGAATTACAATCAACTTGCTTTCACTGGACTGCTACTGCTAGCTGCTGGAGCATGCATATATTGTACAACAAGGTGCTACAAAGTAGAGCTTGACAGAGATTTAATTGCTACCAAACAATTATACAGTACACCAATCATTCAATTAATATTCCATTTTTAAAAAAATAGATTTAAGTCTCCTATTTTTTTCCTATTTTTTGTTCCAAAACTATGCTAGATCTATTTGAAATAGCTTTTTTTTGGGATGAGAAAAATAGGAAAAAAATATATTTCAAAACTATTTGTGGCTTTATTTTTTTCCTATTTTTTGTTCCAAAACTATAGCAATTAAATAGCTTTTTTGGGGATGAGAAAAATAGGAAAAAAATATATTTCAAAACTATTTGTGGCTTTATTTTTTTCCTATTTTTTGTTCCAAAACTATAGCAATTAAATAGCTTTTTTGGGGATGAGAAAAATAGGAAAAAAATATATTTTTGCATTTATTTTTTCCCTATTTTTTTTCTATTTTTTTCCTATTTATTTTTTACTAGGGCCATACTCGGCTTCGAGGATATCATGCTGAATGTTACCGACACTTTTGCAACGTAACGACAATCAGTAGAGCATTGACAAGACTTCAGAAGAAGAGAGGTAATAAACAATGATTAAATGCTGCTAAAATAATTTAAACAGTACAGTACAAAGACAAAGAAGAGAAGGAGAGTGTTTGATCTGTGCGTGTGTGAGGCAGTGCAAAAGAAGACACCGGTAGGTGCAATTGTGCAATAATTGTTCTGCATCTACACATTTAGATCTACTGGCGATTTCAAGTTCAGTGTCAAAAGCCACAACACTGAACTTGAAATGAGGCTGGTGTTGGAATTGACCTCGGAAAATATGTTGTTGAATGTTGTCTGCTGAACCGAGTATCATGGTTCGCTTTGACGATTTATTTGTTATTTCCCTATTCCCCAACACAAATCGCCTAGAGATTGGGAAATTTGTGATTTGAAGTTCGGTGTTGGTGTTGGTGATCTTAAGATCATGAACCAAATGATAACGTCGCAGCAAAGTTAAGCGAAATCCAATTTACAGTCAAAATGTTTTACAAATCATCAGAGCTATATATGTGTCTATTTTCTAAAGATTAATAACATTTTCTCTTTTGATTTGAAAATACGATTTTAGATTTTACATCCTGTTTGATGAAATTTGAATGCCATTTCTCACTGATTTCACTTTCGTTGTATAGCCTTTTCGCTTGAAATCGTGAGTGGATCACATAAAAGGCGTGACATCACTCCGTATTGAGCTATTTCTCAAGTACAGTCAGTGTTGGAGCTCGGTTCAGCAGCTTGATCCACACTTTCAAAACCAACACCACATTGAGTTATATATTCAGAAAATCAGAATGATTTTGATAAAATTGGTTTTAATCAGTATTTTTTCCCCTGTCTGTTCCTTTCTTCCTTCTCTTTTTCTTGTTAAACCCACAGATGCTGAGAAGACATCTACAGAAGATCCAGAGGAAGTGTCAGCAAGTGAGGATGCCCCTGCACCCAAGAGACTGCTGCGGTCGAGAGTATCCCATGAAAATCAACCCTCTACCAGCCATGACTTTGATAAGCCGCATGTATTGCCAGTCCATTGCATTATCTGCAAAGGAGCTAAGTATATCCGCGAACAGTCTTCTGGTAAACGGAAGGTAGAAAAATTAATTCTTTGTGAAAGAAAAGATGGGGGGCATCTGTTAGAGGCCGCTTTATTAAAGCAAGATGAACAATTGCTTTTACACATACGTGGGAAAGATCTTGTTGCAATAGAAGTAAGGTACCATAAATCGTGCTATTACAGGTATACAAAAGTTGTGAAGAGATGTAATACTTATAAACAGGATACTCAGCAAACAGTAATATATGATAAGTCATACTCTAGTTTCTGCAAAAAGGTAATTGAGGAAAGGATAATGAAAAATAAGGAGATCCTTAGGCTGACTAAGCTGAACCAACTCTTCATCAAGGAAGTCAGGGGAGTTGAAGGATTAGATGCCTCCTCCTTCCAAACCTACCGATTGAAAGCACGATTGAAATCCTCACACCCTGCTCTTTGTTTTGTCAGGCCTTCTAGGAAGGTGGAAAGCGACATTGTATTTGTTGAAAATCTGTCTGTTGAGGAGGTAGTAGAGGATGCAGTTGGAGAAATGACAAGTGAAGAAAGCGAGTGCAATGAAGCTGTGAGTGATGACCCTTCACATGCAGTTCCATCCAGAGCTTATCACCTGAGGGATATGTTCCATGCTGCCCAGGTTGTTAAAGACAGCATCGTCAATGCACCTAACCCAATAGAGTGGCCCCCCACAGCTGATGACTCAACCCTGGACACAGTCGACAAAATTGTGCCTTCTGCACTCTTTAATTTTCTTGCATGGTCAACTGGGGCAAGTTCTGACCCAAGAGACTCCGGAAAGGTTGAGGTGCCTGATGAGCTCCATCCCCGCCTTCTTTCAGTTGCCCAGGATATTATGTTCTTGAGAGCAAAAGGAAGGATCCTTCTTCCCAAGCATTCATCCCTCTCAATGGCAGTTCGTCACTTAACTGGTTCTGCGAAGCTAATTGGGCTGCTGAATGGATTTGGCCATTGCTCTTCTAATTCCTTTGCGTTAGAACATGATACTGCATTGGCAAAGAGGCAGATTGAACGAGGCATCGGTGCACTTCCAGCTGGATCAAACATCACTTTCACCACCCTGGTGTGGGATAATAACGATTTTGGCGAAGAAACGACTAGTGGGAAAGGAACCACACATAATACAAATGGTATCCTGATACAGTACGATTCATCTGCAACATCAGAACCAACCTCAGAAGCTTCACATGTTGAACATTCATCCAGAGACAGACGCCGCTCTGTGCAGCCCCCGTCGCCAAACATCAAGAAGTATCTTGGAAGCAAGAAAATTGGACCGAGGGCTTACGGAGAATGTGTTGATCTGCAAGACAAACCTTATCAACCATTTCAAATACTGTCAAGAAAGCTAGATCTAGCTCTCCGGGTCATGAAATTGGGAGATTCATCAGAAATGATTTTCCCTGGATGGACAGGCTGCAACTCTATACTACAAAGCCATATTCCAGAAGTATGCAACATCAAGTATCTTCCAATCATTGATGCTAGTCCGACTGAATATGATACAGTTTATACAATTCTTGAAAGATCTTTACAAATTGCAGATACCCTGAAGCAAGATCAAGTGGCTGTAGTGTTCGACCAAGCAATATATGCCAAAGCGCAGCAAATTACCCCTATACAAATTTAAGTTCGTCGCGAACTCGTATTATGCTCGTGGTAAGCTTAATAAGATCGTTTTTTAGGCTTTAAGCTCGTAACACGCTTCCAGGACGCTAGTAACGATCTTACTAAATGTTGGCGAGCTCGTGCGCGAGTTCGTCACGAGCTCGTGGCGAACTCGCGGGTAAACTGGGGAGCTCGTGGGCGAGCTCAGGGGTAAAGGGGGAGCTCGTGACGAGCTCGTTGGTAAAAGGGGGAGCTCGTGGCGAGCTCGTGGGTAAAAGGTGGAGCTCGTGGCGAGCTCGGGTATAAACTGGGGAGCTCGTGACGAGCTCGTTGGTAAAAGGGGGAGCTCGTGGCGAGCTCGTGGGTAAAAGGGGGAGTTCATGGCGAGCTCGGGTTAAACTGGGGAGCTCGTGGCGAGCTCGGGGGTAAACTCCCCATAGGAAAGTGAAAAGTATGCCGCAGACCTGCCGCAGATCTGCGGCAGACTTTTAGTCTGCGGCAAAGAGTATGCCGAAGTATGCGGCAGAAAGAAATTTTGCTGCAGACTTGCCGCATACCAGTATGCCACAGGAACAGTCTGCGGCAGATCTGCGGTAGGATGAAACTTTGCTCCAGACTTGCCGCATACTAGTATGCCACAGGAACGGTCTGCGGCAGGGCGAAACTTTGCTCCAGACTTGCCGCATACCAGCTAGTACGCCACAGGAACAGTCTGCGGCAGATCTGCGGCAGGGCGAAAGTTTGCTCCAGACTTGCCGCATACCAGTATGCCACAGGAACAGTCTGCGGCAGGTCTGCCACAGAAAAGTGGGAAATTATACAGTCTGAAGCAAGGCTATAGGCGGCCATTTTGTAGGACATGCAGTACCATATGAGGTTGCAGGCTGAGCCCATGGCCTTGTAAATTCCTGTGTTAATTAGCACTGTTAATTGTCTTTTTAGCTTCTGTCAAACCAAACAATTTGCTTCAAGTTCAACTGGTACCATAAGAGGAATTTATTACATAAGAGGAGGCTGAGGAATTAACAGACTGTTTCAAACTTTTTTGTTGTGCGATATGTGATCTTATCTTCACAGGGCTGCCAACTCTCACGCAATCTGCGTGAGTCTCACGCAATTCACCCCATTCTCAAGCTCTCACGCTGATCATAGGAACTCTCACGCTGAACCCCGAAAATAGAAACTAAAAAAAAAAAAGTCTATTATATCGGATATTCAATATCCCTGCCGAAAGTTTCAACATTTTTTTAACCACACATGCGCAAAGCTAAACCATCAATGAAAATTGGTTTCCGTTTGCCGCGCAAAGACAAGATAGTGAATTGCGATTGGCTTATCCTGCGTGTGCGAGTGACGTCGTCACTTTACTATGAAGCGGGGTTTTTGTGCGAGACACGACAAGCGAGTGTCGATGCCATGGCCTGTCATCGCTGTACATCGCGCCCGGCCCCCAGCCCGGCCCGGCCCGGGTGGCTCAGTGTTTGCGATCGGATAATGGGCCTGGGCCGTCCTCTTTAGCCCTCTAAGACCAGATCGGCCATATGGTACAGTACTTCAGGCTTCAGCCGGTACAGGTGAGTTTAAACTCTTGTCTTGAAATATTGAAATTCATGGTTTCGATCGTTTATACGAGAGTAAGAATGATTTTGGAAGGGTGCTTGTATATAATTGATATGGCAGTTATATTAACTATGTTCTGTGTATTCTATTGAGAACGAGATTTTGATTTATTTTTTTCTCCAAAAAGAGTGTGTTGAGAGTGTGACTGTGTCTGAGGTTCAACTGCTAAGCTTATAAAGACAGTTGATTTGGAATAATGCACTTACAAATGTGGAAGTTTGTATTTTTTCAAGGTCAGTGTACTTCATGAAATCAATTAACCTATTTGAATCCTGCCTTATGTATTTGTGGAATCAGGGTTAAAATATGCACCAGATTGCACCATTTCAATTGCAAAATTGTAAAAGCTCCCTACCGTGGAAGGGGGACACCCCCCTTCCACACCATCCCCCTCGGGCATTCGCGCCCTCGGGCTTGGTCGCTTCGCTCCCTCGCAATGTCTCAATCCAAACTCTTTCCAAAGGTTGGCAGCCCTGTCTTCAGCCCCATTAACTCACTTTTTTGTTGTAACTAGGTACCCAAGACGAAAATCCAATTGAAACTAATTGAACACCAATTTAATTTTCAATTGATTTCAATTGGTCTCAATAGGTTTTAACAGGTTTCAATGGGAATTTAATAGGACTTCAGATGGTTTCAATTGGTCCAGATTGTCCCTATTGGACCAATTGGGCCCATTGGCCCCGTTGGCCTATGCCCCATTATACTTTAATGGGACCCAAATTGGCCTGAAGTTGGACTTCAATTTGTCCAATTGAAACCAATTGAAAACCTTTTAAAGTCTAATGGGGCAGATTGGTCCAATTGAAATCCCATTAAAGTCTAATAGGGCCAATTGAAACCAATCATCTCATGAATATTCATTATTACTTTACACGTGTGACAGAAAAATACATTTATCATGATTTGTTAAGCAAAATAAGACAACGCACATCATTTTTGTGATTTCTATTTTCCTTTTGCCATTATTAACCAATAGATTATTTTGTCTGATCATTTTACAATTACATTCACGTTTTAGCAATAGATTGATAGATTGATATTGATCATATGATTACTAACCAAGAAACAATATACATATTTAGTATATATATATGTGTACGAGCCTGAGTCACTTTAAATGTTACTCTTGAATACACTTCAAATGATCTATGTGATGGAGTTAATACAATTGAGAATAGAATATACCTAATTGGTAATATCGATATATATTGGTATTACCTAATTGGTAATATCGATATTGCCAATATCGATTATGAAGTATCAATCAGTTTACATTAAGCTTGCAGCCATTCCACGAGATTGTCGACGAACTCGTTCACGAACTCGCCGACGAACTCGCCGACGAACTCGTTGACGAGCACATCAACGAGCTCGCCAACGAGCTAATCGGCCAGTGACGAGCGTGTATATTTGGAGCATGCCAACGAGCTCGCCAACGAGCACGCCAACGACCTCGTAGCTAATTTGCATATTTGGAACAAAACGAGCTCGCTGGCGAGTTCCTCTGCTTGCTCGTCAACGAACTCGTTGGCGAGCACGCTGACGAGCTCGCGTGTAAGCGTACTGAAATTTGTATAGGGGTAGGTGGAATAATGAGAGATTTTCTCAGCGAATGGTAATTCGCCTTGGTGCATTTCACACTTCCCTGGCCATGTTATCCTGCATTGGTAAACGCTTCAGGGATGCAGGACTGGAGAATGTGGTTGTAGAATCAGGAATCGTTGCCTTGGGCTCTTTGAATGGGACAATGAACGGCCACCATTATAACAGAAGTATCCGTGTACATAAGTGTGTAGCAGAGGCCATGGAGCGGCTGAGGTGGCAAAGTTTTCTTGACTCTTTACCAGAAGTTGAAAGACTGCAAGCTCAAAAAGTAATAAATCAACTGGGTCGAGCTTTTCCTGGAGAGGCATACATGGAACTTGTAACATCCAATGAGTTTGACAACATTTCTTCATTGTATGACAGTTTTGTGACTCATCAAGGGAAGAAGTATCCTACTTTCTGTGTTTGGTCATCTTACATAGAAATGGTAGAAGTGATGCTTCTTTTTCTCCGAGCTACCAGAGAGGGAAATTGGAACTTGCATCTATCTGCAGTGAGGTCATTTCTGCCTTGGCTTTTTGCTTACAATCATATCAATTATGCTCGTTACCTACCAGCCTACTGGCTTGAAATGTGTCAACTCTCCTCAACCCATCCAGCAGTCCATGAAGAATTCATGAAGGGCCACTTTGCAGTTCAGAGGCAAGCTGATCATGGATTTTCACAGGTGGCTTGTGACCAAACCATTGAACAGACTTGTAATCGTGACACCAAAACAAAAGGAGGCATGGTGGGCTTCACTACCCAGAAAGGTGCAGTGACAAGGTGGATTTTGTCCCAGCCAGAAAGAGCAGCAATTACAAAGAGGTGCGAAGAAATGGCTGGTAAAGATGAGAGGACAAGTGGCCGCAAGGATTTGGAACATTCTCGCATTAAGAAAGACGAAGAGAGTGTCTGCAATGTGAAAGCAGTGATTGAAGCAATGATAAATCCGTTTGAAGACACCAGTGATCAGTTGCTTCATATAGCATCTGGCTGTGTGGCATCAAAGGATGTTAATGACGATTATCTCAGTGCAAGAGACAGGGGAGACACATGCTTCATGCAATATAGCAAGGAATGTCTTCAAGGCGATGAAGATATGTTCAAGACACTTAAATTAGTCAAAGTTAAGACCTTCCAGTCTATGAATAAGACCTCTCGATCTAAAGTGAAAGGTAAGGAAGTGGTATTGAAAGCAGACAGAAATCTTTTTCAGAGGCTTGTTATTATTGCAAATGTTCGGAAGCTTGATATTCGCCACATGCTGACATACAATTTGGGCCCCCTTCCTCTTTCAATTGCACATCCAGATGGATCACTAGCCAAGACAGCCAAATCGACTTTGCTTCATTGCATTGAAGCCCATGTGCAACCATCTCCACAGGCTGATATTCTACCAGGAAGCATTTGGATTGTAGATGGTATGGCGATGGTACAAGAAATGTCCCCCAAGAATATTCCACCAACATTTGGGAAGCTCAGTGAATTCCTCCTGCGACAGATAATTGATTTGGCTGTCAGTGTGCGCAGTAATGTGATACACTTTGTAGTTGATACCTACAGGAAAGAAAGTATCAAGAATGCAGAAAGGGGAAGGCGGTCAATTGGTGGAAGTGTTATCACCAAAATCTACAGTGAAGAACAGCAGGTACCACATCAGTGGAAGAAATTTCTTGGATGTGGCGACAATAAAGCAGAGCTGATCAGATTTCTGTTTCAGACATGGAGCAAACAGCCAGGTGCAATTCTGAAGAATGTTACTGTGTTTGCCACTCATGATTCAGAGTGCCATGAATTGACAGCTGAGAATGAGCAGATACATACCCGCATAGTACCAGAACTAGCTTGTAACCATGAAGAAGCCGATACAAGGCTTTTTCTTCATTGTAAATATGCAGCTACACACCAGCCACCATGTTCAGATGCAGCTCCGCACCCTGTCCTTATCAAGAGTCCTGACACTGATGTGTTTGTTATTGGAGTCGCAATGGCAGCAGATATTGAGGCAGAAGTGCTTTTCCACACAGGAAGAGGCAATAATAGAAGGACCCTGAACCTGTCAAAGATTAGTCGGTACCTAGGACCAGATGTTTGTAGAGCACTGATACCCTTCCATTGTTTCACAGGTTGTGATACAGTTAGCTCATTTCATGGAAAGTCAAAATCCAAAGCTTTCAAGTTACTTGTAAATGACACTGAAACTCATGCCACATTTCATGAGATGGGAAGTTCATTTGTTGTCAGTGATCAGTTGATGAAAAATGCAGAAAAACTTGTGTGCAAGTTGTATGGGCAAACCTGTGATACAGTGAATGAAGCTAGATATAAGCTATTCATGTTAACCAAAGCAGAGACACATCTTCCTCCTTCAGCTGATTCTCTTAAGAAGCACTTAATGAGGGCAAATTACCAAGCTGCTATTCATTCAAAATGTCTGCAACAGTTCCCAGAATGTCCCAGTCCAAATGGTCATGGGTGGAAACTTGTGGACAGTGAAATTAATATTGACTGGGGTGATTTACCCCCAGCTCCAAGCAGCTTGCTGGAACTTACAAACTGCTCATGTAAGAAAACGAGCTGTGAAAAATCAGCGTCAGGGAAAGGACGGTCACGTTGCTCATGTCAACAGCATGGCATTCCATGTACAGATTTGTGTAGATGTGTCAATTGCAGGAACTCTATCTCTGCAAAGGAGGTTGAATCAGATGAAGAAGATTCAGATGGAGAATAAGCATTCCCCTAGCAATGCAATTTGTATTTCACATTGAATAAAGAAGAAAAAGCTAGAATTTCAAAATGATTCTTGAACTACACCCATGTTAGATTTAAGTTTGTATCCTGGATGATTACACTCTGTGTGTTTGTAGTTGATGAAAGGCAAAATGCTTACAAAATGAAAAAGGAAAATGTGTATTACTTGCAAAATAATCATTAAATCTGTCATGACACCCGTGATGATTTCTCTTTATTCTTTGCTTACTTTCATATGTTTTTTTTCCTTTAAATAAAAAGAGTGTAAACACAGGATGGATATACTTGCCTTCTGAAAAATGACAAGATCACAAAACAAAGTGATTTAAGCATTAATGTGTCATTTATGTTCTTTTGTTATACTCTATTCAATATGTCACAGTTATTATTGACCCCTGAGCTGATTAACACAACTTTGAATCATTCATTAGCCAAATCAAAATTAAAACTAAAGCAAATACATACATATATTTTTTTAAAGGACAAGAAATTCAAATTTTCCTATTGTCAGAAATCTGTAGGTTTATTATTCCTGATTTGCTAATTTGAAGAAAACCTGTTGTCTCACTTCTCCATTGCAGTAAAATATACATGCACATGTATATTGTGATGACAAGAGTTTGTAGCATTGTAACATCAATACGCCAATACCTATATGATAGTTATCCTTCCATGCAAAAACAGGGTAAAGATATGAATATACCAATTTCTGTTCAAACACAGTTGTTTGGGACAACTAAGGTCACACTTGTATGATGTTGTATTTTACTGTTCATGTGATTTATATGAAAACTTTAGAGATTGATGAGGCTTAACAATTTATAACCACTTTGAATATATAGTCATTTACAGTATTTGTGAGGTAAATGTATACACTTCCAGCAAAATGTTTTTGATGCCCAAGTCTAGTAGTGGTTTATTGACTGCACTGCACATTCAATTGTTTATGGTACATAGTCATTTAGACAAACATAACATGAATCCATTGTTACCATGTTTCACTCAGGTGTACATGTACATGTAAATGGGTACCCATCTAACCAGAGCAGTACATATTTTGTTGCTAGGTATTACTACATGCAGGTAAAGAGAAGTGTCATAAAGCATAACAAGTGCTCTATAAACAGGAACCAATATTTTATTTTGAAAATTCCTGATACATGTTGAGTAATGGTCATTCCCTTTGTCATTCTGGAAAGTATTTGTTCTTCATGTATTTTTTTTTCATCATGACTTGACACTGAAAGTTGTTTCTCAATATGTTAATGTAAGGGAAGAAAATACTTGTAGATGTCGGGAGATAAATGTGTTTTTTGCCTCTATTCACTGCTAAATAAATACATTGTACCATTGTAGGTATAGATTTGAACTGGACATGTAAGTATTTTGTTCCATTGTGAAAAAATATTCTAATTGTGCACTATCGGAGGATTGAGATTAAGTAGTTCACACTTTTGTAAATACCATGATTAGTAATTGAAATGTATTCACGTTTAAGTTTATGTTTTATGCTGTACAAATGTGGGTATCTGGCAATTCTTGTTTTTGTCATCAACGTAATGGAGGGAAAATATTGTTAAAAATATAATTAAATCATCAAATCATCAAAGGCAAGTAGCAAGGAAGTTGATTTATGTCTGGTTTCCATGCCTTGTATGAATCAATGATGGATTTTCTCCCTCTAACAGTACACAATGATATTGAACATTTGAAAGTCATTGTATGAATTAATTCTCTGTATTGCTAGTACAGTAGACTTATACTTGTTCAAAATCTGTTGGGGCAGTTTAATAGATTTGGTATTAAGGAATGAGTTTGATCATTGTTATGAAAAAAACAAAAACAAAACTGCCTGGAAATTTCCTTTAAGAGCCAGAAAAGTGTACCTCATCATGAATACAATTTATTTTTCTTACAATGAATCTACTTCATACTATGCATTACGTCTACTGCCCCCCCCCCCCCCCCCATTGTCAAAACTTCCTGTGATTTTGCAATGTATTTGAGATACATGTAGTTAAAAGATGATTAAAAATATTGATTGAATATGGAAATTTTGGCTTATCTATCTTGACACCTGTTCAAATTGTGTTTTAATGTAAATTAATTTATTGGATTGTTTGTGTGTGTGTGTATGCATAGAGAGAGAGAGAGAGAGAGAGAGAGAGAGAGGGGGGGGGCAGACATACAGCCAGAGAGAGAGAGAGGGTGAAGTTTTCAGTATAAGTGTGGGGGGTGCTATATTTGTGATGGGATACCGAAGGATGGTTCAAGTTGTGTAGTAAGTGATGAATACTGCTAGTCAAAATGCATTGAAACCATGATTATACTCATTAAAAGATGTGCATCCTCATGTGCACACATTGATATCCCCCCCAAACAAATAAAAACAAAAATGAATAAATACATAAATAAAAGTACCACAGTCTACCAAAGTCCCCATTATCTCCTGACCCCCCCCCCCCCCCCCCCTCTTTTCCACTTCTCTCCCCTCTCTATTAATCTCTCTCTTTATTTATCTCTATTTATTTTCAAGATTGTTTTTGTTTGTTGTTTAATCAAAGGGGGAAGTCCATCCTGAATAGAAGCAGAAAAAAGTTACATTGTGGAGTTGTCGAGTTGTGTTTCATTAATCACACCTTCAAAAATTGATAACTTGCTTACTTTCAAAACTTGCTGAAAACTTTCACTGTCGTCTTCCTTTCATTTTTCTGACTTTATTTAAACTAAAATATTTGTTAGGATGGACTTAACCTTTAAATAAAGAAAAATATAACACCAACCATTCCAAGACAGACTTGGGTGTTATTCCCTGGGTGAAACAAAACCTCCAAGTCCAATAAAATCCTGTGGAACCCATTAGCACAACACAGATCTCAAGATTTGAACACAAGAGGGCGCTGTAACTTTTTTAAATTAGCATAATTAATTAATGTGCAACTTATTGCACTGACGAGTTATCAATTGTTATTCAATGATTTTTGTTCTATTGAGTAACAAAAATTTAGGTATGTATATACAAGAGTTGAGGCACGAAAATGAAAAATAAGCCACATATTTGATCTATGGCCCGCGGTCTAATACCTAGTACGTGCAAGCAAATTGCAATATGATCGACTTCAAAAGATATTCTAAAGATATTAAATGTATGTTTTATGTCCATGTTTGTGTGGACGTGATTTACATAGTAAGGAAGAGTAAACAAATCTTGTTTCATCAATAAATCTAGTCTTGATTAATACAGCGATAAATTGAAGGGAAGAAGTCAGCAAACAAGTGAAAGAAAATTAATTTACAAGTAGATATACCTAAATAATATACCCTGAATCATCTAAATCAAACATATCAATTGGAAATTCATGGGATCCATTGATAGTTAGGTTTGTTTATCCAGGTCGCTCAAGTTGACTAAAGGTCCAAGATTCTAATCTGATCAAAGCCCAAAGTTCCTCAGGACAAAAATTACACACTGTAAGTCAACAGTTATTTACTATCTTGTATCTTGAGAACATTTTAACTACATGTGAGAAACTTGCGAATGCAAGACTGAGCTTTTAATTTCATTGATGCTTAGAAAAGAGTTTTTTCAAGCATAGGAGTTGAACCAAACATGAATTGTAATGAATGTGTACCCTGTTTAGCTTACAACAGATCCATAAGCTGAGAAATAATGAACAATAACATAAGGTTAATCAAGGGCAAGTAAAATGGCTCCTCACACTACTGCTACACTGCATGATTCAACATGACATTATACTCCTCAATATGAAAGTTCTAAAGAGTTCCTAGTTTCTATGGAAGTCTGGCTAGACGTCCCCGTTTCTACAAGGGTAACACTTGTCGCTCAAGGGAGTTTCCAGGACAAAAGAGAGAGAAGCAAGGAATGGACAAACAACACAGACACGATATCCTCCTAGGTCAGTTTGGCAAGAAATTCATTTCAATTATTTGTTAGGGATAAAAATGTATTGCTCACGTTTTGCTGGAGATGCAATTTTCAACTGGACAAAGACAAAACCACAAATATAAAGAGCCTCCATTTCTTCAAGCAATACCAAGCAGGATTTTGTTTGTTCGACAAGGGAATTGAAGGGGAAAAATTCCCTTTTCCCATGTTAGAACATCCCTGCGTAATTAGATTTTGAGAAATTTCATCTTCGTCTTCCTATCCTGCCCGTGGGCTTTCATTTAATTCTTAATACCCATGTACTAGAAAGCTACAGCGTGTGAGAGGGTGAAAGGGACACATTTATAGGAAGACGAGGATGAGAGTGGAAATGGAAAAGACTTGAAGGTAATAGATTTCTTCCTGGAGAGGTGCTTCAGCTCAAGTAACACTGGAGGATTATAAGTTTTGTAATAACTGATACAAACATGTACAACTGCCTAGGTCTATTTGATTTGTCATGTTATTTTTAATATGATTTCAAATAAGGTATAGAATCAGCAGCTCATATCGTTTGAATATCTTGAAAGTGGCTATAACTTTAGTATTGTAATCATAAGCTATGACTAAGACCACATTGATTCAAATACCTCAATATGAAGGTCAACACATATATACGTACATACATGTACATGTATGCATGCTTTTGCTCTTCTGATTTATGAGACCACAGTCAAAGGCAGCGGTTATTCTGTTTTTCGTTTTTTATATATAAAAGATATATCTTTGATTTCATTCATACTTTAAAAAATTGTCAAATGTTGTGTTACTGCAAACAAACAAGTACCGGTAAATTTATGAAAAATCTGCAAATATCAAATAAATTGAAAACAAAATGCATTTTGGTATAATTTGAACTGAAGTTACATCTAAAGCTTTGGGCATACACATCACTTTGCATAGTACTTGTACACTCTTGACTATGCGCCCTACATATTAGAATTTGATACTACTTTTAAATTTATCTAGTCACAGCCATGATCCATGTGTAGTCTGATCTTCATGAATCAGTATTTACCAGGTACAAAACAGGGGGAAATCTTGATAAGTTAGAATTTTCATAATTTCATTACTTTTCTGTTTTATTTTCATAAATTTGTAGGCAGAAGATCTCAACTTTTTTCATCTGAAGATATGAGATATGTGATTATGTCCATAACTCAAAGAACAATCAGCATCTTTCATTCACATTTAAGGGTGCTTAAACATCTTATATATTGGTCTAGTCGTCAGCTTTCTAGATCTGATCTGTGTAGTCCTTACAAAATGAATTCTTATCTCATCTTTCAGATGGTGGTGTTTATGGCTGGTCCCACATGTGATTAATTATCATGTCTGTATACAAAATATCTAAAAAACGTGGCACACACATTGACAAATCAAGTTTTCTCATGGACCTTGTAGAAAGAATCTAGGAAATCCTACTGGACCAAAAATGTGTTGTGCCCCCCCCCCCCCCCCCCCCCCCACTTCCGGCGCCTATGCCCATTGGTGCCCTGTGAACATGTCACAAATGATTGTAACAATGTCGTTTTTAAAACTTAAGATGACAGACACATTTTCCTTTGAGTCCAAACATAAATTCGGACATACCTAGTTTGGTTTTAGTTTCCAATTGGTGAGTCAAAATCCCATGTGTGGGAGTGAGCTGGGACCATGCCGGTGCTCTCCCGGGTAGGGTTGAGCGGCGGCCGGCAGGTGGGCCGGCAGAGAGCTACTGCAAGGTGAGTCTGCATAAATCAAGACTTCAAAAAAGATTATAATAATAATAAAAAATCTCTTCCCTTCAAATTTGGAACGTAAGTTAACTTCAAAAAGTAGATCCTATTTTTTATTTGCATCATGTTACTGATGTTGAGACACAGAGATGGTCGAAAACCACTAAAAAGTAGCATTTTGAGGACTTAAAATATCCTGTACCTGTGTATAAGACGCACCCCCGACTTTTGAATTTTTCCGGGAGGAAAAAAAGTGTGTCTAATACACAGAGATTTACGGTACAAACTTGCAAGTTATACTGAAATGTTCTTTTATTTTTCTATTTTATGTGTACCGGTATACCTAGTTCGATGTCTATGTTTAGTGTGCGTCAGTTATGTGTGAAGTGCGTCACCTGTATATTAAAGCATGACATGTCAGTATGTTATGTAAGATTACGCATCGGCATCGTCATAGCGCTCTCTACTTGAGTGACCCCTCTCTCACTTAAATTTGAAACCGCTCGAGCGGATCAGCCAATGGAAGCGCGTTAAATCACTATACACGGTTCAATGCGTAAAGTTCTAGACCTAGATCTAGATCTATATGAAGTGCACAAAACATGTTCTCCTTGAAAAACTTGATAAATATTATATTTAAAAAGAGAAAAGAATGTTCATATCACATAAACAAGTCTCTAACCGACTACCTCCCATCGTCATTTCCAAAGAAAAGCCCATGGTCACAATCACAAACCAATCAGCCACTTTCAAACACGCCCCTCTCCGAATATGAAACACAAGTCTTTCTCCACCACTCGCTTACGACCCTAGCACGGGAACCTTGGGCGGGTGGAGGAGGTCAGCTGACCGATGATTCACTGTCATGTAATAATCACTTTCTAAATCTTACCTTGCGACTCGAGGAGGGTTGAATCGGTCTCCATTTTGTCTGGGAGCGGTGCAGGGGCACTCTCTACTTCCATTGAATCCACGTCCACCTTAGCTACATCCATTTTGTTACAATAATTACTTTAATTAGAATGATATTCAACACTCGTACTCTTTCTTGCAGCAAAATTCAGACTTCTATGGGAACTTTGAGACGAGAGAGGGCGCTACCAAAATAGAATGGAGTTTTCCCACATCAAGTTGGCCACGCGGTTGGTTCAAGTTCAAGTTCAAGTTCAAGTTTATTTGTCTTCCAGAAAACACATGTGACAAAATATAATAGAGTATAATCATAACAGTACAATAACAGTACAATGTAGAATAGAGAAAGACGAGGAGACCTTGGTTGAAGCACAGCTTGTTAAGTTAAGGCCCCCTCATATGGTGTGACAAAGATAACTGATTCATGAATACAACAACAAATATGGAATATATAAAACTATTTACAAAATACTCTCAGAGAACAACTACCCAACGATGCATCGACCACAGCATGGATGACTACAACAAGTATACCTGAAGATGCGCACATCCCCATCACACCGGGTGAGCTAACAAACTCACCGTGTGAGTGAAAAAAATGTATCATATGAGCAAAAATCAACCCACCCATGGGAGGGCGATCTAATATGGACAAACCCAAGCTGACACCAAGTCGAGACATTGATGAGTTATTGCTCTCTGAGTGCAGAGGTCAAGAACGACAAGTAGGAATATATGGTATATGTACAGATGAGAAAGAAGAAGAGAGAGAAAAAAAAGAAAAGGGATAGCTAGAAGGGGATTATGTCTAAGTCAAGAAATAACAAAAAATAGATCGAGAGTAGAGTTTAATATGCTACAGTACACGAAAAATGAAGCTTGATAACACATTCATGTGTCATCGACATACTTGTGAAGTAAATATGACTTAAGTCTACGTTTAAAAACTGAGATACTTGAAGCATTTGTTATAGTAGTATCAAGTGAATTCCAGAACCTGGGGCCAGTGGACATTAGAGTATTCAGAGTGAATGTTGTCCTTGCATATGGTAAATGGAGAGCAGAAGCCTGTCTAGTATTATAGCTGTGAATTTGGTTATTTCTTCTAAAGATTTGAGCAAGGGCAGGAGGGAGGTCCCCAGAGTGAATGCTAAACATGAGCGTTCCAAGTTGCATTGAATAGAGATCTTCAAGTTTTAGAATACCGTTTATCTTCATGGGTGGTGTTTCACACAGATCTTAAGTTGAACTTATCTCTATAAAAGTTGGACTCAACAATAATGGAAAGCCGCTAGCATCTATGAAAATATTTTGTAAAAGTTATTTTAAAAAGCATCAAATGTTGATTCAAATCATTCATATTTTCTATAAGGAGATTTCATGTTCTTGATGAGGAATTTTCGCTTTTGGATCATTATTTTAGTTCAAGACTACAAGTAGCTCTCCTTAATTTTTAAGTTCAACTTAGGATATTTGTGAAACGCCTCCCCCCCCCCCCCCCCCCCCTGCAGTGACAGGAATGGGTGAAGTTTGGATAATGAATTTCTGGGCCAACTCTGATGTACATATACAATTCAGAATTTTATCCAGTACTTCATAGTGTTGGGTTTTGTTCTTCTTCCATTTTAACTAGGCGTCTAGGGGGGGGGGGGGGTCAGGGCATTAAGTGTGTATGGGGAGGGAGTCGAGGCATACGTTTATAAAAAAGTTAACTAGATTGAATGACTTTGTCTCAAACACTTGAAATTCTCTTTAAATCTTCAAACGCACATCCAGATTTAATGAAATTGTGATTCATAGGCATCAGAGCAGGGAGGATATAACAAATGGTTACCGACACTGTCACAAGATTTGATTTAATAAAGGTATATTATACATGTTATATAGATTTATTTATTTTTCATGGTTGGCGGTTGGCAAACATGATATGTCGGGGGGGGGGGGGGGAGGGAGGCCATCAGCTACAATTCGCAAACATATTTCCTTTCAGCAAATTTGTTTGATTGTACATTATACAACAGAGAAATAATGTCATAGCTCAAAATGTACTGTACGAGTTCATCCTGATTAATAAAACAGACAAAAAGCAAAAACACAAAAATAAAGACAATTTTATAACCAAATTACTTTTGGTTTTATTTATAGTGTGCAACTGCAAACAAAAGCCCATAAGATAGCTGATCATATCAACAGTCCCTGCATGTCGTGAGAGTCCAAAAGTCTAAAACAAAAATGTGTAACACTAAAGAAACCTATTCAAAATCAAGAGTTTACATAAATGTATAAAACTTGATTGATTTACCTTTATTATATTAATGTTAAACACAAAAATTCCCAATGATTTCCAGTAACCAATATTTGATGGATATATCATTTAATAACAAAGTCTCTTACTGCCAACTACCTATACAGAACATAGAGAATATAGGCCTATACTTCAATCTATCTCTATCTATTACTCTTTCAAGAATCATGATGCATGGAAATAATAGTTATAAATTCATTACTTTGTCTAAATATAATGAAATGATGCCATGTTTTTAAAATATATGATTTATCGTATACGGAATTTCTCATTGCAGCAAATCAGCTTGAATTCAGTGCAAATCAAAGGTCAGGTGTGTCATTACCCATCCTGCTTTTTGATTGGTCAGTTCCAAAGGAAGGCTTTTAATGAGAGAATGTAACCTGCTTGGAAAAGAACCTGAAATAGATGTTTGAAAGCAATCAGCTTTATCGGTTGGCCTGGCTTATTTTACTTTCTGAAGTGACATGCAACTGCTTTTAAGTTTTGACGTAGTGAATGGAACCGAGCAGATCTATGCAAAGATAGAAATAATAGGGGGAAATAAGATATGTACATTTTTAGAACTGAACTTTTCATTGATTTTCTCATCCTCCTCTTTGTCTGAAGAATGTTTTGCACCACAAATAGTCTTGCTACAGGTATGACGCGGTAAACCGCCAATGTTGTTGTTGTTTTTTTTTTTTCATACGTAAATGAATGGCAACTGCATGCACAAACAAAATCCTGCACGTGTTCACTTAGACAAAAATAATCGTCTGATACGGCCTTATCTGGAATTCTTTTGTCAACCTTCCCCTCTGTATACAGGGGCGGATATAGGGGTTTTTCGGCGGTTTACCCCCCCCCCCCCCCCCTTGGCAAAAAGCTATTTCCGCCCCTGGTATATAGAAGCGGTCAGTGGAGCCAGACGTAGTTTCAGCGGAACAACCGTCAATATCAGAGACTGCAGCTTTTGGTCTAGTGTTCACTGAGCGTTGTTTTATAAGAAACAGAAATGTGAAGCGTATCAAAATATAATATAGTTACATTTTTGATAACTTTTTGTTAACTGTTATTAACACCATCATGCAAAACTTAGTCTGTAATAGATCATTTAAATTAAGATTATATTGAAACATGGGGGATCGAGACTTTACATGTGTATCTCTCTGAGCTAAAATATATTTATGCCAGTTTTCCATAAACTTTCTTCTCATAATATCATCAAAACCGGGTTTCATGAGATGATATCAACAATGGTGGCATTTAGTGGTATTCTATCCCCAAGTAAATTTGACAGTTTACGCTTTAGTGACCACTGGGTACTTTCCGTAAATCGCATTGAAATTCGACTAATGCAGACAAAATGCTGGATTTTGTGCTGCTCTGTGTAAATTGTGTTTCCAAGAACATGATTTGCATAGACCTATACCATTAGATTAATTAGAGTTTGAATAGTTTTTTAAAGACGAGGATGTCATCTCCATTGCAAGCGACTATCTTCCCTGATGACATCATGACGATGGAAGAACTTCTCAGATAATATTTCCTTGTTTCCTGTGAGAGTCTGTCTGAGAGACGGTATGATCCTACCCTTCTTTTCTTCATGTCATCATCAATCATCACCTGATCAATCTTGCCCCAGGCGTACAAATCATCTGATGACACAACGTAGAGGGCGTCAGCCAGAGGATCGATGCAGATGTTGCGGATATCATCATGGCGGTGGAATTCCCCTAGTGAGATTTCCGTTTGAGGACCATGTTGGTCAATCTTCAAGACTTTTTGAAAGGCAACATAGGAGTGAGCGATAATGTGACCTGACGATAGCAGACCTCGCATCATCACGTCCTTAGCTGTAACGCCAATGGTACGATTAATTTTACCATCAGATGGGTTGATGACATAGATCTTTATTCCCTCCCCAGCGATGATCATCCCATTCTGGTTGACAGCAATGTCCACCGAGGTTCCCCAACGAGCCCCATCACGTGGAATGATGAAATCATTCTTGATTAGTTTCCATTGTCTGTCATACACACTGATCAATCCAGTAAGGCTTTCTCCTTTGAAATCTTCGGCAATGTCGCAGTAATTGCCGCATACTATCTTGTCGTCACTTAGCAATGTGCAGGATACCAAAGAAGAACAATCGCCGGTTACCACTCTCTGTTTGTGTTTATTTTGTACATCCAAAGCGTATTTATGCCAGTCACCGCCCTCAGTTCTGTCTACGATAATGACACTATCATCTATGCATCCTACAATGCTCGGTTTTGTCATTTGATTTGTGACACTGATTGTATCAAAGAGGCTCCACTCTCCATCATACCCGTCGATTCTCCCATACTTTTTTCTCCCGATCGCCTTCATGAACTTCAATCTTGAGACAGTGCGAATTATGTAGTCCACCCCATTCTCGCCCAGTGGCTTCTCTGGTGCGTCATTTCCTGATACGCCCACAAGCTGCCCGTCTTTGACATTTTCACCATCTGCGGGTAGTTCCCCAAGGTTTCGTACTGTGCCCATTGTTGTTTTCGTATCATCTTGCCACATTTCCTCCAACTCACATATCTTTCTCTCGATCTCTTCCGCGATGGCTTCAATGTCAGCATGAAGTTCAAGTTGCCTGTTGGCAATGGCTTCTTGTATTATCTCTGTATTTGCGTGATTGTGTTTCTGCCGCAGTTCTCTATCCTCATTGTTCTTCCGAATTTCCTCATTGGCCTTTCGAATCCTAAAGTTCTTTCCGATTATGCAAGTAATGCTGCCGATCTTCTCTTCAAGCTTTTGATTCTTCTCATCAATCTCCTGGTCGATTTTAGCATCCTCCTCTTGTTCTCTGCCCTTTGCTCTTTTCATCTCCTCCAAGATTGCCGAATCGACTTCACTTCTTATGGATTCCAGATGAGTGTCTGTGTCTTTCCTACAACGGTTGATCTGACGTTCATAACTCCCACTTGATTGTAACTTCTCCATCTGAGAAATGTGGTCTGCCCTTTCTGCAATGATTGCTTCATCCTGCTGTGCCAAATTAAATCCATGGTGATCTGTCCCGTCTTTGGTAGCTTCTGAATTTGGTCCCTCAGTGGTGCTTTCAGCGCAGCTGAATTCAGACATTATAGTGATTGAAGTATGGACCTGTATGTAGAACAACAACTACAATCGTTGTTGATAACAAAGAGAGCAAGAGAGAGAAAATATTTAAATTAAATGATGATCGAACGCCTTTAACCTCTAACTAACAACAAAAATGAAAGAGAGAGAGAGAGAGAGAGAGAGAGATAGAAATATCCAACGTTCTTAATTTTTTTATTTGTATAATGTTTAAAGCAAAATTAGCCCCCTGAACTTTGGAAGATGGCCGGTATACGTGTGATTCGTGTTGCTTTGTTGAAGGTTGGTTGGTTAGTTGGTTTGTTTGACCTGATGCTAAGGAAGCATGTGTACATAATGCTTGTAAGTAAGCAATCAAGGGACCGACTGGGTTAAGTCCTCTTCGAGGGACTTAATGAGGAGTAATGCCTTACCATAGGTCACTAGCGCATCGAATTGTTTTAAACCCGGGACCTCCCATTACGAGACCACTGCTCTACAACTGAGCCATCGCGCCTCACTTATTAGATTTGTTAACGTAAAGTTATGTGTATGTCGGAACTATTTGCCAATCAAAGATAATATTAACAAAGACTGACTTACTCAAACTGGAAGTTACATGAACTGACGATGAAATTCAACACAAAGCTCATGAATTTAATTATGATTTGTATATTACTCAAAGAGATAAAGGGAACATTTAATTTATCTTAAAACAAGTGGTCCTGAAAAACTCACATCTCTCCCATATATCCACTGTTGCTGTAAGTTTTTTCAAATGTAAGATATCAACTTCGATCATTTTTGCAGATATTGAAGTAATTTTCAAAATGTAAACTTAACAAGTCATAATCCTTCTTTCAAGTCGGATATCTAAAACGCACATCTAAAACCGTTATTTTGTCGCAGGCTGGTGATTGTAATTAATATTATAACCTTATATTACAAAACGATTAGGTATGTCAATGGAATGTGGATCACATGATTTGCGGTTCGAGTCCCGCCGCGGCACCAATGTCTTTTGGCAGGACAGTAATCTACATTGCCACTCTCCATCCAGGTGTAGTAAATGGGATTGAGAGTGTTAGGGAAGCTGGGCTAAAGCCAGGGTAATAATACTACTTATTTAGTAGGTGCTTTGGATTTGGCGTCTGCTGGACAGGTATGGATACGTGCGCAATATAAATGTACAGTAATTAACAACTAAATTATTCATACCCTAACCAAGGCTTATCATTTTAAAGTATGTGAACAAATTGATTTGTCTCGAGTTATGTTTCTTGAATATGGGACATGTTAAAGCTTACATGTAAAAGTATTGAACAAAGACCCTAACTCAACCCGTCCAGCTTTCATCAAATTTACATGGGGTATGAATAATTAAGTTGTCAGCTGTAGCTCTTATTATTATAATTATTATTATTTTAATCGTTATCACATTGTAGTAAAATGGGCAAAACTTTATCAAACAATATTCTAGAGATGATCAGTTATTTCATACTCACAATCGAAAACGTTTTCTATCCTATTCCGTTACTAGAATGAAACACGAGAAATCGAAGAAAACAATGCCCAGCGTTGCTATGATAGAGACACAGTCACTGCGTTCTAAGTTATTAGAATACTATATTTCTTGGACCGAGCTAATCATTAATTATTGTAAGCTGATTTTCATGTCGATGACTTATGATAAATGTATTAATTATTAATCGGATCAAAGTATATATTTGTCTTGGGGTTAGTTCGTATGATATTATAAGAGGAGTCTGATTATACATTGTCGCTCATAAAGGTGGAATATTTTTTTGTATCCCAATTTATGGAATTATTTTAACAATTATTTAAAAATAATAGATCTAGATAATAGTACAAATTCTCAAATTGTATTGAATAATAATTTGCCAATGTGTGTTTTACGTGACTTCTAAAGCATGTGTACTATGCTTATCAACTAGGGGACCTATGCCCTTAAATCATAAATGACAGTAATGAGGATTAATGCCCCTCAAAAGGGCACTAATATAGCACATCGACACGGTTTCGATCCTGGGGCCTCACAGTTACGAGGCCATTGCTTTGTCACTGAACCATGACTGTACGCAGCGGGGGCTAGGGTAGGGGGCAGTTTCCATAAATAAAATAAAAAACAGAAAATGCAATAAATTTTCAATAATTTATTGCATTTTACCCCGGTCCCCAACATAAAAAAAATCCTCTGGACGGCCATGCATTATCGCTAAAAGCATAGGCACACAGAAGATTTTTTAATCTTGGGGCCCGGGGTAGAATGCAATAAATTATTGAAAATTTATTGCATTTTCTGTTTTTTATTTTATTTATGGAAACTGCCCCCTACCCTAGCCCCCGCTGCGTACAGTCATTGTTCAGTGACAAAGCAATGGCCTCTTAACTGTGAGGCCCCAGGATCAACACCGTGTCGATGTGCTATATTAGTTCCCTTTTGTGGGGCATTTATCCTCATTACTATCATTTATGACTTGAGGGCGTAAGTCCCCCAGTTAAGTATCCTACATAAGCTTTAGCAGTCCCGCAAAACACATATTGGCAAATTATTATTCAATAAAATCTGATTTTTTTAAAAATAATTTCATGAATTGGGATAAATTTAAAATATTCCACCTTTATGAGCGACAGTGTATCATCTTTTTTAAATACTCGTATTGGTTTTTTTGTTGTTTTTTTTTTGTTATGGCAGTTTACAGCGTCATATCTCAACGAACCGTCAGGGGTTGAAGCGGATATGTGTGACAATACAAATTGCTATTGAGAGAGAGAGAGAGAGAGAGAGAGAGAGAGAGAGAGAGAGAGAGAGGGGGGGGAGGGAGAGAGAGAGAGAGAGAGAGAGAGAGAAGACCAGGGGCCTGTAACATTAATAAAAGAACAACTTACAATCAATCATCAAAATATATGTAACTCCAATCTTCCCTCGATTATTCATATCTTTACATCCAATGTTTCTATTGACCTTTATTAATCTTGTATTGATACTTTCTTCTTTTTGTTTTGTTACAATATTGACTGAAGGAGATCCATACGACTAATTTGAGGGAAATATAGTTCATTGTATACTTTTTATGATACAGGTACAGGTTCGACAACTGTGAAAGACAATGTAAGGATAGTGTAGGAGTGATATGTGTGTGTGGCGGGGGGGGGGGGTGGGGGGGTCGGGACATTATGTGTGTGGGGGGTCAGGGCATTGTGTGTGTGCGTGTGCGTGTGCGTGTGTGTGTGTGTGGCGGCGTGGGGAGGTCTGAACATTATATGTATGGGGGTCAGGGCATTGTATGTGTGTGTGTGTGTGTGTGGCGGGGGGGGGGGAGGTCTGAACATTATATGTATGGGGGTCAGGGCATTGTGTGTGTGCGTGTGCGTGTGTGTGTGGCGGCGGGGGAAGGTCTGAACATTATGTATGGGGGAGTCAGGGCATTGTATGTGTGTATGTATAGAAAGTTATCTAGATTGAATGACTTTGTCTCAAACACTTAAAGTTCTCTTCTTCAAATCTTCAAATGCACATCCAGATTTTATGACATTGTGGTTTAGAGGCATCAGAGCGAATGGTTGCTGGCATTGTCACAAGATTCGATTTAATAAAGGTATGATACATAATTATATGAATATATAGATTTATTTATTTGTCATGGTTGGCAGTTGGCAAACATTATATGCCGGGAAAAAAAAAGGCCATCAGCTACAATTCGCAAAAGTTTCTGGTTGTACATGCTACAAAAGAGATATAATTGTATAGCTCGAAATGTTATGTATACGAGTTCATCCCGAATAATAAAACGGACAAAAAGACAGTTTTATAACCAGATTACTTTTGGTTTTGTTTAGTGTGCAACTGCAAACAAAAGTCCATACAAGATAGCTAGTCACAATATCAACATTCCCTGCATGTCGTGAGAGCCCCAAAGTCTATTACAAAAATGTGTATCACTAATCTTTTCAAGTTCAAGAGTAATAAAGTGTTTCTAAAACATGTTACATACGAAATTTGAGGACCTGTAATATATTAGAAGAAAATACATCCTCATTGGCAACTGGGAAAAAAACTAAAATCGGAAAAACAATTAGAGAGTTGTGATTTTTTACTGAGGCTTGATTTCTCTTTATTATATGACTTATCACTCTCCGTTACACACATCCTCAGCCTCAGGGTTCCTGCATACATTTGAGAATCAATCACATGACTTTCCATGTCCCATGTTTGCCTTTTTCTATAACCAGATAAGTATTATTTTGATGTGAGTCATGGTATCCGAGTGGCATACCAATTTATCATTTCAAACTAGTATACTATAGGCTGCCATAGCACCCACGATCGAGTTCAAAGACTTAAAATGACTTTGGGGGTATTCTTTTTTTCATTGTGCATGACTTTCCATGACTTTCATCATCAACAACAACAACAACAACAACAACAACAAAACCAAAACACAACATTTAATCATGACTTTCAAGGTTGCTCAACCCTGCATCTTGGTGTAATCTGCATGTCAAAAAGACACTACTGAATGAGTTGAGGGTGAAGGCTTCAAATAGTAAAATTACCTCACAAAAGATCTGTATTACTTTTTTTCTTTTTCAAATAGGCTTTTTATTCACACTTTACAACAGCTTTACGAAGTACAACGTTATACATCATGCTCATCTTCGTCTTTTCATGAAAAGAGCTATTTACATAAAATGTGCAAAACTTGATTGATTTACCTTTATTATATTCATGTTTAACACAAAAATTCCCAATGATTTCCAGTACCCAATATTTGATGGATATATCATTTAATAACAAAGTCTCTTACTGCCAACTACCTACAAAACATACAGAATATTATGCCTACTTCAATCTATCTATCTATTACTCTTTCACAAGAATTATGATGCATGGAAATAATAGTGATAAATTCATTACTTTGTCTAAATCTAGTGAAATGATGCCATGTTTTTATAAAATATTTGATTGACCATATAGCCTACGTAAAGTTCTAATTGCAGCAAATCAGCTTGAATTCAGTGCAAATCAAAGGTCAGGTGTGTCATTACCCATCCTGCTTTTTCATTGGTCAGTTTCAAAGGAAGGCCATTACTACGAGAATGTAACCTGCTTGGAAAAGAACCTGAAATAGATGTTTGAAAGCAATAGCTTTATCGGTTGGCTTGGCTTATTTTACTTTCTGAAGTGACATGCAACTGCTTTTAAGTTTTGACGTAGTAATTGGAACCGAGTAGATCTATGCAAAGATAGAAATAATAGGGGGAAATAAAATATGTACATTCTTAGAACTGAACTTTTCATTTATTTTCTCATCCTCCTCTTTGTCTGAAGAATGTTTTGCACCACATATAGTCTTGCTACAGATATGACACGGTAAACCGCCAATGTTTTTTTTTTTTTTCATGTGTAAATGAATAGCAACTGCATGCACAAACAAAATCCTGCACGTGTTCACTTAGACAAAAATAATCGTCTGATACGGCCTTATCTGGAATTCTTTTGTCAACCTTCCCCTCTGTATACAGGGGCGGATATAGGGGTTTTTCGGCGGTTTAACCCCCCCCCCCCCTTGGCAAAAAGCTATTTCCGCCCCTGGTACATAGAAGCGGTCAGTGGAGCCAGACGTATTTTCAGCGGAACAACCGTCAATATCAGAGACTACATCATTTGGTCTAGTGTTCACTGAGCGTTGTGTTATAAGAAACAGAAATGTGAAGCGTATCAAAATAAAATATAGTTACATTTTTGATAACTTTTTGTTAACTTCTATTAACACCATCATGCAAAACTTAGTCTGTAATAGATCATTTAAATAAAGATTATATTGAAACATGGGGGATCGAGACTTTACATGTGTATCTCTCTGAGCTAAAATATATTTATGCCAGTTTTCCATAAACTTTCTTCTCATAATATCATTAAAAACCGGGTTTCATGAGATGATATCAACAATGGTGGCATTTAGTGGTATTCTATCCCCAAGTAAATTTGACAGTTTACGCTTTAGTGACCACTGGGTACTTTCCGTAAATCGCATTGAAATTCGACTAATGCAGACAAAATGCTGGATTTTGTGCTGCTCTGTGTAAATTGTGTTTCCAAGAACATGATTTGCATAGACCTATACCATTAGATTAATTAGAGTTTGAATAGTTTTTTAAAGACGAGGATGTCATCTCCATTGCAAGCGACTATCTTCCCTGATGACATCATGACGATGGAAGAACTTCTCAGATAATATTTCCTTGTTTCCTGTGAGAGTCTGTCTGAGAGACGGTATGATCCTACCCTTCTTTTCTTCATGTCATCATCAATCATCACCTGATCAATCTTGCCCCAGGCGTACAAATCATCTGATGACACAACGTAGAGGGCGTCAGTCAGAGGATCGATGCAGATGTTGCGGATATCATCATGGCGGTGGAATTCCCCTAGTGAGATTTCCGTTTGAGGACCATGTTGGTCAATCTTCAAGACTTTTTGAAAGGCAACATAGGAGTGAGCGATAATGTGACCTGACGATAGCAGACCTCGCATCATCACGTCCTTAGCTGTAACGCCAATGGTACGATTAATTTTACCATCAGATGGGTTGATGACATAGATCTTTATTCCCTCCCCAGCGATGATCATCCCATTCTGGTTGACAGCAATGTCCACCGAGGTTCCCCAACGAGCCCCATCACGTGGAATGATGAAATCATTCTTGATTAGTTTCCATTGTCTGTCATACACACTGATCAATCCAGTAAGGCTTTCTCCTTTGAAATCTTCGGCAATGTCGCAGTAATTGCCGCATACTATCTTGTCGTCACTTAGCAATGTGCAGGATACCAAAGAAGAACAATCGCCGGTTACCACTCTCTGTTTGTGTTTATTTTGTACATCCAAAGCGTATTTATGCCAGTCACCGCCCTCAGTTCTGTCTACGATAATGACACTATCATCTATGCATCCTACAATGCTCGGTTTTGTCATTTGATTTGTGACACTGATTGTATCAAAGAGGCTCCACTCTCCATCATACCCGTCGATTCTCCCATACTTTTTTCTCCCGATCGCCTTCATGAACTTCAATCTTGAGACAGTGCGAATTATGTAGTCCACCCCATTCTCGCCCAGTGGCTTCTCTGGTGCGTCATTTCCTGATACGCCCACAAGCTGCCCGTCTTTGACATTTTCACCATCTGCGGGTAGTTCCCCAAGGTTTCGTACTGTGCCCATTGTTGTTTTCGTATCATCTTGCCACATTTCCTCCAACTCACATATCTTTCTCTCGATCTCTTCCGCGATGGCTTCAATGTCAGCATGAAGTTCAAGTTGCCTGTTGGCAATGGCTTCTTGTATTATCTCTGTATTTGCGTGATTGTGTTTCTGCCGCAGTTCTCTATCCTCATTGTTCTTCCGAATTTCCTCATTGGCCTTTCGAATCCTAAAGTTCTTTCCGATTATGCAAGTAATGCTGCCGATCTTCTCTTCAAGCTTTTGATTCTTCTCATCAATCTCCTGGTCGATTTTAGCATCCTCCTCTTGTTCTCTGCCCTTTGCTCTTTTCATCTCCTCCAAGATTGCCGAATCGACTTCACTTCTTATGGATTCCAGATGAGTGTCTGTGTCTTTCCTACAACGGTTGATCTGACGTTCATAACTCCCACTTGATTGTAACTTCTCCATCTGAGAAATGTGGTCTGCCCTTTCTGCAATGATTGCTTCATCCTGCTGTGCCAAATTAAATCCATGGTGATCTGTCCCGTCTTTGGTAGCTTCTGAATTTGGTCCCTCAGTGGTGCTTTCAGCGCAGCTGAATTCAGACATTATAGTGATTGAAGTATGGACCTGTATGTAGAACAACAACTACAATCGTTGTTGATAACAAAGAGAGCAAGAGAGAGAAAATATTTAAATTAAATGATGATCGAACGCCTTTAACCTCTAACTAACAACAAAAATGAAAGAGAGAGAGAGAGAGAGAGAGAGAGATAGAAATATCCAACGTTCTTAATTTTTTTATTTGTATAATGTTTAAAGCAAAATTAGCCCCCTGAACTTTGGAAGATGGCCGGTATACGTGTGATTCGTGTTGCTTTGTTGAAGGTTGGTTGGTTAGTTGGTTTGTTTGACCTGATGCTAAGGAAGCATGTGTACATAATGCTTGTAAGTAAGCAATCAAGGGACCGACTGGGTTAAGTCCTCTTCGAGGGACTTAATGAGGAGTAATGCCTTACCATAGGTCACTAGCGCATCGAATTGTTTTAAACCCGGGACCTCCCATTACGAGACCACTGCTCTACAACTGAGCCATCGCGCCTCACTTATTAGATTTGTTAACGTAAAGTTATGTGTATGTCGGAACTATTTGCCAATCAAAGATAATATTAACAAAGACTGACTTACTCAAACTGGAAGTTACATGAACTGACGATGAAATTCAACACAAAGCTCATGAATTTAATTATGATTTGTATATTACTCAAAGAGATAAAGGGAACATTTAATTTATCTTAAAACAAGTGGTCCTGAAAAACTCACATCTCTCCCATATATCCACTGTTGCTGTAAGTTTTTTCAAATGTAAGATATCAACTTCGATCATTTTTGCAGATATTGAAGTAATTTTCAAAATGTAAACTTAACAAGTCATAATCCTTCTTTCAATTCGGATATCTAAAACGCACATCTAAAACCGTTATTTTGTCGCAGGCTGGTGATTGTAATTAATATTATAACCTTATATTACAAAACGATTAGGTATGTCAATGGAATGTGGATCACATGATTTGCGGTTCGAGTCCCGCCGCGGCACCAATGTCTTTTGGCAGGACAGTAATCTACATTGCCACTCTCCATCCAGGTGTAGTAAATGGGATTGAGAGTGTTAGGGAAGCTGGGCTAAAGCCAGGGTAATAATACTACTTATTTAGTAGGTGCTTTGGATTTGGCGTCTGCTGGACAGGTATGGATACGTGCGCAATATAAATGTACAGTAATTAACAACTAAATTATTCATACCCTAACCAAGGCTTATCATTTTAAAGTATGTGAACAAATTGATTTGTCTCGAGTTATGTTTCTTGAATATGGGACATGTTAAAGCTTACATGTAAAAGTATTGAACAAAGACCCTAACTCAACCCGTCCAGCTTTCATCAAATTTACATGGGGTATGAATAATTAAGTTGTCAGCTGTAGCTCTTATTATTATAATTATTATTATTTTAATCGTTATCACATTGTAGTAAAATGGGCAAAACTTTATCAAACAATATTCTAGAGATGATCAGTTATTTCATACTCACAATCGAAAACGTTTTCTATCCTATTCCGTTACTAGAATGAAACACGAGAAATCGAAGAAAACAATGCCCAGCGTTGCTATGATAGAGACACAGTCACTGCGTTCTAAGTTATTAGAATACTATATTTCTTGGACCGAGCTAATCATTAATTATTGTAAGCTGATTTTCATGTCGATGACTTATGATAAATGTATTAATTATTAATCGGATCAAAGTATATATTTGTCTTGGGGTTAGTTCGTATGATATTATAAGAGGAGTCTGATTATACATTGTCGCTCATAAAGGTGGAATATTTTTTTGTATCCCAATTTATGGAATTATTTTAACAATTATTTAAAAATAATAGATCTAGATAATAGTACAAATTCTCAAATTGTATTGAATAATAATTTGCCAATGTGTGTTTTACGTGACTTCTAAAGCATGTGTACTATGCTTATCAACTAGGGGACCTATGCCCTTAAATCATAAATGACAGTAATGAGGATTAATGCCCCTCAAAAGGGCACTAATATAGCACATCGACACGGTTTCGATCCTGGGGCCTCACAGTTACGAGGCCATTGCTTTGTCACTGAACCATGACTGTACGCAGCGGGGGCTAGGGTAGGGGGCAGTTTCCATAAATAAAATAAAAAACAGAAAATGCAATAAATTTTCAATAATTTATTGCATTTTACCCCGGTCCCCAACATAAAAAAAATCCTCTGGACGGCCATGCATTATCGCTAAAAGCATAGGCACACAGAAGATTTTTTAATCTTGGGGCCCGGGGTAGAATGCAATAAATTATTGAAAATTTATTGCATTTTCTGTTTTTTATTTTATTTATGGAAACTGCCCCCTACCCTAGCCCCCGCTGCGTACAGTCATTGTTCAGTGACAAAGCAATGGCCTCTTAACTGTGAGGCCCCAGGATCAACACCGTGTCGATGTGCTATATTAGTTCCCTTTTGTGGGGCATTTATCCTCATTACTATCATTTATGACTTGAGGGCGTAAGTCCCCCAGTTAAGTATCCTACATAAGCTTTAGCAGTCCCGCAAAACACATATTGGCAAATTATTATTCAATAAAATCTGATTTTTTTAAAAATAATTTCATGAATTGGGATAAATTTAAAATATTCCACCTTTATGAGCGACAGTGTATCATCTTTTTTAAATACTCGTATTGGTTTTTTTTTTTTTTTTTTTTTTGTTATGGCAGTTTACAGCGTCATATCTCAACGAACCGTCAGGGGTTGAAGCGGATATGTGTGACAATACAAATTGCTATTGAGAGAGAGAGAGAGAGAGAGAGAGAGAGAGAGAGAGAGAGAGAGAGAGAGGGGGGGGAGGGAGAGAGAGAGAGAGAGAGAGAGAGAGAAGACCAGGGGCCTGTAACATTAATAAAAGAACAACTTACAATCAATCATCAAAATATATGTAACTCCAATCTTCCCTCGATTATTCATATCTTTACATCCAATGTTTCTATTGACCTTTATTAATCTTGTATTGATACTTTCTTCTTTTTGTTTTGTTACAATATTGACTGAAGGAGATCCATACGACTAATTTGAGGGAAATATAGTTCATTGTATACTTTTTATGATACAGGTACAGGTTCGACAACTGTGAAAGACAATGTAAGGATAGTGTAGGAGTGATATGTGTGTGTGGCGGGGGGGGGGGGTGGGGGGGTCGGGACATTATGTGTGTGGGGGGTCAGGGCATTGTGTGTGTGCGTGTGCGTGTGCGTGTGTGTGTGTGTGGCGGCGTGGGGAGGTCTGAACATTATATGTATGGGGGTCAGGGCATTGTATGTGTGTGTGTGTGTGTGTGGCGGGGGGGGGGGAGGTCTGAACATTATATGTATGGGGGTCAGGGCATTGTGTGTGTGCGTGTGCGTGTGTGTGTGGCGGCGGGGGAAGGTCTGAACATTATGTATGGGGGAGTCAGGGCATTGTATGTGTGTATGTATAGAAAGTTATCTAGATTGAATGACTTTGTCTCAAACACTTAAAGTTCTCTTCTTCAAATCTTCAAATGCACATCCAGATTTTATGACATTGTGGTTTAGAGGCATCAGAGCGAATGGTTGCTGGCATTGTCACAAGATTCGATTTAATAAAGGTATGATACATAATTATATGAATATATAGATTTATTTATTTGTCATGGTTGGCAGTTGGCAAACATTATATGCCGGGAAAAAAAAAGGCCATCAGCTACAATTCGCAAAAGTTTCTGGTTGTACATGCTACAAAAGAGATATAATTGTATAGCTCGAAATGTTATGTATACGAGTTCATCCCGAATAATAAAACGGACAAAAAGACAGTTTTATAACCAGATTACTTTTGGTTTTGTTTAGTGTGCAACTGCAAACAAAAGTCCATACAAGATAGCTAGTCACAATATCAACATTCCCTGCATGTCGTGAGAGCCCCAAAGTCTATTACAAAAATGTGTATCACTAATCTTTTCAAGTTCAAGAGTAATAAAGTGTTTCTAAAACATGTTACATACGAAATTTGAGGACCTGTAATATATTAGAAGAAAATACATCCTCATTGGCAACTGGGAAAAAAACTAAAATCGGAAAAACAATTAGAGAGTTGTGATTTTTTACTGAGGCTTGATTTCTCTTTATTATATGACTTATCACTCTCCGTTACACACATCCTCAGCCTCAGGGTTCCTGCATACATTTGAGAATCAATCACATGACTTTCCATGTCCCATGTTTGCCTTTTTCTATAACCAGATAAGTATTATTTTGATGTGAGTCATGGTATCCGAGTGGCATACCAATTTATCATTTCAAACTAGTATACTATAGGCTGCCATAGCACCCACGATCGAGTTCAAAGACTTAAAATGACTTTGGGGGTATTCTTTTTTTCATTGTGCATGACTTTCCATGACTTTCATCATCAACAACAACAACAACAACAACAACAACAAAACCAAAACACAACATTTAATCATGACTTTCAAGGTTGCTCAACCCTGCATCTTGGTGTAATCTGCATGTCAAAAATACACTACTGAATGAGTTGAGGGTGAAGGCTTCAAATAGTAAAATTACCTCACAAAAGATCTGTATTACTTTTTTTCTTTTTCAAATAGGCTTTTTATTCACACTTTACAACAGCTTTACGAAGTACAACGTTATACATCATGCTCATCTTCGTCTTTTCATGAAAAGAGCTATTTACATAAAATGTGCAAAACTTGATTGATTTACCTTTATTATATTCATGTTTAACACAAAAATTCCCAATGATTTCCAGTACCCAATATTTGATGGATATATCATTTAATAACAAAGTCTCTTACTGCCAACTACCTACAAAACATACAGAATATTATGCCTACTTCAATCTATCTATCTATTACTCTTTCACAAGAATTATGATGCATGGAAATAATAGTGATAAATTCATTACTTTGTCTAAATCTAGTGAAATGATGCCATGTTTTTATAAAATATTTGATTGACCATATAGCCTACGTAAAGTTCTAATTGCAGCAAATCAGCTTGAATTCAGTGCAAATCAAAGGTCAGGTGTGTCATTACCCATCCTGCTTTTTCATTGGTCAGTTTCAAAGGAAGGCCATTACTACGAGAATGTAACCTGCTTGGAAAAGAACCTGAAATAGATGTTTGAAAGCAATAGCTTTATCGGTTGGCTTGGCTTATTTTACTTTCTGAAGTGACATGCAACTGCTTTTAAGTTTTGACGTAGTAATTGGAACCGAGTAGATCTATGCAAAGATAGAAATAATAGGGGGAAATAAAATATGTACATTCTTAGAACTGAACTTTTCATTTATTTTCTCATCCTCCTCTTTGTCTGAAGAATGTTTTGCACCACATATAGTCTTGCTACAGATATGACACGGTAAACCGCCAATGTTTTTTTTTTTTTCATGTGTAAATGAATAGCAACTGCATGCACAAACAAAATCCTGCACGTGTTCACTTAGACAAAAATAATCGTCTGATACGGCCTTATCTGGAATTCTTTTGTCAACCTTCCCCTCTGTATACAGGGGCGGATATAGGGGTTTTTCGGCGGTTTAACCCCCCCCCCCCCCCCCTTGGCAAAAAGCTATTTCCGCCCCTGGTACATAGAAGCGGTCAGTGGAGCCAGACGTATTTTCAGCGGAACAACCGTCAATATCAGAGACTACATCATTTGGTCTAGTGTTCACTGAGCGTTGTGTTATAAGAAACAGAAATGTGAAGCGTATCAAAATAAAATATAGTTACATTTTTGATAACTTTTTGTTAACTTCTATTAACACCATCATGCAAAACTTAGTCTGTAATAGATCATTTAAATAAAGATTATATTGAAACATGGGGGATCGAGACTTTACATGTGTATCTCTCTGAGCTAAAATATATTTATGCCAGTTTTCCATAAACTTTCTTCTCATAATATCATTAAAAACCGGGTTTCATGAGATGATATCAACAATGGTGGCATTTAGTGGTATTCTATCCCCAAGTAAATTTGACAGTTTACGCTTTAGTGACCACTGGGTACTTTCCGTAAATCGCATTGAAATTCGACTAATGCAGACAAAATGCTGGATTTTGTGCTGCTCTGTGTAAATTGTGTTTCCAAGAACATGATTTGCATAGACCTATACCATTAGATTAATTAGAGTTTGAATAGTTTTTTAAAGACGAGGATGTCATCTCCATTGCAAGCGACTATCTTCCCTGATGACATCATGACGATGGAAGAACTTCTCAGATAATATTTCCTTGTTTCCTGTGAGAGTCTGTCTGAGAGACGGTATGATCCTACCCTTCTTTTCTTCATGTCATCATCAATCATCACCTGATCAATCTTGCCCCAGGCGTACAAATCATCTGATGACACAACGTAGAGGGCGTCAGTCAGAGGATCGATGCAGATGTTGCGGATATCATCATGGCGGTGGAATTCCCCTAGTGAGATTTCCGTTTGAGGACCATGTTGGTCAATCTTCAAGACTTTTTGAAAGGCAACATAGGAGTGAGCGATAATGTGACCTGACGATAGCAGACCTCGCATCATCACGTCCTTAGCTGTAACGCCAATGGTACGATTAATTTTACCATCAGATGGGTTGATGACATAGATCTTTATTCCCTCCCCAGCGATGATCATCCCATTCTGGTTGACAGCAATGTCCACCGAGGTTCCCCAACGAGCCCCATCACGTGGAATGATGAAATCATTCTTGATTAGTTTCCATTGTCTGTCATACACACTGATCAATCCAGTAAGGCTTTCTCCTTTGAAATCTTCGGCAATGTCGCAGTAATTGCCGCATACTATCTTGTCGTCACTTAGCAATGTGCAGGATACCAAAGAAGAACAATCGCCGGTTACCACTCTCTGTTTGTGTTTATTTTGTACATCCAAAGCGTATTTATGCCAGTCACCGCCCTCAGTTCTGTCTACGATAATGACACTATCATCTATGCATCCTACAATGCTCGGTTTTGTCATTTGATTTGTGACACTGATTGTATCAAAGAGGCTCCACTCTCCATCATACCCGTCGATTCTCCCATACTTTTTTCTCCCGATCGCCTTCATGAACTTCAATCTTGAGACAGTGCGAATTATGTAGTCCACCCCATTCTCGCCCAGTGGCTTCTCTGGTGCGTCATTTCCTGATACGCCCACAAGCTGCCCGTCTTTGACATTTTCACCATCTGCGGGTAGTTCCCCAAGGTTTCGTACTGTGCCCATTGTTGTTTTCGTATCATCTTGCCACATTTCCTCCAACTCACATATCTTTCTCTCGATCTCTTCCGCGATGGCTTCAATGTCAGCATGAAGTTCAAGTTGCCTGTTGGCAATGGCTTCTTGTATTATCTCTGTATTTGCGTGATTGTGTTTCTGCCGCAGTTCTCTATCCTCATTGTTCTTCCGAATTTCCTCATTGGCCTTTCGAATCCTAAAGTTCTTTCCGATTATGCAAGTAATGCTGCCGATCTTCTCTTCAAGCTTTTGATTCTTCTCATCAATCTCCTGGTCGATTTTAGCATCCTCCTCTTGTTCTCTGCCCTTTGCTCTTTTCATCTCCTCCAAGATTGCCGAATCGACTTCACTTCTTATGGATTCCAGATGAGTGTCTGTGTCTTTCCTACAACGGTTGATCTGACGTTCATAACTCCCACTTGATTGTAACTTCTCCATCTGAGAAATGTGGTCTGCCCTTTCTGCAATGATTGCTTCATCCTGCTGTGCCAAATTAAATCCATGGTGATCTGTCCCGTCTTTGGTAGCTTCTGAATTTGGTCCCTCAGTGGTGCTTTCAGCGCAGCTGAATTCAGACATTATAGTGATTGAAGTATGGACCTGTATGTAGAACAACAACTACAATCGTTGTTGATAACAAAGAGAGCAAGAGAGAGAAAATATTTAAATTAAATGATGATCGAACGCCTTTAACCTCTAACTAACAACAAAAATGAAAGAGAGAGAGAGAGAGAGAGAGAGAGATAGAAATATCCAACGTTCTTAATTTTTTTATTTGTATAATGTTTAAAGCAAAATTAGCCCCCTGAACTTTGGAAGATGGCCGGTATACGTGTGATTCGTGTTGCTTTGTTGAAGGTTGGTTGGTTAGTTGGTTTGTTTGACCTGATGCTAAGGAAGCATGTGTACATAATGCTTGTAAGTAAGCAATCAAGGGACCGACTGGGTTAAGTCCTCTTCGAGGGACTTAATGAGGAGTAATGCCTTACCATAGGTCACTAGCGCATCGAATTGTTTTAAACCCGGGACCTCCCATTACGAGACCACTGCTCTACAACTGAGCCATCGCGCCTCACTTATTAGATTTGTTAACGTAAAGTTATGTGTATGTCGGAACTATTTGCCAATCAAAGATAATATTAACAAAGACTGACTTACTCAAACTGGAAGTTACATGAACTGACGATGAAATTCAACACAAAGCTCATGAATTTAATTATGATTTGTATATTACTCAAAGAGATAAAGGGAACATTTAATTTATCTTAAAACAAGTGGTCCTGAAAAACTCACATCTCTCCCATATATCCACTGTTGCTGTAAGTTTTTTCAAATGTAAGATATCAACTTCGATCATTTTTGCAGATATTGAAGTAATTTTCAAAATGTAAACTTAACAAGTCATAATCCTTCTTTCAAGTCGGATATCTAAAACGCACATCTAAAACCGTTATTTTGTCGCAGGCTGGTGATTGTAATTAATATTATAACCTTATATTACAAAACGATTAGGTATGTCAATGGAATGTGGATCACATGATTTGCGGTTCGAGTCCCGCCGCGGCACCAATGTCTTTTGGCAGGACAGTAATCTACATTGCCACTCTCCATCCAGGTGTAGTAAATGGGATTGAGAGTGTTAGGGAAGCTGGGCTAAAGCCAGGGTAATAATACTACTTATTTAGTAGGTGCTTTGGATTTGGCGTCTGCTGGACAGGTATGGATACGTGCGCAATATAAATGTACAGTAATTAACAACTAAATTATTCATACCCTAACCAAGGCTTATCATTTTAAAGTATGTGAACAAATTGATTTGTCTCGAGTTATGTTTCTTGAATATGGGACATGTTAAAGCTTACATGTAAAAGTATTGAACAAAGACCCTAACTCAACCCGTCCAGCTTTCATCAAATTTACATGGGGTATGAATAATTAAGTTGTCAGCTGTAGCTCTTATTATTATAATTATTATTATTTTAATCGTTATCACATTGTAGTAAAATGGGCAAAACTTTATCAAACAATATTCTAGAGATGATCAGTTATTTCATACTCACAATCGAAAACGTTTTCTATCCTATTCCGTTACTAGAATGAAACACGAGAAATCGAAGAAAACAATGCCCAGCGTTGCTATGATAGAGACACAGTCACTGCGTTCTAAGTTATTAGAATACTATATTTCTTGGACCGAGCTAATCATTAATTATTGTAAGCTGATTTTCATGTCGATGACTTATGATAAATGTATTAATTATTAATCGGATCAAAGTATATATTTGTCTTGGGGTTAGTTCGTATGATATTATAAGAGGAGTCTGATTATACATTGTCGCTCATAAAGGTGGAATATTTTTTTGTATCCCAATTTATGGAATTATTTTAACAATTATTTAAAAATAATAGATCTAGATAATAGTACAAATTCTCAAATTGTATTGAATAATAATTTGCCAATGTGTGTTTTACGTGACTTCTAAAGCATGTGTACTATGCTTATCAACTAGGGGACCTATGCCCTTAAATCATAAATGACAGTAATGAGGATTAATGCCCCTCAAAAGGGCACTAATATAGCACATCGACACGGTTTCGATCCTGGGGCCTCACAGTTACGAGGCCATTGCTTTGTCACTGAACCATGACTGTACGCAGCGGGGGCTAGGGTAGGGGGCAGTTTCCATAAATAAAATAAAAAACAGAAAATGCAATAAATTTTCAATAATTTATTGCATTTTACCCCGGTCCCCAACATAAAAAAAATCCTCTGGACGGCCATGCATTATCGCTAAAAGCATAGGCACACAGAAGATTTTTTAATCTTGGGGCCCGGGGTAGAATGCAATAAATTATTGAAAATTTATTGCATTTTCTGTTTTTTATTTTATTTATGGAAACTGCCCCCTACCCTAGCCCCCGCTGCGTACAGTCATTGTTCAGTGACAAAGCAATGGCCTCTTAACTGTGAGGCCCCAGGATCAACACCGTGTCGATGTGCTATATTAGTTCCCTTTTGTGGGGCATTTATCCTCATTACTATCATTTATGACTTGAGGGCGTAAGTCCCCCAGTTAAGTATCCTACATAAGCTTTAGCAGTCCCGCAAAACACATATTGGCAAATTATTATTCAATAAAATCTGATTTTTTTAAAAATAATTTCATGAATTGGGATAAATTTAAAATATTCCACCTTTATGAGCGACAGTGTATCATCTTTTTTAAATACTCGTATTGGTTTTTTTTTTTTTTTTTTTTTGTTATGGCAGTTTACAGCGTCATATCTCAACGAACCGTCAGGGGTTGAAGCGGATATGTGTGACAATACAAATTGCTATTGAGAGAGAGAGAGAGAGAGAGAGAGAGAGAGAGAGAGAGAGAGAGAGGGGGGGGGGAGGGAGAGAGAGAGAGAGAGAGAGAGAGAGAAGACCAGGGGCCTGTAACATTAATAAAAGAACAACTTACAATCAATCATCAAAATATATGTAACTCCAATCTTCCCTCGATTATTCATATCTTTACATCCAATGTTTCTATTGACCTTTATTAATCTTGTATTGATACTTTCTTCTTTTTGTTTTGTTACAATATTGACTGAAGGAGATCCATACGACTAATTTGAGGGAAATATAGTTCATTGTATACTTTTTATGATACAGGTACAGGTTCGACAACTGTGAAAGACAATGTAAGGATAGTGTAGGAGTGATATGTGTGTGTGGCGGGGGGGGGGGGTGGGGGGGTCGGGACATTATGTGTGTGGGGGGTCAGGGCATTGTGTGTGTGCGTGTGCGTGTGCGTGTGTGTGTGTGTGGCGGCGTGGGGAGGTCTGAACATTATATGTATGGGGGTCAGGGCATTGTATGTGTGTGTGTGTGTGTGGCGGGGGGGGGAGGTCTGAACATTATATGTATGGGGGTCAGGGCATTGTGTGTGTGCGTGTGCGTGTGTGTGTGGCGGCGGGGGAAGGTCTGAACATTATGTATGGGGGAGTCAGGGCATTGTATGTGTGTATGTATAGAAAGTTATCTAGATTGAATGACTTTGTCTCAAACACTTAAAGTTCTCTTCTTCAAATCTTCAAATGCACATCCAGATTTTATGACATTGTGGTTTAGAGGCATCAGAGCGAATGGTTGCTGGCATTGTCACAAGATTCGATTTAATAAAGGTATGATACATAATTATATGAATATATAGATTTATTTATTTGTCATGGTTGGCAGTTGGCAAACATTATATGCCGGGAAAAAAAAAGGCCATCAGCTACAATTCGCAAAAGTTTCTGGTTGTACATGCTACAAAAGAGATATAATTGTATAGCTCGAAATGTTATTTATACGAGTTCATCCCGAATAATAAAACGGACAAAAAGACAGTTTTATAACCAGATTACTTTTGGTTTTGTTTAGTGTGCAACTGCAAACAAAAGTCCATACAAGATAGCTAGTCACAATATCAACATTCCCTGCATGTCGTGAGAGCCCCAAAGTCTATTACAAAAATGTGTATCACTAATCTTTTCAAGTTCAAGAGTAATAAAGTGTTTCTAAAACATGTTACATACGAAATTTGAGGACCTGTAATATATTAGAAGAAAATACATCCTCATTGGCAACTGGGAAAAAAACTAAAATCGGAAAAACAATTAGAGAGTTGTGATTTTTTACTGAGGCTTGATTTCTCTTTATTATATGACTTATCACTCTCCGTTACACACATCCTCAGCCTCAGGGTTCCTGCATACATTTGAGAATCAATCACATGACTTTCCATGTCCCATGTTTGCCTTTTTCTATAACCAGATAAGTATTATTTTGATGTGAGTCATGGTATCCGAGTGGCATACCAATTTATCATTTCAAACTAGTATACTATAGGCTGCCATAGCACCCACGATCGAGTTCAAAGACTTAAAATGACTTTGGGGGTATTCTTTTTTTCATTGTGCATGACTTTCCATGACTTTCATCATCATCAACAACAACAACAACAACAACAACAAAACCAAAACACAACATTTAATCATGACTTTCAAGGTTGCTCAACCCTGCATCTTGGTGTAATCTGCATGTCAAAAAGACACTACTGAATGAGTTGAGGGTGAAGGCTTCAAATAGTAAAATTACCTCACAAAAGATCTGTATTACTTTTTTTCTTTTTCAAATAGGCTTTTTATTCACACTTTACAACAGCTTTACGAAGTACAACGTTATACATCATGCTCATCTTCGTCTTTTCATGAAAAGAGCTATTTACATAAAATGTGCAAAACTTGATTGATTTACCTTTATTATATTCATGTTTAACACAAAAATTCCCAATGATTTCCAGTACCCAATATTTGATGGATATATCATTTAATAACAAAGTCTCTTACTGCCAACTACCTACAAAACATACAGAATATTATGCCTACTTCAATCTATCTATCTATTACTCTTTCACAAGAATTATGATGCATGGAAATAATAGTGATAAATTCATTACTTTGTCTAAATCTAGTGAAATGATGCCATGTTTTTATAAAATATTTGATTGACCATATAGCCTACGTAAAGTTCTAATTGCAGCAAATCAGCTTGAATTCAGTGCAAATCAAAGGTCAGGTGTGTCATTACCCATCCTGCTTTTTCATTGGTCAGTTTCAAAGGAAGGCCATTACTACGAGAATGTAACCTGCTTGGAAAAGAACCTGAAATAGATGTTTGAAAGCAATAGCTTTATCGGTTGGCTTGGCTTATTTTACTTTCTGAAGTGACATGCAACTGCTTTTAAGTTTTGACGTAGTAATTGGAACCGAGTAGATCTATGCAAAGATAGAAATAATAGGGGGAAATAAAATATGTACATTCTTAGAACTGAACTTTTCATTTATTTTCTCATCCTCCTCTTTGTCTGAAGAATGTTTTGCACCACATATAGTCTTGCTACAGATATGACACGGTAAACCGCCAATGTTTTTTTTTTTTTCATGTGTAAATGAATAGCAACTGCATGCACAAACAAAATCCTGCACGTGTTCACTTAGACAAAAATAATCGTCTGATACGGCCTTATCTGGAATTCTTTTGTCAACCTTCCCCTCTGTATACAGGGGCGGATATAGGGGTTTTTCGGCGGTTTAACCCCCCCCCCCCTTGGCAAAAAGCTATTTCCGCCCCTGGTACATAGAAGCGGTCAGTGGAGCCAGACGTATTTTCAGCGGAACAACCGTCAATATCAGAGACTACATCATTTGGTCTAGTGTTCACTGAGCGTTGTGTTATAAGAAACAGAAATGTGAAGCGTATCAAAATATAATATAGTTACATTTTTGATAACTTTTTGTTAACTTCTATTAACACCATCATGCAAAACTTAGTCTGTAATAGATCATTTAAATAAAGATTATATTGAAACATGGGGGATCGAGACTTTACATGTGTATCTCTCTGAGCTAAAATATATTTATGCCAGTTTTCCATAAACTTTCTTCTCATAATATCATTAAAAACCGGGTTTCATGAGATGATATCAACAATGGTGGCATTTAGTGGTATTCTATCCCCAAGTAAATTTGACAGTTTACGCTTTAGTGACCACTGGGTACTTTCCGTAAATCGCATTGAAATTCGACTAATGCAGACAAAATGCTGGATTTTGTGCTGCTCTGTGTAAATTGTGTTTCCAAGAACATGATTTGCATAGACCTATACCATTAGATTAATTAGAGTTTGAATAGTTTTTTAAAGACGAGGATGTCATCTCCATTGCAAGCGACTATCTTCCCTGATGACATCATGACGATGGAAGAACTTCTCAGATAATATTTCCTTGTTTCCTGTGAGAGTCTGTCTGAGAGACGGTATGATCCTACCCTTCTTTTCTTCATGTCATCATCAATCATCACCTGATCAATCTTGCCCCAGGCGTACAAATCATCTGATGACACAACGTAGAGGGCGTCAGTCAAAGGATCGATGCAGATGTTGCGGATATCATCATGGCGGTGGAATTCCCCTAGTGAGATTTCCGTTTGAGGACCATGTTGGTCAATCTTCAAGACTTTTTGAAAGGCAACATAGGAGTGAGCGATAATGTGACCTGACGATAGCAGACCTCGCATCATCACGTCCTTAGCTGTAACGCCAATGGTACGATTAATTTTACCATCAGATGGGTTGATGACATAGATCTTTATTCCCTCCCCAGCGATGATCATCCCATTCTGGTTGACAGCAATGTCCACCGAGGTTCCCCAACGAGCCCCATCACGTGGAATGATGAAATCATTCTTGATTAGTTTCCATTGTCTGTCATACACACTGATCAATCCAGTAAGGCTTTCTCCTTTGAAATCTTCGGCAATGTCGCAGTAATTGCCGCATACTATCTTGTCGTCACTTAGCAATGCGCAGGATACCAAAGAAGAACAGTCGCCGGTTACCACTCTCTGTTTGTGTTTATTTTGTACATCCAAAGCGTATTTATGCCAGTCACCGCCCTCATTTCTGTCTACGATGATGACACTATCATCTATGCATCCTACAATGCTCGGTTTTGTCATTTGATTTGTGACACTGATTGTATCAAAGAGGCTCCACTCTCCATCATACCCGTCGATTCTCCCATACTTCTTTCTCCCGATCGCCTTCATGAACTTCAATCTTGAGACAGTGCGAATTATGTAGTCCACCCCATTCTCGCCCAGTGGCTTCTCTGGTGCGTCATTTCCTGATACGCCCACAAGCTGCCCGTCTTTGACATTTTCACCATCTGCGGGTAGTTCCCCAAGGTTTCGTAATGTGCCCATTGTTGTTTTCGTATCATCTTGCCACATTTCCCCCAACTCACATATCTTTCTCTCGATCTCTTCCGCGATGGCTTCAATGTCAGCATGAAGTTCAAGTTGCCTGTTGGCAATGGCTTCTTGTATTATCTCTGTATTTGCGTGATTGTGTTTCTGCCGCAGTTCTCTATCCTCATTGTTCTTCCGAATTTCCTCATTGGCCTTTCGAATCCTAAAGTTCTTTCCGATTATGCAAGTAATGCTGCCGATCTTCTCTTCAAGCTTTTGATTCTTCTCATCAATCTCCTGGTCGATTTTAGCATCCTCCTCTTGTTCTCTGCCCTTTGCTCTTTTCATCTCCTCCAAGATTGCCGAATCGACTTCACTTCTTATGGATTCCAGATGAGTGTCTGTGTCTTTCCTACAACGGTTGATCTGACGTTCATAACTCCCACTTGATTGTAACTTCTCCATCTAAGAAATGTGGTCTGCCTTTTCTTCAATGATTGTATGATCCTGCATGCATGTTGTGCCAAATTAAACTCACGGTGATCTGTCCCGTCGTTGGTAGCTTTTGATTTGTGTCCTTCGGTGGTGCCTTCTGTGGAGCTGAATTCAGACATTATAGTGATTGAAGTATGGACCTGTATGCAGAACAACAACCACAATCGTTGTTGATAACAAAGAAAGCAAGAGAGAGAAAATATTTAAATTCAATGACGATCGAACGCCTTTAACCACTAACTAACAACAAAAATGAAAGAGAGAGAGAGAGAAATATCGAACGTTTTTAATTTTTTATTTGTATAATGTTTAAAACAAACTTAGCCCCTGGACTTTGGAAGATGCATGTGTGATTCGTGTAACTTTGTTGAAGGTTGGTTGGTTGGTTTGTTTGACCTGATGCTAACGAAGCATGTGTATACTTGTAAGTAAGCAACCAGGGGTCGGCTGTTTTAAGTCCTCTTCGAGGGACTTGATGAGGATTAATGCCTATGCATAGGGCACTAGCGCATCGAATTGTTTTAAACCCGGGACCTCCCAGTTACGAGACCACTGCTCTACCACTGAGCCAACGCGCCTCACTTATTATATTTTTAAACGTAAGATTATGTGTTTGTCGGAACTATTTGTCGATCAAAGATAATATTTACAAAGACTGACTAACTTAAACTGGAAATTACATGAACTGACGAAGAAATTCAACACAAAGCTTATGAATTTGATTATGACTCAAAGAAATAAAGGGAAAAATTGAGATATCAACTTCGATCATTTTTGCAGATATTGTAGTAATTTTCAAAATGTAAACTTAACATAATCCCTCTTTCAACTCGGATATCTAAAACGCACATCTGAAACCGTTATTTTGTCACAGGTTGGCAGTGGCGGATACAGGGGGAGGGCACAGGGGGCACGTGCCCCCCGCCCCCCCAAAAAAATGTTTAAATCAACCCCAAATTCGCCACTAAACAAAATGTGCTCTTATAACCCCCCCCCCCCCCCCCCCCCGCTTATTTAGCGGCTGGCTGAGTCGTTGCGATTTTTTTTTGGAGACCCAAAACAAAATTAAAAATGTGCTCTTACCCCCCCCCCCCCTGCTTATTTAGCGGCTGGCTGAGTCGTTGCGATTTTTTGGGACCCCCCCCCAAAAAAAAAAAAAAGTGCTCTTATCCCCCCCCCCCCCCCCCCCAAAAAAAAGTGCACTTATCGCCCCCCCCCCCCCCCCCCCCCCCGCTTATTCAGCGGTTGGCTGAGTCGTTGCGATTTTTTGGGGACCAAAATATATATATCCTCTTACCCCCCGTGTGCCCCCCCCCCGGGAAGAGATTCCTGGATCCGCCCCTGGCTGGTGATTGTATTTAATAATTATAACCGTATATTAAAAAAAGATTAGGTATGTCAAATGGAATGTGGATCACATGGTTTGGGGTTCGAGTCCCGCCGCGGCACTAATGTCCTTTGGCGAGACAGTAATTTGCATTGCCACTCTCCATCCAAGTGTAGTAAATGGGACCTGGTAGGAATGTATTCATTGAATGTTTTGAGCGCGTTAGGGAAGCTGGGCTAAAGCAAGGTAGGTGCCTTGGATTTGGCGTCTACTGGTATGGATACGTGCACAATATAAATGTACAGTAATTAACAACTAAATTATTCATACCCTAACCAAGGCTTGTAATTTTAAAGTTTGTGAACAAATTAATTTGTCTCGAGTTATGTTTCTTGAATATGGGACATAATAAAGCTTACATGTAAAAGTATTGAACAAAGACCCTAATTCAACCAGTCCAGCTTTCATCCTTAAGTTACGAAAAAACACAAAAGCATCAAATTTACTATGGGTATGAATAATTTAGTTTTCAGCTGTAGCTCTTATTATTATTATTATTATTATTATTATCATCATTATTATTACATTGCAGTAAAATGGGCAAAACTTTATCAAACAATATTCTACAGATGATCAGTTATTTCATACTCACAATCGAAAACGTATTCTTTTCCTATGCCGTTACTAGAATGAAACACAACAAATCGAAGAAAACAATGCCCAGCGTTGCTATGATAGAGACACAGTCATTGCGTTCTGAGTTACTAGAATAATATATTTCATGGACCGAGCTAATCATTAATTATTGTAAGCTGATATTCAAGTCGGTGACTTATGATAAATATATTAATTATTAATCTGATCAAAGTATATATTTGTTTTGAAGTTAGTTCGTATGATATTATAAGAGGAGTCTGATTATAATATCGTTTGACCTATATAATTTTTATGAAAACATTAAAGCTGCAAGCATAATTACAACCTTTTGAGATCAAATGAATAGAGTTCATAATATATCAATGACATTATCACACATAATTATACATATCATGTTTGTGTACAGGAAAGCAAAGAAAATAGAGGAAACGAGGATATGACGAAATCAGATGAAAAATATTATTGTAAATTTAAAGAAATACACCGTTACCATGCTTACATTGCAGAGAACCGTCATTACCGGGACAATGTCCATGTCACGATATAGTTGCCACATCATTATCTTGTCATTATTCAACAATTAAACAGTCACTGTTCTAAAACTTGAAGGGGTCGTGGGCTAGGCTTGGCATTGCTCGGCGATGACAGTCAAAATTCAAAGTTCGATATCAGTGGGGAAAATGGCACTGTTTTCCGGCAACAAGCAATACGTAAACATAATTGGCACAAATGGAGTGGTTGATGCAAATACTCCTAAAATTTACAGTAATGGCACTTGTATACTCAGGAAAATGAGGCTTATTTTCAAATTTTTGGTCAATATCTGATCTAAGAGAAATTGCGACATTTTAACCCTAAAAATACCAGGTTAATTTAGTACTCTCTCACTGAGCCGAATCACAGCCACGATGACATAAAGATAGAGCATCTCTTAAAGGATAAGTTCATGTAATTTCATATTTTTGTCTCAAATGATTTTTTTGATAATTACTATTAAGCTATTCACTTATTCGCGATGTGATAATTCTGCATTGTGTACACTGTACAGGCAGCACAATACATAATTATGGGGACATTTTAATTTTATACGCGAACAGCGCGGTGATTTTTGACGTAATGCAGTACCCATGGTACCCTTTGGTCAAAATTATATAAATTCGGTATCAAAATATAGGGAGTCGAGTGGAAATGAGGAAGAAAAAAACAGAGCCTCCCGGCGGTCCGGATTGACATGCCCCACGGTCCGGACTTTGAGAAGCCCCTTAGGCCCTAGGTCAAGACAAAATGAAGAAGTAAAGGAGGATGGGTAAACACTTGAATTTTGACGAATCCAAGGGGCACGAAGGGCGCGTTCCTCTGAAACAAAAATTGAAAAGCTAAATTAGTTATGTCTTCCTTAACTCTCCTGATTGTCCTGTCACATCAATAAACCAGCGGAGGTGAATGTCAAAATAGGGTCCCAGCCATCAATTGCTTTATTTGCTTTTATTTCACCAGTACCAACGAATTGCGGGACTAGGATTCTATGGAAATCTGTGAAAAGAAGAATAAAAAAAGGTCATCATTTCAGGTACCATTTTGGGTACGTTATTAAGTACGAATATTTAACCTAGCTGAGCTGCAAAATATATCCCAGGGCTCTTCATTATAGCTGAAACATTTTGTTGTTGTAAGCCCTGCATGGTAGTCCCCCCCCCCCCCCTCCGCGTTGGGGGGAGGGGACGGGGACGTTGTGATCAAGTGTAAAGACCAGTGAAGTTTGCATCCACATAGCGTATATACGTTTTATTATTTATTTGAATGTACTTTATCATTAGAATCACTATTGCATGTAAAGAGTTTAAAAAGTGTAATATCCAAAATGATAATAAATGCCAATTCTATTTTACGAGAAGAAGCAGAAGAGAGAACATTCATCAAGACAGTATCAAGTGCGGAGGGATTGACAGAAAAAAGAAATGGAAAGAGAGGGAGGCGGAGAGAGCAAAGAGACAGAAAAAGAGGGAAGGGGCGGAGACTGGCTCGAAGGATCAGAGACTCTTCTTTTTTTTTTTTTTCTTCTCCTTCTCCTTCTCCTTCTCCTTCTCCTTCTCTTTCTCCTTCTCCTTCTCCTTCTTTCTTCTTTCTTCTTCTTCTTCTTTTTCTTCTTCTTTTTTTTTCTTTCTCCTTCTCCTTCTTCCTCTCCTTCTTAAGTTCCTCATTTTACAAGAAAAGGGAGGAAGGGGGAAAGAAGGAGGAGTAGGAGGAGGAGGCCGACCGGGCCGGTCCGCGCCAGTGCTTGGTCGGAGATGAAGAATAGAATGGGTTTCTATGGCGTTTAGTGGAATAGGAAGAAAAGGAATAATATATAGATGGATTGGAAAAGATAGGGTCAGCCGACCAAAATGACATTTCTAAATAAGAATAAACGCCCATCTATTATGTCAGTGGTATAGAGATCGGCGTATAAATGTGACTGTAGCTTTTCCCATTTTTATCTTTCAAGGATACCATAGGTCACAATGAAATCGAGGTAGAACCTTTTCAACTAGGTTCACCCTAAATTTTTTCGAGTGGATTTTCCTTACAGTTGTTTACTGTGGCAACCAGTGCCACTGGTGATATTTTCGGATAAAAGAACCTTTATTTTGTCTCTAATCATGTTTTCTGATGAGACTTTGGATGGAGTTGAATTCAAATCGTCTTGGAAGAAGGAAAGGTGCGTACAATTTACGGCATTAATTGTAACGTACAGTTATATGATCATGTTTATAGTCTAATCTTGATCTTTCATTATCGTACGTGCATTAAACGTAAATGTGTACGAAATATGTTAGGTAGAAGTGTACAGTGAGCTGTAATGCGACCCTAATAGGGTTCGGCTTGGATAGTTTTTAGTGTCTTTTATATTTGTAAACAGAATGGTCAACCAGGCCCACTTAACACAAGAAGAACATTAAGAAGGAGAAGAAGACGAAGAACAAAAACAATAGGGAGAAGAAGGAGATTTAGGGCTGTCCTAGAAGTCTAGAGTAATAAAAAAAGGATTGTCGGCTTTTTCATCCGTGCTCTGCGGGTTTCAGGTTCCCGAATCGTGCGCTAGCGATGCAAAAAGCGGTTTCCACGTATTAAAGATAAACTTTAGTACTGGTAATGCGATTGCATTGTGAAAGAAAAGGTGTGGAAAGGATCAGAAACAGTTGATCATGTAGCATGTAGGTATTGGTGTGCACTGCAAGGTTCTGGAGTCATCAAAATCATAATAAATTTGACCGAGTCTTGGTAAAGTAACAAGCACATACACAGAAAGCTATGTATGGGACAACACGCATGGTGTCGGGGTTGGTACTACCTTGATTCCTTGTCTTTCTATGCTCATTACTCACCCAGTATACATTTTCTTCCAAAATTGTTTGGCACATGTCATTTATTTGTAATCTTGAACATTCAGTGTAAGTTTCGTTTGATTCTGTGAGAAATAATTTTCTTTTTTTTACCAGTACTCAACCTTCTCTTTAATTTTTAATATTACGAAAATAGCTCCAGTTCACTGTCTACTTTTATGGGTTGTCCGTCTTCCTGAGGATTTATCGCTCATGACATGAAAGTCTCTGTACAAAGTCAATGTAAAATGCATCAAGAAAATCACAGTTTGACAGTGGAATCCATTCAGATCGGAAATGCAGATGATCTAATATTTTCGCAGACTCATTTGTCCGCGTTTACTAAGACGATCCTCATTTACGCGGAAGATCCTTATTCTTGGACTAGCGCCCCTACTGATAACTAAATTATGCCTCCTCTTCAATATCCTTCTGTCTAAGTTAGAGCCATGTCACTCAAACTCTAAGACTGACAGAAGGAGAAGGCCAGAGGCTAGAGGAAGTAGGGAAGACTTTACTTGCACTTTGTGTGTGCATGCTGCACCCAAACTAAGCCACGTACACTCGCTGAGTAAAATCTAGTGTAAGAATCTTCAAACCTTAAAAAGACAGATGTATTGTAACCTAAAGAAAAAGACTATGCCATGTGTTTTCTAACCTGCAGTAAATATAAATTTGTGTTTCATAATGACAATTCATCTATTTCCCTAAACTTCTAAACATTTTCAACGATTTATTTGGTATATAGAACCATGTCATCGAGTGGATGTCAAACATCAGATATTCAGATCAAAGACGTTGCTTCACAGGTCATCAAGAGAGTTCACCAAGAGGTCAGAAAATAGAAATAAATCTAACCCCAAACCACAGAATATGCTATGATAATGATAATAATAAAGTATACCGGTATTTGTATTGCAGTATATTATTAATATACATTGTACATGTACATAATATAGTATTGCATATAATACAATGGTTCTGCTTAACAAGAACAGAGTCAATACTTACATGGTTACACTTACCACTAAATAGATTTATTTCTTAACAGGATTAGAATAACACCATCATACACTCTGTGATGAGAATCATACAATTAAAAACTAAATTATTCTAACCCTTACTCCTTACCAAGTTTTGTACTTTCTTGAGTATGTGAAAAATAGATTTTTCCCGACTTTACTTTCTTTAGAATTTGACAAATCAAAGCTTACATTTAAATGTATTTGATAAAGGCCCTAATTCAACCAGACCACCTTTCATTCTTGAGTTACAAAAAAACACTGAAAAACATTAAATTTACAGGGGGTAGAATTAGAAATAATTTAGTTGTTAACTGTATATTGCAATAAGGGTATTGACTTTTGGTGGAAGAATGAAATATTGATAATGCATTCATGGTAGTTTGACATAGATAACACCATGAACTAAGATGTAAATTTACAAAAAGTTATTTCAACCATGACCAATTATATATGTAGTGTTCATGATGGCAAAGAAGTGTTCATTGTTTTTATTTATTCCTTCACAGATTCAGACAGTTCCAGAACCAGAAAAGTCTGTTGATTTAAGTCTTCTTGGAAGTAGACCTCAAGTAAGTATTGTCATCTTCTTCTTCTTCTAAATAAGAAAATGTCCTATTTGCACAATTATCCCAATTTTTCAATTTATTCTCATCCAATTCCCTAGAGATTTTAAATAATACCAAAGTGTCCATTCTAAATGTACAAAAGTGAATATTAAAAATGGATGATTTCAAGTATAACCCTTTTCCCTCCTTATAGCTTACTCATGAAATTGTGAAATGATATCCTACAGTGTGTAAGATAACCATATTTTGTAACACATTGTATCATAAATGGCATAAGTATAAATAAAATCTACATCACTTGTCTAATTGCCTTGTTGATATTCCTTTTTATCTTTTAGGGGTTAGCTGAATTCATGGCACGTGTCCTCCCTGATGTATGCAAGTATCTGGATGAAAATACAAAGAGTCATGCATTTGATGGTAGGTCTTCCTTTTCCAAATTCTGCTATAAGGAACTGAATAGCTTTTGTTTTGACAGTCGTGCAGTTACATGTAGGCTGATGGTTCACTCCTCATGTTTTCAGCTAAAATGCAATGAAGCTTCTTATTTATTTTGATTATATTAATGAAATAAAGGAGGAACTGATATATGTGATAGCACCAGATTTGTTGCTCTTATACAGACACAATGACCCTATTTGAGCAATTACACTGCCTTCTTTCAACATTGCCACAATTCCTTATACGTAAACTTGTTTAGGTGTCATTTATTACTATTGGCTGCTACTGGATTTAATACCAAAGCTGATTTGCAAAAAATCAATCTTTCTCTCTCTCCCTCTCTCTCTCTCTCTCTCTCTCTCTTGCTTGCTTTCTTTCTCCTTCTCTCTCCTCTCTCTTTCTTTGTTCCTCTTTTTTTCTCTAGATTTCTTTCTCTCTCTCTCTCTGTTATTCTATCGTCCTGCTCTTTGAATCTCTTTCTCCCTCACTCTATTTCTCTCTACGTCTATTTCATCTTTTTAACTCAGCCTATATTCAGATCTTTCTCTGTCTGTCTGTCTCTCTTCCTCTCTTCCTCTCTTCCTCCCTCTCTTCTCCATCCACTGAATGCTCCATAAATCCTTCTCTCCATGTTTTCTTCTCACTCAGGCTATGAGGTTGATTGGGAGGATGAGAACGAAGCAGTCACATGTCTCCATGTCCTGGAACATGCCGCTCTCAACAGAGAACTCCAGTGTACCAATCTCTCGTGGAACTCTAATGGATCCACGCTCGCAGCGGCTTACGGGAGGATGGATCACCAGGATTGGTGTACTCATAAAGTATGGATCAGGGGGGTGTTTCACAAAACTTGTCATTGGTGACAAATAGCAGTTGTTGTTATAAGCTACTGAAATCCTTGCTTCTGATTGGTTATCAGTAGATTTGTCACTGATTTTTGTCATTTGTCATTGAAAAAAGGTTTTGTGAAACGGGTCCTAGGCATTGTTCTGATATGACGCAGAAAAACCACTGCATCGTTTTAGGATGACCTAAAGTGTAACACTCTTCACGTTTCTTTATCTTATAACACAGAGCTCAAGGAATACATACAGGACCTTTGTGTCGCGCAGTTGACATTAATTTACACGTTTTGGTTTTAAAGTCCCACTGTCCTACTTGTAGCTACTTGCTCCCTCTATATAGAAAACTTCCCCAATCGATGCCTGTTGGTCCCCCATGATCCTCTTTTTCTTATGTTAGTTGAGAGCTGAGTTAATTAGATAGCCACCTGTCCGTGACCTTGCTGTGTGGTCTAATCCCTTCTGGCCCAGTAGTGTTGACGGTCTTTAAATGTGCTGTTTTTTTATTGGCAGTTTACCGCGTCAAATCTAAACGAACCTTCAGTCTTCACTTTCATGTTTTAGTTCTGTAGTTATACTATAGTTTGTTTTGCAAAAGGAAAATATCTTTTCACTATTGAATTATATTCAAAACTGCTGTAGTGTCCGTCTGTTAAGAATTATACATGTTTATTTGAACAATGTTTGCTATGGAAACATGGATGAAAGGAACCTTTCCTTACAGATCACTTTCAAAGACCACTATTCTGTACAAATGGTTCACTGTATATATTCTTTGTAACATTTAGAGAATTACAGTTTTATGCAACATACCAGTAAAAGCCTCTTAAATTGACAATGATGATAAACATTTAATGATGAATATAAAGAGTTTAACATTGTACAGTTGAACGTCTAGTTAGGATCATTGACACAGGTTGCAGCCTTCATTCTATTTTATCCCTAATTCATTTTTTTATCTGCATAGGCTTGTAAGTTGTAAAGGTCAAAGTCAATGTAATGCACAGTCACTGAGTGGGTTAGACATGAATGATTTATGTATGAATCATTGTTATTTATCTTTCAGGGTTCTCTCTGTACATGGAATGTGGATCGCGGTAAAGTCTCTCCGACAAAAGCAGACTCGGCAATTGATACATCGGTAAGTAGTCTTGTCCAAGAAACATTTCCTGTCCATTAATTTGTAGTGATTAATCCATTAGACCGGTGTGTTGGCTCAGTTAGTAGAGCATCCGCCTCACAACCAGGAGGTCGTGGGTTCGAACCCCGGCCACGTCATACCAAAAGACGTTAAAAGACGGGAGTTGCTGCTACCTTGTTTGGCGTTCAACAATAAGGGATAGAGCAGCGTCGATCTGGCGCTGCTCAGTGGCTGCCGGGCTCACGATCGATTGGGCAAAAAGAATTTCCATTTTCTGTTTAACTTAATAAAATTTGGAGTGGATTTTAAAAGATTATTATTATTATTATTATTATTATTAGATATGTAGATCGATCCATGGGAGGTTGAAGATCGACAAGTATGAAAATATAATCTTGTATTTCTAATTAATCAATATATTTTTATTTTCCAATTTTTCTCATTTCACAGAGCTGCCTCATGTGTGTCACATTCCATCCCACAATCCCTGCGTTAATAGCTGGAGGAACATTCAATGGTAAGATCAATTCTTGTCCATTATTCTCAAATTGATGTAGTAGTAGAAGTAGTAGTTAGTATAGATACAGAGCGAATTTATTTTCCATTTCATTTTACATAATATAAACAATGACAGACAATAATGAACGTAATGATATAACAAAAATGAGCATTGAAATATCTTTGACATTGTTTTTTAGTCATTGTAATGCAAAATTATTTGGTTACAGGAAATGAAGAAAAAAAAAAACCTACTTGAAAGCAATGCTTGTTAGGTGTAGGTTCGCACAATAATTGAACTTTATACATTTATAACTTAATTATTTTTTTTAATTACGGAATAAAAGAAAAATATGACAGAAAATAAAAACATACAATTAACGAGACAAAAACAAATAAGGAACAGTAGCAGGATGACAAGAAGAGGATAATACATAAAGAAAACAAGAATGAGAGAGTAACAAACAGAAAAAGGGGGAAAACAGCAGAAAGAGAAGAAGAAGACAGAGAGAGGGGGTAGAGGGAGAGAGAGAGAAACAAAGAAATGGTGGCCATAGAGGAATCATTTTTAATTAGTATTATATGGATACAAATCATATACAAGTCACAATTTCGATATGAAAAAAAAATGATAAGGATAATAATGATAGTAAGTTACTGCACATATTCCAGTGGATGCAATGTTCTTCATTCAAATCTAGTGAGCCTTCTAAAAGTTAACAGTGGATAACATGCTGGCAGCGGATTTTAAGGAATCACAAATTATAATAACTTTTGGACCAGTTGTAAAATTACCCACCCTAAGTGCATGATTGATGTTCCCAATCAGATAATAATAATAATATAGTATTAATGACTGCTTTGAGAGAAATAGTTGTTTTTATACGCTCAAGGGAAGTTTAGAATTGTGCTATTGCCCGAGGCGTGCCGAGGGCAATAGCCCAATTGTAACCTTCCCGAGAGCGTATAAAACAACTATTTCTTGAATATTAAAGCAGTCATTAATACTTTTATATGCCGAAAACAAAAGAGTCAACTAATGACACCACCTTGGCCTTTCTCTAGTTTATTTGCACGGTTGTTTTTTATGAGTGTATCTTTGAGAGTAGACTAGATCTAGATTCTAGTCTAAGCAAGATATTTTTACAAATTTGGGGGTGGGCCGTCCCTGTGGGGAATATGGAGAAGAACCGCTTTCATATGACACCTCATTTATTGAGTATCACCTTCAGGATCACAACAGATAAAGGTTTGAATCTCGAATTGAAAACAAAAACTTAACGGTATCTTTTTTTGCATGGTCGCGCAATGCACGTAGACTGCATAGAGACTGCATTGCGTGCAATCTCTATGGGAAGAATTTAGCACACAACATCGGGTGCGCGATCAGACACCCTGACTACTAGATCTATTTTCGTCTACGTCTACCGGTATGCTTTTTCAGCAACTAAACGAACATGTTTATTGATAATTTCACGTACCCTTTTTGTTGTTCTTGCTGTCAGCGAGTCTTGCATTTGATAAGTTGAAATCTATGGAGAGTTTCTTTAGCCATTTTTGTCTTGTTTGGAATTGTCTTGTCTTGTATGAAAATACCGACCAATTCTTCGCACACGTACGGTATCCTTGATCGCTCAAACCATTTTTTAACATGTAAACCTATGGGTAACCATGGTTACTGGGATTTTAGAACTATTTTTTAGAACTATTACATGGGTTTGGAATTTTCCCGGGAATTTTACAGGAATAGTTAAAGTTTATGAATGCAATTTCGACCAATCAGATGGCTGGATTTCTTAAGTGAGGTATATAATAATATTTAATTTTTATATAGCGCTTAATACAAATGTCTCTAAGCGCTTTACAAATATACTATTACCCCGGATGAATTAGCTTCTCCTCAAATTGAGATTCATTGTTGTTTGTAAACATTTATTGCAGGAGAAAAAATGAATATCAAACCGGACACTTTTATTGATTAGCTTCATATGAATCGAGACTTCTCTTTGGAAACAGGTGAAGTGATGATTTGGGATGATGAAAATCTAATCGCTACATTGAATTTCAGTTATGATACTTTAAATTCTAGATTCACCAGTCTAATTGAAATGTTGGTTTCTTTGTGTGCAGGTGAAGTGATGATTTGGGATCTGAGTAAAGATGATGAGAATCTAATCGCTACATCAGGAATCAGTGATGATACACACAGAGAACCAGTCACTCAGATTACATGGCTACAGGATCAAGACAAACTCAAGAAATATGATGTAAGTTATGATATATCAAATCTATAATACAGTTTCAATCTAGTAATTGATCCTGCAGCAGGGTATTTCTAATGTATGGTGTAAACATGAATTCATATACAGGTATACTAAAAAGACTAGACATGCCTATTAGATGGAGACATTCTAAACCATATGTTCATTATCTGATTAATCTGCACATTCTTTGCTTGTATATTTTGTTTGTATATATTTTTGCAGTTTATATGTACTGATGTATGCTAGTGATTTGGATAACTGAACCATATCATGACAAGAGAGGGCCTCCTAGTATATTCTACCAGTATGCATCGAGTATTATGAGTTATTTACAGTTTTCTGATCGATTTATAGCCTAAGCCTTGGTGTAGCATGAATGAAAATATGAGACAAGATGAAAGAGTGACGATGATAATAATAATTCACATTATAATATACCATCTCTATGCGCTTCCAAAATGACTTTGGATATTACTAGTAACCCAGCTTTAGCTCCTGCAAGCGTAGCACTCAGTGCATTCAAGGAATGAATCCTACCAGGTACCACTTACTACACCTGGCTCAAGTGTTGCAAATGTAGATTTATTTCTTGCCTAAGAATATTAGTGCCATGGCGGGATTCGAACCCAGTACCTTGTGGTTCACAGTCAGGACACTTATACACTAGACTACAACACCTCTACAATGACAACCATCAAAGGAAGGGGATAATTTGGATTCACCGGTTATCATTATTTTTTTAATAAATGTAATGCTTCCTGGGAGAAATTTCAATTATATAAACATATTTGTGGCTTAATACACCCAGTAAATAAGATTGATTGATCGATCTGTAATTGAAAAACAAGTCCCGCTGGCTCCAAGATTTGTTTTGACTTGTTTATTAATAACAGATCGATCAATCGATCTTATTTACTGGGTGTTAGCCACAAATATGTTTAAATAATCATTATTTTGTTGTAAAATTTTCCTTGGTTAGATCATCAGTACCAGTGCTGATGGGAAGATTCTACGCTGGCTGTTCAACGAGAAGGGCGCCCTCAAACTAGAAGAAGGATTCGTCCTGGTAGCCAGCTCTCTACCAGCTATGGTCAACCAAGGGTCAAGGTCAAGGGGTGATGGAGAGATGGGAGGTCAGTTTAACTTGTCTTATCATTTGAATGGGTCAGTATTTATACAGACTTTGCGGTATAATCAGTTTTATCACGTTTTTACCCGATTTAAAGTCACTGAGTAGTCGGCTCTCATGGGGAATTCGACACCGTTCGGGTGTTTACCCAATAACAGGTGTTGTCAATCACCAGGGTTAGCCTTGAGTTTTATGACCATTGGACCTTATGTAATGCTTTGATTTGCCCGAAGACTCTCGAGCTCTCCGACAGATTAGGGGGTAATTCTTGACTGGACTATGGGTTAATTTGCTGTGTGCAAATTTGTACCCCCATTAATGGTATTTCCACCAAGTCTGGTGTCAGCGAATTATGGCCTTCTGCACATGGAAACTGGCGATCCAATCCCTTTAAGGTCTTATCATCTCTCTGTTTCAAGCTTCATGGCACTGCTCTTTAATAAAAACCCTTGTAAAAACATTTTTACTAAATACTTACAAATTAATTTGTTTTGGTCATTATTGTAATTATTCATATTCTACCAAACATATGTGGCTCCAATATGTCAGTGTCTCTTTTCAAGCTAAATGGGTATGCCTGTCATTTGGATGGTAGTACCAAAGGGGGAAAAAGAAATGTGCCTGAACCCAAGAATGTGGTGATGTACAGGATGTCACAAAATTCAAGCATGAATTCTCATTTGTTGAGCTAAATGTATTGAAAAACAATATCACGTCCTTTTACACATGTATTCAAGGAGAGAGGGAGAGATGGGAGATGAGTAATACAAGTACAAGAAGCATGTGTTTAAAACTTTTCTCTGTTGTTTTATCTTTGGATTGTTATAGTGAATGGAATATCGTTTGTTGAAGAGGACAAGAGTCAGTTTGTCTTGGGTTCAGAGTCGGGAGGAGTCTTCAAATGCTCCATGAACTCAAAGGCTTCTGCCCCTACTGGTAAGACTTTTTTGTTATACCCCTGTATGAGTTATTGGTCTATTATCATTTCTTATGATGAGATAATGAGAGCTTTTGCAATGTTAATGTTCATTTAATAGTGTAGAAAAATAATTTTAAAAAGAACATTTTGTACTTTAATGTGGACTTTTACACATATTTGTCATGTAAAGATTGAAATGTAGGAAATCTGCTGTATTTTTCTTTGGGAAGAAAATTTTCACTAATACTTTGATTTAAAGAAAGTTATCTTGCAGCCCCTAAATTACTTGATAAACTGTGTGTCTTTGCCATGTGGTCTTCACCTACAAACTGACTTGGACGGAGCCTAGTTTGAAACTGGGTCATATCTTTTGCATAGGGATGTTAAAGTTCAGTCCCCAGACATAATTAGTGAAATCTGATTGATACATTCATGTTTGTCAGAACCCTGTTACACACACCGGACAGACTGATATGGCATCATCTTATTTGACAATGACCTTTGACATATATTGCACCATGCTATGAACCATTGATTTCTATTTTGTTGCTTGATACAACAGGCGAGATCCTGCTGTCAGTACCCCTCTACTCTCCCGTTACCTTTGCCTTTCAACCACACAATGGACCGGTCCATGCTGTGCAGTGCTCACCGTTTCATAGGAATCTATTCATGTCATGTGGGACCGATATGAGCATTAGGGTCTACAGTATGCTGGAGGTAAGAATCAATTTCAGGGGGGGGGGGGCTGTTGGACTGGGTAGGGGCCCTCCTTTGATAAGAGCACTGTTCATGCTGTTCATGCTGTTCAGTGCTCACCGTTTCATAGGAATCTATTCATGTCATGTGGGACCGATATGAGTATTAGGGTCTATAGTATGCTGGAGGTAAGAGTCAATTTTAATTGGGGAGGGGGGGGGGGGGGGACAGGGGCTTTGATAAGAGCACTGTTCATGCTGTTCAATGCTCACTGTTTCACATACAGGAATCTATACCTATCATGTCAGACTAATATGGGCATTAAGGTCTATAGTATATTGGGGTTGGGGTTATCGAGAGTGTGGTGGTGGTTACTTTACCTGACTGCTAAGAAAGCATAAATGCTTGTAAGTAAGCAACAAGACGGCCGACGGCTTTACGTCCTCTCCGAGAGACCTGGTAATGAGGATTAATGCCTTATCAAAGGGCACTAGCGCATCAACTTGGTTTCGAACCCGGGTAACCGGATTACATTACCACTGCTCTACCAACTGAGTTATCGAGCCTCCTTAAATTGGGGGGAAGGGGGAGGGTGTAGGAAGAAGCGGTATCAAGGAGAAGGGGTAATATTAGAGAAGATATGGTTCTGCTATTGATGAGAGCACCAGTACGTGTTGTACAATACTCACCATATCATAGGATATTTCCTCTCATGTTGGACTACAGTATGCTTTAGGTGAGTCATGAAAGATGATGAATTATCTCTAGAAAGTACATGAAGAAGTTAATCAAACCTGTAATAACTGAAATCTCTCATTCTCATAAGCTTAATTAACTGAGGCACCACTTCGCTCCCATAGACAATGGCATGATGGGTAAAACAAGATTGAAATGTTTACATATGCTGTCATAATATCAGCGGATTGGTAATCTGTAGCAACAAGAAAGTAAATAAAGATACGTATAGAGTATTTTGACAGAAGAATCACCGGTACTTGCAAATGAATAAATTAAAGCGGTTATTTTGTCCTTATTTCTGACTGTCTATATAATTTGTATTCATCTTGTACTACCCTCCCATTCATAGTCGAGACCAATCTTCTCGATCGAGCCTGCATCAGGATACCTCTTCTCCGCCCAGTGGTCGCCGGTGCGCCCTCTAGTGTTTGGTGCAGCTACAGGTCAAGGTCAGCTTCTGCTGTATGATCTCAAGAAGAGTAAAGTGAAACCTGTATGTACCCTGGATGCTAGCCTTGAGAAGAAACCAGTTCATGTTGTGCAGTTCAACCAGAGACAGTAAGTAAAGGCCTTACAAACAAAGATGTTGTATTGCCCTTTAGGTGCCAAAACATGGGTCAGTAGGTCGCAAATCTTTTCTTTTTCTCGCTCTTTGGGCTGACATTTCTCTGTTTTGAATGCTTTATTACATATTTTTTTATTCATTAAACATTTTTTTTTTTTTTAATGTTAGAAAAAAAATTTTTTTTTAAAAAGCTGACCGTAGTTTTCAAGATTTTTGGGTCGGTCGCAAAGGGCAATACGACATCTTTATTTTTTAGGTCTAATGATTTAGTAGTCACATTTGTATAGCGCTTAATTCCACATTTCTAAGCACCTTACATTGTAATAATAATAATAATAAATGATAAAAACGATGCTTATGAAGCGCTTACCACCAAAGTCTATAAGCGCTATAACAAACAAAATACAATGATAAACAATTACATATTAAACAAATATTACAAATGACCTACAAATTACAGACTAGACTAGACAAAGAGAAAGTAAGAAGTTAAGTGTGCCTAAAGTAAGGACAACGCAAGGTAAATTCTCAATGTCATACAGAGGCACACGCTTTTGGAATGATCTACCCCTTTCTGTACGGGAGAAAGCATCAGTATCTTGCTTTCGTAGAACTCTTATATCACAAATGTTAATAGGATAGTTGTTTATAACTTAGAACCAAGGCTCTTGCCTTTTTGTAAATATTATGTTATATAATTCTTCATCTTTTATTTAGTGTAAAATACCAAAGCTTTGTATATAAGCACAGAACATATTTACCCTAGATGTAGAATAATTTGTAGCTTAGGTATGAATGTAATAGTTATTCATATTTATTCATTACATTCTCATTTATTGCTGTGATACTTTTTGTGTTAGTGGTACTAGACACGATTAGCATTAAATGCTATTTTCTGGTCCCATTTATCCTTTCAATGTTAATTAATCATTCACATTTGATTGTTATATATTGATGTACTTTTTGTTTTGGATAATAAACTTCAAACTCAAACTCAAACTCAAACACATATGAAATATACATCAATGTGAACAGAGTAAGTTAATCATCAAAAGCAATTTTGAATAAATGTGTCTTAAGACAAGTTTTGAATTGGTTAACAGTCATTATTACTCTGGTCATAGGATTCAATTGCTAATCCGCACATGATAGTGCACACGCTCCGCTCCCTGGGTATGTATCGTGAGAATAACCACAAAAGCTCTGTTCACGCAAGTTATAATAAGTTGGTCGTATTTAGCCAGGGGAGCCACATCAGTTATGATATTGCTCTTCCTTTGGACCATGCAATTAGTATTACCACAGCATTGCCAGGTACCCGTTTGATGAACTGCCTTTTAAAAAAGCTGGGCAAAATGAGAACCATTTCTCACCTAGATTAAAGGCCAGTGGAGGTACCAAGAGAGAAGCTGTGCCGATCAACGGCTCATTTCAATATTATGTGATATAAATCCTGCAGATACTGCCATGGCAATATAACCATTTCTTTCACCCATACAGGTGTATTTAATTGAAACAAAATATCCCACATTCCTTTTTTCATGAATCAAGAAAATACAAAGCAAATGTCAATGTGCATATTTTGTTTTTTAAATCATTTTATATACATCATACAATTTTCTTGGTCCTCTTTTGAAAATTACAATGTTGGGGTTGATGCATATTTTAAGTTCCTTCAAAAAAAGTGAACCATAACTTTTCTTTCCTTTCATCTTTTCCACTTTCGTTTCTCAAAATTAACAGTTTATATAAGCTCCAAAAGGCAATAGTCAAAGCATCATCGTTCCTTTCTGGGATACTTCTTCAAAAATGTACTAATTCTAAAATCCAAGTCTTAGTTATAAGCACTTTTAACCATCTTGACTAATTAATTGAAAAAAGGGATTTTCATTTCACCTTCCATGGCTAAATACAGACACGAATGGCAAGTGGAAGTTTTTAAAAAAATATGAAGCTCTGCACACCTTAATAAAATGTAAGATCCAGAATATGTTTCTATAGGCATCACAATACAGTTTTGAAATTACCTAGGAACTGATTTCTTGAAAATATATGAGATCATGTTCAGAGATTCCAGGGGTTCCCATTTTAAAATGATGTACTTGTACTGAATCTATTTCATTGTCTTTGGGAATTCCCAGGTTTTGATTGCATTCTTTGAAAGGGTTTGTTTCAGTGCTGAGCTATTCAATTCATCTGAAACCAAGTAAATTAGCCTGCAGTTGTTAAGTGCGACAGTGCACGTATTCTACTAGCAAGATGCTTGGTGGCAAGGGGGAAGTCCCCTGACTCCCCTCTGGCTTGATTGGAAGCATTCAAATTTGAGGCACAGATCAGTTTAAAGGGATCGTTTAACAATGTTAAATCTGAGATACACGGCCCTACATGTTATCAGTGTCTGTGATATGGCGTAATATTGAAGCCCTAAAAAAACTGTGCTTCAAAATGATCAAGAAGTGCCTCAAAAGAGTTTTAAAAATTGAGTGACCAGTTTTACCATACTCGTTTTCCCAATAGACTGTAATGTTATGAAAACCGTTGGGCAAACGTTTCTCAAAATTTGTAATTCCAATCATAAATATCTTGAAATCAGACAGGCGATCGGCTTGTAAAGGTCATTGGGTTCCTGAATGACCTCAAGGTATATAATTATCATTGCAGCATGAGCTAAATCCAGAATTTAGTTTCAGAATCTGAGACAAAGTTACCGGATCCCTTTAAGAAAATCATTTAAAGCGTTAGAAAGGTGTGAAGTTTGGATGTTATGATTGATGAATCACTTAGTGGCATCTCTCTTGTGTGTTCTATAATGAGTATGATTATTACTGGTTATAGAATCAAATTTTACTCATCAAACATTTCTATATGGATAGAAATAAAATAATATCTTGTCCAGTTTTGATTTTGAAAGCCAAAGTTGGCTTCATGTGTTATGTACTGCCAAAAGATGAAATATTCATTCACATTGTAGAGGTGTTGTGGTCTAGTGGATAAGTCACTTGACTGCACTAGATCGCAAGGTACGGGGTTCAAATCACAGCCCGACACTAAGACATTAGTCTACATTTGCCAATCTGATGAGAAAGTTAATGTAGTTTGCTCAGCATTGTGAGCGTCTGTAAAGTAACGCCTCGGGTGGAATGCTCCCCAGGGAGTTGAGAATGTGCATACATCGTGTGTGGGCAAGCCTGAATCCAATGACCGGGGTAATAATATATCTGTAAATTCAATTCAATTCAATTCAAAATTTATTCAAAACTCTTCATCAAAACATTAAAAAAAATACACATACAAAATGGAATGATAAAAAAAACAAGATACCTGATAACAAATAACAATGGCAATTTATGAGAGCATTTGGGATAGGCAGAAAGGAGAGATTCCTTATATGAAAGCCTACCCCTAAAACACACACATACAGGGAAAAAAGAGACAAGATTTAAAAAACAGAACAAAAAAAAAAAAAAAAAAACGCTTAGAGACATTGTTGATGTAAAAGCAGAATATTATCATTATGACATACTGTAAGTGACACTTCTTCTTATCTTTGACACCTGAGCTTGTCAATGCATCTTTTCTATTCATAGCTTGAACTGTCTTTGGCACACACTGAAGTGTTTTCTTAGATAGCACAAGCCTGATTATTATAAGTCTATAATCTCAATTTAAGTGCGTCATCAAATGAATGGCAGGATATCCTGAGCTCTCTCTCCAGCCACCAGCTGCCAAGCTAGAATCAAGTAAAAGAAACTTAAGCTTACTTTACCGCCAAAATTGTTACGCTTGGCATCCGAGTGCTGGACATCACCCAGGTTAACAATGAGACGATTCCCTGAATCAGTGTCGGATATCAGGTAAAAATAATGATCATACCAGCGACGATTACTCGTCAGTGAATCTCTTACACTAACCAAGTTTCAAACTGCAACCCTAGACCCAACACTACACCTTACACTAACCCTGGACCCAACACTACACCTAACACTAACTCTTGACCCAACACTACACCTAACACTAACCCTGAACCCAACACTACACCTAACACTAACCCTAAACCCAATCTGAAACCCAATCTCAATCCAAATTCAGACTCTCACCTCCATCAGCCTAAAACTCATTCTCAACCCAACTCCTAACCTAAACCTTAAGATCAGCTTAAAACCTAATTGCAACCCAAACCTCAAATAGCCCAGAGCAAATACCCAGGAGGAAATGCCAGACCTCTGAATAATGCTTTGTTTAGTTCTATCCTTCTATATGTTTGTCCTCCTACCATCACAGTCATCTTCTGGCAACTGTGATGTTGCTGGAGCAAATGTCAGACCACCAAAATAAATTCTCTGTTCTGTCCTCTTTTTGTTTCCTTCATTCCTTTCAGTCGTCGTCTACTAGCGACCGGAGATGCTTTGGGCACGCTCATGATATGGCAGCTTAGTGATGAACTCTCCATTCAAGCCAATAGAGAGATGGAGTCCCTGGCAGACATTGCTGACTCGGCTCTTGATCTTTGAACATGTCAATGGCATTCATACAAGGCTTTAAAGTGTCTTGGTAACATTGTTGAAAGCTCATGAAAAAATTTCATAATTTTGGAATGAAATGATAATTATTATATTCCTTCTACTGTACTAACCCTCTGGCATGCAAAAAATCCCCCCAACATTCTCAAACCACAGAGATATCTATGTTTTTCTTTGAAGGTGTCACTGTGCAACACCCTCTAACAGTGATTAACAATAAATTCTCTATTTTCCCATGAAAACAAGATATAAGACAAGCTTTTTAAAATCTCTTAACACTTAAATGTATGGAATGGTACATAGAGAAAATTCATTGCTTTTTGACGATTTATATTCACCTAAAATGTACTTAAATTGTAATAATATAGTTGGGAGAATCAAGGAATGGATCAGATCAGTTTTTCCCAATTTATATCATTAATAATGGTCCGTTTTCATTTAAACTTTCAGATTATCTTTAATTGTACATCTAGCATTGAAGTCACTACCTTAGCACCACTTTCTCTCATCTGAACAATGTTACCAAGTCCCTTTAAAGGGCCACTATTTTTGCATGTGGAACTTCAGGTGTATGACAAAGACACAAACTTCCCAAGTTGTTGTTGTTTGTGATTATCAACCCAGGCTACCCATTGTCATCTGCTTATGTGCATAGTCAGCTAATTTTCATGTGTTGCTGGGTTTTGGACCTTGCAACATTGCACGAAGTTTGTGAAAATGAGACCCTCCCGTAAGTAATAGCATTTACCGTAATCTGAGTTGTAGTAATGATGTAAAATAGATTCTCATATACATGACTAAATGAAACTTAAGTGCAGGTTCAAGAATACAAATAAGATGATATCTGCCAAATAATGATGCTTGAAATGGATAATAGTCCAGAAAGAGCAGGGGCGGATCTAGCTTTTTGCTAAGGGGGGGGTTTGACCAAAATAATGACGATGCGGAGCATCGTCCACGAGCCGCGAAGCGGCGAACCGATTTTTTTGTGGGTGTTTATTTGAACCCCGTTAGTGATGTTTTCCTGGCATCTATTAACACAATGGAGACCATAAAAAGCAGTGCATGATAACGTCTTTTTAAATCAAGTAACAGTTAAATAAAATAATGACGATGCGGAGCATCGTCCACGAGCCGCGAAGCGGCGACCCGATTTTTTGGGGGGTGTTTATTTGAACCCCGTAAGTGATGTTTTCCTGGCATCTATTAACACAATGGAGACCATAAAAAGCAGTGCATGATAACGTCTTTTTAAATCAAGTAACAGTTAAATACACAGTTATATCCAGAGTTATCATGTGTTTGGTTAAGTTACCAGATGAGTTGAATATCTTCTCACAATATTTGCACTTGAAAGGGTTTCTCTCCAGCGTGCGTTCTTTTTTCTTTCTTTTTTTTCTTTTTTTTCTCTTTTTTTTCCCTTTTTTTTTTTTTTTTTTTTTTTTTTGGGCCGCCCAAGGGGGGGGTTTAAACCCCCTAAACCCCCCCCCCGTAGATCCGCGCCTGAAGAGCATAGTGGGTGTGTAAAAATACATTTTCAGATTCTGAGATGAAATCCACCAGAATTTATTGTGATTGGTTAAATTGTATTTCATAATTGAAACATATAAGAAATTTGGTATTTTTATATTTACAGATATTTAAAAAAAAAAAAAAATCTTCAATTTTACTGTAAAATTTTCATTGGGGGGGGGGACTGATGGAAATAGTATAGTTATTAATGAATTTTAATGTAATGAAAGTATATGCAACACAAAAATTATTTAGTGTTTTTAAAATAGAAATGTTTAGATGAAATCAGCTCTCTGTTTCGAATTACTGTCACAGGTGTACTTATATCAATTGTTAGTACCTTATAGATCTTAGAACTTCAAATTTCTCAAAAGTCTGTTTGTTGATTCAAAGAACTTTATGTACACTTATTGTCAACCGTATGAAAACAGCTCAGAAAGATTAATACCAGACATTATAGATCAAATCACACCTCTCGCATCAGGCTGCTTAATCTGGAACTAAAACGTCTTGAAGTCTTAAAGTGGACATCTTGGTCGGACTTTGGAAAAGCTTATTTAGTTATATTCAAGCATCTAATATAGAGTTCGCTTAAAGGCATGTTTCCAGTTTTACAAATCTAAGATGCATGGCCCTATGTGTTATCAATATCTGTGGTATGATGTAATATTGAAGCCCTACAAAAATTGTGCTTCAAAAGGATCAAGAAGGTGCTTCAAAAAAGTAAAAATCTTTGAGTGACCGGTTTTACTGTAGTGTAATAAAAGCTGTTAGGAAAACGTTTTTTGAAATTGTGGATTCCAATCATAAATATCTTGATAATCAAACATGCGATTGGCTTGTAAAATCCATGGGATTCATTTCTGACCTTAAGGTTTATAATTTGTATTGCAGCATGAGCTAAATCCAAGAGTTTGTTTAGAATCAGAGCAAAGTTACCTAATACCTTTAAAGCGTGAAGGTCGTTATCTCATATTTACTTGTGTTTTTCTCGCTCTCAGTAGATATCAACTTTAACACTTTCCATAAAGAAAGTAGACTTTGTTTACTGTCTCTCTTTGATTAAAATGCCTCTAATTGTAGTATATACATGTAATTGTATATTTCTGTTCATATTCATGAATATATAGACACTTGTATATTTCTGTATATATATATATATATATATATATTTATGTACTTGTATATTTCTGTATGTATGTACTTGTATATTTCTGTTCATATTTCTGTACTAATGTCATGTTTATAATAAGATTTTATTGCATGGCTTTTGTATTGTGCAGTGGTAATACTTGAACGTAGTACAATAAATTATTGTAACAAGAACTCATTTTCACTTTCACTTTGAATTCTGTTTGTGAATGACACTTTGTTGTATTTTTATGAATGAATGTTTAAGTTGAAGCAAGTTGTTTTACCACTTATGTTTGAAGGTTAACTTAAGATGTGTGTGAAAGTGGTTTGGACAGGGTTTCAGTATAAAACCTATCGTCACATGCTATGCAAGATATAATGTTAAGCATCAAGCACTTCTTGATTAAATGTACTTCAATGAAATCCGATATATCTCTCTCGCTTTTGGTCACCTTCTTGCTTTCTACCTCCTGTTCTTTCCCTCTCCTCTTCCTCCTTTTTTTTAAATGTTTCTATCTATCTATACATCTATCTATCTTTCTTTCTTCTGTCTTGATAGGGTAGATGTGTTTTGATTGAAACGATTCTGTGGTGTGTAGTGATCTTTGTCTGCAGCTAGGTGAACATGTTGGAAATGGTATGAAATGGATATTATTTTTTTTTCTTTGGGTGTTCCGAATTTGAGTAAATAGTAGTTGGTAATCCCCTTTCCAAGGCAAAGATCCAATGACGATAGCCTGCCACACCGACGAGATCCACCAAAAATATTGTTACCCAGAATATGATCTATACTTCGTCAATTATCCTTAGCCACTTTGGAAATATAATATGACGTGGGTATTAAAGGTTGGGAAAAGGGAAATGAGATTAATATTGAGAAGACTTCACGCTCAAATTTTAGGATATATAGTTAGCTCATAAGAGATGACTTGGCTCGGCTCCATTGAAACAGAATCCCTCACTTATTTTGGTTCTTTGACAATGAACTGCACCCGCTGCAACAGCAGACATCTCCATTCCAATTTTTACTTTTCATATAGATGCATAATACCTTTGAAGGGTGTGAAGGAACTTGTGACTAACTATTCAGTGTGAAAATTTAGGTTATGAAATCTATTTTTAGATTATCAAATCTATTTTTAAGTTATAAAATCTATTTTGAAGTTATGAAATCTATTTTGAAGTTATGAAATCTATTTTGAAGTTATGAAATCTATTTTGAAGTTATGAAATCTATTTTGAAGTTATGAAATCTATTTTGAAGTTATGAAATCTATTTTGAAGTTATGAAATCTATTTTGAAGTTATGAGAACCATTGCAAGGAGTGATAGATATAATTATGATGCACCTTATTGATATAAACTTAAAACAGGCCTAATATAAAGCTATTAACCGTCAGTGAGAACTAAAACTGCAGAAACACTTTTTTTTTTTTTTCTTAAAGATACAGTGTGTCCCGAAAAAAACTATACACTTTTGAAATGGCTGCCGAATAACAAATATATAATTCTAGGGGGAAAAGTTTTATATGTATGGAAAGCTCATAAACTCAACTTTCATATGACACCAAAAAGTTTGAAAATAATTCATGCTTGGGTGAGTACTGGTCACTTTTGTAAAGGGTATGGAAATTAGGTTGCGCAGGAATTAGCCTTCCAATTTGTGAGAGGTAAATCCTTTGGAGCTTACCGAATTGAGGGTGATATGATACATTCATGATTTGCTGAGTGAATTTCGTGGTTTATTAAACCAAACTTTTATGCACGGAACAGGATTTTTTTTCTTCTATTGTAGCATTGTAACTTTCCCTGGTAGACTCAGTGGTGTGTTCGGATGGGGTGATGGTACATGTTGTAATTTCCATGTTACAAACTGTTATTTTTTACATTTGTGACTTTGAATAAAAACCTTCACCCCACATTTCAGTTACCATTTACCTGAAGAATAAGTAGCCGACATCTTGGACATTCCTTTTGTCAACAAACCGTATTTGAATATTTAATTTACATTATCCCTACCTGGGTATTGAGTAAATCAATGAGATGTTCAACTAATCTTACAATAATTGAAATGTGGGGTGAAGGTTTTTATTCAAAGTCACAGATGTAAGAGAATAACAGTTTGTAACATGGAAATTACAACATGTATCATCACCCCATCCTGACTCCCATGAACACACCACTGAGTCTACCAGGGAAGTTACAGTGCTACAATAAAAAATGCAATTCCTGTTAACTCATGCATAAAATGTTAATCCCATAAACCAAACATTTCACTCAGCAAACCCAAACTTATCACAATTGATCATAAATTGGTCATATCATCCTCAATTCGGTAAGCTCCAAAGGATTTACCTCTCACAAATTGGAAGGCTAATTCCTGTGCAACCAAATTTTCATACCCTTTACAAAAGTGAGCAGTGCTCACCCGAGCATGAATTATTTTCGCAACTTTTGGTGTCATATGAAAGTTGAGTATATGAGCTTTCCATACATATATAACTTTTCCCCCTAGAATCATATATTTGTTATTTGGCAGCCATTTCAAAAGTGTATAGTTTTTTTCGGGACACACTGTATAGCTGTCAGTTCGTAATGAACATCATATTTTAAAGAGTGATGATAGGGACGGAGAGAAAGAACACTTTTATTGATGCATCTCATTGACGGTAAAGACATTAGGAATCTTAATGGGTATATGAGACCTAATAATGAAGTCGAAGAAGTGTTTCCTTCCTTGAAATCTGAAGGCGTTATATCGATCGACCTCCTATACAGATGACAATAACTTTCACGGACTAAAGACGATCCTAACGCTACTCTGCCTACCTTTACAGTGTGTGTTTTAGATAATCTGCTCTGGAAATTGATAATTAGGTAACATAAACGAACCACCAACAGGGAACACCGGGGCGAAGCGGCAGAGGCCTCAGACGTCAGCTAGCCCCGACATAGCAGAACTGGAAAGCGCGGATACCAGGTTCTTAACTGACTGAAGATGCTTGCTTTTGGAATCGGTGTACCATCCATAAAAATGTTTGAATGAATCAAATAAACAAGAGAAAAGAAGTAAACAGCCTCTTAGCAATCAAAACCACTCAGGAGAACACTTGTCCACCTTTACTACTTATTAATAATTATCTGTCATCTAAAAAGAAATATGTGCATCATAGATACAGATCATGATAGCCATTATAAGTCATCCAGGGACCCTCTATAACACGCAATCTGTTTTTCGCGCCCAATTATCCGTCAAACAGTTAATCGTTTGAAAGTGATTTTATTGGCGCGATAAATATCTTCTCCAGATACGCTATTACTGCCTAGGAGATTCATAAACAGGAGTTATGAATGATTAAGAATCACGTAGCTGTATAGCGCAACTGAGTTGTAATTTAATACGATCGCACTTTTGAAATGAAACAGTGTGGAGTTAAAAAGGTGAGTGCGAGAGATTAAGAACATCTTTATTTAGTATTATAGTAATCAACTTAATCAACATATTCAAACAATATCATTGCATGATATATCCATTGAAAATAAGTAAATATAAATCAGAGGTATATACTATGCATGTCGTTAATAAATACTACATTATTTGAACTCTGGAGATCAAAATCAGGAATGATGCATTGAGGGTTAATGTATGCATGTGCTGGTATCTCTTTTGGTCATACTCTCTGAATTGACATTAATTTGCTCCGGGGCCAATTGCTATCAAAGCTTTCCGGTTAGCTGGGTTGCAAATGGATTCTAGGTTGGTTGGGTTTAGGATTAGGGTTGGGTATAGTGTTTGGTCCATAGCTGATATAAGGAATTCGATAGGTGTAAGAAATTACAGCGGAGCAGTTCCTGGTTGCCGCATAATCATGTTTCGTGGTAATACATCTGCTTTTTCATCAGGAATTCTGTCCAAACGTAATGGAGGAAGGATAATGTTTGTGAAGGTTCGTTCAGATTATGATGGGCAAAATCACGGCGTTTTATTATATTTGTTATGAATTAGTAATACCCTTCATATTTCCTAACCTTATAACACGAAGCTCCGTGAGTACGCACAGTGCTGTTAGCATTCATTTACACGCCCCCACAAAAATATTTAAAAAATATAAGCGGCTGATTTGCAGTGGTTTAGCGCGCCATACATGAACGAACAAGCCTTGATGCTTGACAGTGGCTAAGATTCCCGCCAAATCTAAGAAGTATTTATCCGTTCATTCGGGGGCTTACCATTTAGGTCATAATATGATACTAATTAAAAATCTCATGACGTCATAGGGGGTGGGGCATATACTGCCTCTTCATAGCCCCTCCCAATCACGTTTCGGATTCCTCTGTATACTTGACCTTAATCGATCACTTATCATAGCTGCATGTGTTTTTAATCTTTCACGATTACTTGGCTACTCATTATGTAAACATTACGTTTTCCCGCCTTTCTCACACTTATCATGTTTAATACTTCCTCGTCTTTACGTGCTGTTATTATTTGTTGATATATTAGCCCACTTATCCCAAGTGTCTATGGACTTTCATTCATGTCATTAAGTTTCATTTCATCATCTCCAATTACTTAGACCGCATCGCAAAGGAGGAATTCATCTTGACAAAGTAATGCAACCCCTGCTATTTATATCGCTTAGGAAATATTCATGCATTCCTAAAAGGCAAAAATTCTCAATATTGATGTTATGAAACAAAATCTGACATAATATAGGCTATGATGATTGAGTTACCAGATGTCGAGATAATCATCTAAATACTATGTACTTCAATCTTGTTGAATCGGATCCGGGAGGCTACTGAATTTGTGCATCTCATGTTTTTTCTTCGATGATGATTACAGCTTTTCTTGCTTCATTCTAATAATAATAATAATAATAATAATATTAAAGATAATAATAACATTGATTGATGGTTGTTAGGATTATGTAATAGCGCATTATGTATTATACCGTCTATATATTCGCTTAACTGAATAACAATAGAACAAACTTATATTTCAGTATCAAATAGGCAGAAAAGTACTAGAATGTCACACCCTAAACACTGAAGTGTCAAATCTTTATCTACAATGGCCGAGGAGGGACAAAATTTCAAAAAATGTATACTTTTTATAAGCGGGATTTAACAGTATTTAACGTTGCATCCGTCAAACCTTTTACATTTTTTTGCACTTCTCTGCCCTTTTAAAATGGTTGATTTAACTTCAGTCTTTTACCAATGTTAAACATCAGTATCAATAATTGTGGAAGAAAAGACACTCGATTATTCTTTTGCTTTAAGTAATTGATGTTGAATTGGATCAGTATAAAAGGCATAAAGGTGAAAAGAGTATATCCATCATAATGGTACTACTCTGGCATTTAATTTTATTCACAAATACCTGCCCAAACTGCATACTGGCGTAGGTTTCCTTGATCTTCTATTCATAATCACACTGATTAATGTATAATAATAGTTATAATGGAAATGAATATTCACTTGAGCCGTGAAAGACCACTCCTTGACCAATCTGGGGTCCTTGATTGAGTAAATTCTATTTTTTTTTAAACAAACACATTTGGAAAATGATAGTAGTTTCAGTCTCTTTACTATGCTTAACATGTATCTCAAATGTTGTGGTCAAAGCAATAATAATAGTGATGATGATAACGATAGCAATAATAATAATAGTTAGATTAATGATAACTTCTGGATTAATGAAGTAACCGCCATTGTTTCTTGATATTATCAAATGTACATGTACTAGAAGTATATAAATAATTATGTGAGTTATTAAGCAAGCATATTATCTGCCGATGTTGCGTTTTTGGTTTGCCTGTAGATTGTATAGCTGAGAAAATAGCGTTGGGTATCGTGTTTTTATCACAAATTTCAAGGTTGTTGTCACAGACACTGAATATATAATTTTCTCACAGCGTGGCATATATTTCACAATCAATATGTAAGAATGATTATGTGTTGAGCTCTATAAATGCATTTGTTCTGTTGGAGGGGCGCCAATATATTATATATTCGATCGTTGCATGTTTAATGTCCTGCAAGCTTCTGGATTTGTAATTGCTGTTAATAGTTTCAAACAACAGACTGAGTAAAAGTGAGTATAAAGTTCGAATCCAGTTTATTCAACGAGGACATGTTTTATGTAATAAATCGTATATAGTTGTTAAAGTTTAGTAAAAGCACAGTAGGGCCTACCCGATCACTAAATAGCTGATTAGGTATTCATCAGTACAGTGATAGCAGGAATATGTTAGCTGTAAAAACTCACAACTCCCTGCATGGTGATACCTATTTTTTGGTCAAATTATCGAATAATACTTTGGGGGTGATCAGATATACGTCCTTAATGTGTTGTACGGCAGAGAAGAAAAAGAAATGGAAATAGGAGTAACATATAGAATAAATACGGGAAAAGAGACATCGAGAGTATGTATTCATGTCCGTTTCACTTTAAAATGTAACGGTTTCCCCACTCCAAAGCGGTATAGGAGTATAATCCTCCCGGCCTGGTCAATTTGTCTCCTGAATTTTCGACAATCTATGAGTATAACGGGATTCAAAAGGGAGGCCGTGGCATCCCGTGGTGCTGCAAGCCATCTCTAGGAGTGCCACGAGACAAAAATTAATGAGGGTAAATTAAAAAAAATATATAGATGTAATAACGTCGATATCGTGATAACTGAAGGTTAGAAACCGCGAGTAAGTAATTTCACGAGGAAATAGAATTTGGACAATTTTGACAATCTATGGGCCACGAGGTGCCCCAAAATCCCTCTATTTGACAGCGAGGTACCCACATAATTTTATATCTTATATATTTTTTAAAGATCGAAATTACACTTTTACCACGCTCATTCGCTCCACTCGTTTGCAACATTAATGACATGGCCGAATATAGTGTATCGAGGTGACCAAATATATGAGTTTTTGTATTCATATTAATTTTATTCCTCTGCGAGGTGCCTGTATACATTATTGTCTGTCTTTAGTGTCTTATGTAATGTGTCGATTACAAAATATTTTTATAAACCATATTAAATGTCATTTCTGTCATAGGTAAAAACGACAAAAGTGTTCACCTCTGAATTTGTCTATACTGAAGCTTTTCTTCGGGAGGTACTGAAAAGAATAAATGGAAACACTTATTTTCAACTCAGTATTTTTTCTCGATTTCATTAATACGCAATTGTTAATGAAGTCATTATCTTGAATCGTTTTTGATACTGTGAATGAACAAAATTATGATTTCCTTTAAGATACATCGAAACATCGTAAACGTCGCCACTATAGTATACATTCATCATTATCTATATACATGTAATTGACCACTAGACAAGTGTTCTAAATACAGTCGCTGACCACACTCATTCTTTTACATAAGTTGACCGCAATGATGATATTCTTGTCCCTAAAGTGACCACATCATTTTGACGTCATGTTCACAAGTTTCTACCTCACAATCGGATTGACCACAAGAAATATAAGTTCAGGAGTTATTTACTTTATAGAACTGTTAACATGTTTCCTTGTCTGTCCATTGACAATCTTTTACGCCCTTTTATTCTACTCGGCTTACATGGAAAGAATATTTTTCCACATTTTCAGTTGACTTCTTGCCTTTTCTTGGGTCAGAATCAGGAGCACATATTTATATTTGTATACTGAATTAAAAAATGTCCGTTTTTAAGTTTTGTCGGGGGACGCCCCTCCCCTCCCCCCCCCCCCCCTCTCTCTCCTTGGATCTGCCGCTGATGACGTCACACCCTTGTTTCACAGTTATGTAGGCGTTTACCGTGATAGGCCTCATTACAATGAAAATATCATCATTGAATAAGAAACATTACCCATTCAGTCTCAAACAGACGGGAAGCAAATTAAACGATTTAGCCATGCATTGATCATATTCTAAGTGGGGGAGGGGGCTTTGATGAGGGGTATACATACGCCTATATACGTGTAAACAATCATATTCACTTAATTTGTAATAATATTAATCTAGAATGTACAGGATCAACCATAATATAGCTGCTACACGTACAATCCCGTATACTGGCAATTAAGGGGATTTGCTATACAGTGCGTCCCAGAAAAAACGAAACCGAGAAGTATCGATGTGTTATTATAACTTAATCACAACCATAATTAATGAATGATACATATTTGGAAAGCTTAGAGTCTCCTCTTTCAGTTGATGCTACTCAGATGATGCATATTCCACGCATGAGTGATTAAAAGCAATTTGAAGGAAGGAAACGAAAAAGACATTTGGCGGGCGGTATCTGAATTTCGAAGAAAAATTAACATTTCTAGAAAGTTGAGTTTCTGCCCTTTCATATGACACCTCAATCATGAAAAATGAGCGAGGAATAACAAAGTTCTGTTTGTTCAAAATAGTGCTTGCATTTCCATAATTTTATTAAACGAATTCGTTTTTACTGGCTGCCTGTCGTATCGATAAACGAAATTAACAAAAGACTTAACTCCGTTTCGTTGACAATCAGCCGTAGATGAGAGTCTTCATGCATGGCTGATTGTCAACGAAACGGAGTTAAGTCTTTTGTCAAATCTGCTTTTTGCTACGGCAGGCACCCAGTGAAAACGAATTCGTTTGTTAAAATTATGAAAATGTAAGGGCTACTTTAAACAAACAGAACTTTGTTATTCCTCGCTCATTTTTCCTGATTGAGGTGTCATATGAAAGGGCAGAAACTCAACTTTCTAGAAATGTTAATTTTTCTTCGAAATTCAGATACCGCCCGCCAAATGTCTTTTTGGTTTTCTTCCTTCAAATTGCTTTTAATTACTCATGCGTGAAATATGCATCATCTGAGTAGCATCAACTGAAAGAGGAGACTCTAAGCTTTCCAAATATGTATCATTCATTAATTATGGTTGTGATTAAGTTATGATAAAACATCAATACTTCTCGGTTTCGTTTTTTCTGGGACGCACTGTATAGGCCTTTATATAGTTGCTGGCTAATATGTAATAAACTACAAGATGCACGTCCTTGGAATATTGATGATTGAAAATAGTGCGGCCAAATTGATTGACCGTTGGTCGTCATCTCAAGTGCCCACTGTCAGCTCAACAACACAGATTTATGTTGAATTGTCCCCACACAATCATGAACCGTTTAATATTAATTATGAAGCTATACTTGAAGTTGAAATCCTCGTATATGCCTACTAAAGATCACACAGAAATATGAAAGAATGTCCTTCAGCCGGGAAGTGAAAGGACGGTGCCTGACATTTATTTTACACGAATGCCAAGCTAGCACGCTAGTTTCACATGTATGCTAGTATAAGATTGCATGTAGAATCTGCAAGCTAGCGAGCGAAGTGTGCCAATTAGTATATAGCGAGTAGATATAATTAGGGTCTTTTTCGTATGAGGCAGGGTCACACTAAATTGTTTACTTTTCAGCTTTCACTTTAGAGGTCTAGTTGCAATAGTTTTTCTTTTATTAATGTGAAATGATGTCCGTATATATTCTCATTACAAACATAATTATGAAGATTTTAGCAAAGCGGTGCTATTGCTCTTATTATGTATATCAGTCATTTGACAATTAAAGTACATAGAAGATTATACTAGCTCGGAGCTTGGAGCTTGGAGCTTTAGGCCAATTTTCCCCTATCTGATCATTCTCAAATCTTTTGATGAGCAAACATCGTATTGCCTTTTGTACTTGGGTGTGGCCGAATCCCAACAATGCTTTGAGATTTGAACCAAAATATCACCACCATCACTGTTGTGGGAACTGCAACAGGTGGATGAGCCAGCGATCGAATGTCTTGAATAGACGCTGAGAAGCACTATCCAACAGTTACACACCCGTACGGTATGAGTAATCATTAGTCCAGATTCTGTCCGTTTGTATAGATTTTATTTTTCAATCATCTCATCAGGGGTCTTATGTCCTCACTCCTCCCTTATCGCGCGACCCCCGAAAATGTACTAGTCGAAAACTGTCTCTGTTTTAGCGTTGAGGATTGTGTTCTCAGCTGATTGAATAGGGCGCGCAATCCGGAGACACAGTCCATGATCCAGGCAGTGCTAGTGGGAAATGTGTACGATAACAATCTATGGGAATTCCCCGTCTAGGACAGGTTTGACAACCTCGCCTCGCATAAATTCGTTTGCGTGCACTCGACCCGTGGCATTCATGCTGGGTCAGTAGGGAAACATAAAATAGTGATGAATTATTCATTCATTTATTTCCGCATTCACTTATTTATTCATTTATTTTATTCATTTTGTTTATTAATTAATTAATTTATTCATTTATTCATTCACAATAACTAAAATAATAATAATAGTGGGTTTTTGTATAGCGCACACGGCCTATCTGACACTCCTGCGGATCCACGTATACCCCGGCGGCTTTAGCATGGCTGCCATAAGGGCGCTAGATCTTTTAATTCAAGGAATTAAGTCCTGCCAGGTCCTCATTTACCTCACGTGGTTTGAGTGTGATGTAGATTAATGTATTGCGCCAAAGGACTAATGCCGCGCGGCGGGACTCGAACATGGCCCTGTGAAGCGGGGACGGTGCTGGGGGTGCTGCAGCACTCCCGGAATTTTTTCAGGGGGGGGGGGGGCACAGCCAGGCGCGTACGCAGGGGGGGGGGGGGGGTTTGGGGGGTTAAACCCCCCCCTTTGGTATTTTTATGTGTACAAACCCCCCCAAAAAAAACCTAAAACCCCCCCCCCCCCCCTTTGGATTTTTTTTTTCTTTTTTTCTTTTTTTAATAAAAATTAAAAAAAAAAATTAAAAAAAAAAAAAAATTATCCCCATGACTGACCTAAACCAGGTGACCTAACCCCCCCCCCCCAACGGAGCAAAATGTCAAATTTTCAAATTTCGAGGTCAAAAAAAAAAAAAAAGTGTCCTCTTACCCCCCCCCCCCCCCCCCCCCCCCCCCCCCCCCCCCCCCGCTTATTCAGCGGTCGGCTGAGTCGTTGCGAAATTTTCGGCCCGATTTATAAATGTTAAAACCCCCCCTTCAAAAAATCCTGCGTACGCGCCTGGGCACAGCACCCCCTGCAAATTTGTTTTGGTATGATATATTTACTGTATATCATTATATGCTTCGCTTACAAAATTGTCACACAGCCGACAGCCATAAATGAAGATTAGAAAGTACAAAATTATAACGTTTCTTTCACAAAATCCTATAAAATTACCCCTCGAAGCGATTTTTTTCTTTCTTTCTTTTCTTATATAATTAAAAAAAAATACCGATCGACCAAATGTTCAAATTATGAAACACACAAAAAAAAAAAAACATGTCCTCTTACACCCACCCCCCCCCCCCCCCCCTCGCTTATTCAACGGCTGGCTGGGCCGTTGCGAAAATTTCGCAGTATATATATCTCAGCAGCCCCGGTGAAGAAATCGTTCCCAGGGCCCTGGAACCTCGAACCATGCGATACAGTCCGGCGTCGTATTCACTAGACCACGGCACCTCAAAATTCATTTATCATCATTCCTTTATCATTTATTCCATTTTTTCATTCACTTATTGATTCATTCATTTGTTCGTTTTTTTAATTTACCAAAAAACTTGTATTTCATCCTGACAATATGCTGCAAATGTGAAATGCGGGGCAGGATAGGGTTTTTTGTCATATAAACATCATCAAATTCAGTTCAGAGCTCATATATTGAACGATTTCTGACATTTTGATACGTGCCCCTTTCCCTTCGACAAGTCCCCATTTTAATTTGCAATAAGGGTCCATTTTACATTCTCATAAGTGCTTTTTTAAACCTCTAGTAAGTGCCCCTTTTCACTTTTGATAAGTGCCCCCTTCACCTCTGATATAATTGCCCTTTTCAAATCTGAGAGGTGCCTCTTTTACTTTGACAAGCGCTCCTTTTCCTTTGCAAGAAGCGCCCCTTCCCCCTTTTAACTCCCGATAAGCGCTCCTTTTCCTTTGTAAGAAGCGCCCCTTTCCCCTTTTCTTCTAACTTAGTCTTAGATGTGATGCTTGGATGCGTGAATGAAGAATGCTAGTATGCTACACTTATGTACTATATATGTCTCGATGGGGGGGGGGGAGGGGGCAAGGGTGGTGTGACGGGGTGTACCGCTTACGCCTTGCCTTGAAACCCCTACCCAATTTTAAGGGTTATTTGGGCAGATTTTTATCGAAATATAGGCCCATTTTTTTGCAATTTTCGGGTATTCGCCATGCAAACATTCGACATTTTTTGAAATTTTGAAAAACGGACCCATGTTTAGGCTTTGTGAGTTTTTGTGAGTAAAAAAGCGTCCCATTATGATTAGAGCGGCACATTCCTGTATGTCTTAATATGCGAGTTCAAGTTCATTTATTCAAAACCACACAAAACATGATATAATCTTTTACATGAAAAGGAGACTGGTAATATAGTACATCATTAAGTGAATGGTTTTAGGACCCCTGTAGAAGCTAAGCTTGTGAGCGGGGCCCTATAGTCAACAAAATATATACATTAACGATATGGCAAGGTGAATAAAAAGAATGTAATGTTTATACAAGGGATGGAAACAAACTAAGCTACAGAATATAGAACACAAAAAAGTATTCACACACACGCGCGCACACGCACACACACACACACACACACACACACAGTCCTTAGTGGTCTATAAGCATTTGAGAATGAGATATTATTAAGATACAAAGTAGAATTATGTCAGTCTTCCAAGTAGGTACGTTTTAGATAACCTTTTAAACCTAGAAAGAGTTGTACTATTTTTTATATCGTCAGGCAAACTGTTCCATTCTTTGATGCAAGAGATATGGAAGGAGGTCAGAGTGATATTTGTTCTTGCAAAAGGCTGATGAATAAGACCCCATTGACGTGTATTATAATTATGAATTTGTGAGTTTTTACGGAATAAATCTTTTAACGTACATTCATGAGGCATAAATTGAAGTTTATACATAAACAATACGCAATTGATTGACACAAGTCCACTTAGTGGTAACATTCTTAATCGAAGGAACAAAGGAGAACTTGGATGTCTATAATTAGAATTAGTAATAAGCCTTATTGCCTTCTTCTGCAATACTCTTAACTTATCAAGATATGACTTAAAAGTGTTTCCCCAAGCAACATTACAATATGTCAAATAAGGAAGAATAATACTATTATATAATGTTATCAGCACTCTTTCAGGTAAAATAAATTTCAATCTAAAAATGACACCTACACTTCGAGACAACTTAGTGCATACAACATCTAAATGATTCTTCCAAGATAAATGCTCATCCATAGTTAACCCTAAGAACTTAACATTTTCACTAAGCGCAACATCATGGCCTCCAACATAAAGAAAAGTAATACCATCTGGAAGCTTTTTACCCTTTGAGCGAAAAATAACACATTTGGTCTTTTGAACATTCAACAATAACTTATTACAACAATACCATGCATACAGTTTCTGAATCTCTTGATTTGCAATTAGTAATAAATCTTCAACCTTCTTATCAACCAGCAGCAAGCTGGTATCATCAGCAAACAGGGAGTATGAGAATAATGTTGACGAGTGTATTATATCATTTATATAAATTAAAAACAACAGGGGACCAAGAACAGAACCCTGAGGTACACCATATTTAATAGAAGAAAGTTGGGAACTACTACCATCCACCACAACAAATTGAGTCCTGTCAAACAAATAGCTTTGGAACCAAGACAATGCTACACCACGTATTCCATAATGCTCTAGTTTCCTGAGGAGGATACCATGGTCTATGGTATCAAACGCCTTAGATAGATCTAAGAACATCCCCAGACAATACTTGTCTCCATCAATAGCTTTTATGATATTACTTAATAAATTAAACACACCCATTTGTGTGGAGAAGTGCTTACGAAAACCGCACTGCTGAGGAATCAAGATATTCTTTTTAGATAGAAACTCATTTAAGCGTTTATAAATTATTTTCTCAAGAATTTTAGATAAGATTGGTAACAGTGCTATTGGCCTATAATTAATGACATTTTTACGGTCAGATTTGTTATATACTGGTACCACTTTAGCTACCTTGAGTTTATCTGGAACAACTCCCTGAGATAAAGACATATTAAGGATTTTACATAAGGGATCAATAAAAAGGTGAATGCACTCCTTTATAATTCTAGGTGAAATATCATCAGAGCCACTAGATTTAGATGGTTTCAAAGATGACACAATATCAATGATCTCAGAGTTTGAAGTTGGTTTTAGAAACATAGATGCATTATCTTCACACTGTTTCATATAATCACGAAAAGATTGTGGTACTTGAAGAATATCTGTACTGATTTTCATGGGTAGTCCAATGAAATATTTATTAAAACTTTCAGCCTTATCCTTGGCAGATGATAGGAGTACTCCATTAAAATCCATCTCTTGAGGAAGTGAATGCCTATTTGACCGACCTAACAATTCATTGATATGAGACCAAGTTTTTCTTATATCACCTTTAACATTGTGGAACAAATCATTGTAATAATTTTGCTTGGCTATACGAAGAGTATTAACCAAGACATTCTTATAATCAACATATTTCTTTTTATTCTCAGCTGTTGGTCTCTTGACATAACTACCATAAAGCTTATGTTTGCGGTTTATTGAGTTCAACAAAACATGAGTTACCCCTCCACCGGGTATTTTTATTTCTTTCTTTCTTGAGAAAAATCAAATTAGCTGTTGTTATAAATTAAAATGTATGTGTTTGTTTTCAAGGTTCTGTACCGAGACAACTCAATGGGGTCGAATGGTCCAGGGTATGTGGTCGGGTTAATTCAGGGTCGGATTGTCCGGTGGTTGCGTTGACCAATCTTCTGTACTATACTGTACGTAAGTGTTACGTGATTTCCGACTAAACTCCATCTGATTTCGCTTGTTTGAACATGGAGTGTCTCTAGTATATTATCGGTCTACTAGAGATATCCATGATTTGAATAACCAACATCGAACAGTGACACAAGTCCACATTGGATCAGCTTTGAGGATAACTTTGATATATCGAGGAGATAACTTGGAATTGGATTGCATCTCAGCTAAGTCAGTTTTTTGCAGACGAGCTTGCACTGCCCTTGCAGCCTTGACGACGGACATGACCATTGATTGAAATTTGACGCTCATCAATGTCCACCAAGATTAAGTTCTAACAGTTCTACTAAAGTACAGGTAGCAGAATTAGCCGTTGGCCATGGCAACATCAGAGTCTGAAAGTGAATCTGAAAGTCTTGGATACGACACTGATGATGATGAAGAAGCTGCTGAGCTTGATTCTCACGAAAGCAAACGTGTCTCAGGAAAGAGATCTCGTAAGAAACACGATGATCGCAGGAGCATCAACCCTGGCGCCGACAGCGCAGGCAGCTCCAGCCAGGGCTACCGGCAACGTCTCAATCGGCAGTCTTGCTCTTGGATTTCTACTTCTAGTGAATCAGATATAGATCTAGATCCAGGTCAAGAACTAACTGCAGAGGATCTTAAGACAGAGATCAGATGCATCAAATGCCAGAAGAATCGGGCTACAACATCAGGAGAAACTAAATATCAGGTTACAAAGAGCAAGTCCAGCAGCATTGGCGTTGCTGAGGCTGAGCAGCAATTGAATGATCTGGTTTCACTTTCAACTTCAAGTCATGGCAGAGCACCTGAAATAAAGTCAAAGAGGATGCAGGTAATTTGATGAACAATTAAGAGACAATTGTTATCTTTTGAATGATAAAAAAGAAAAATTAGATCTAGGGTCTAGACTAGATCTATATAGATCTAGACTCTAGTCTAGGTATCTAGATCTAGATCTAGACGGTAGACCCTAGATCTAGATGTAGGCCTAGTCTACGGTAGTCTAGTCTATCATCACCTAGACTAGGTCTAAATATATCTCTCATCAGCTTAACATTGCTTAACTTGCCCCGTAATCCTGACTTCTTCAAAATTGCAATGTAGACTAGATCTACTGCCACTAGTGCCAGGAACTACTGCCTGGTACTACATGTATTTCATCTTCATCTTCTTTGACGACATTGTTGGCGCAAGTTCAGAATCGTATCCAAACTTTGACCTAGACCCGTGACTCCGGCGTGGGGATGCCCTACTAATACGTACCAAAAATCAAAGTTATGCCCTAAATCTTCAACAATTGTTCAAATAATGGTACTTAAATTTAAAAGTAGTTACGTTTCTTACCTGTTTCGTGTCAATTTTCTTGTCTTTTTTGGAGTAGAGTTTTCCTAAAAATGAAGACGTTATAATATACACTTTCTCATAGGTTTCACCGCAAACTGCTGTACAATGCGATTCTGAACTACATGTACATGTAGCGCAACATTTTTTACCCATAAAAGAAACTTCCTGAAATAAACATTAATACTGGAAAAATTGAACCAAAGATCCTGGGTTCGACTCCCACCCAGACGGATGACTTAAGCTTGCGTTGTGTGTTAACGTGCCCCTCCCCTTGTTCATAGACGCAGACTATGTTAGTGGAAAACACTCCGTCCCTAGGATAGGACATTAAATGGAGGCCCCGTGTACAGGAGAGTCACCACCCTTGCACGTTAAGAACCCATTGCACTATTCGTATAAGAGTAGGGGGAAACCCGGTGTAGTGGTCCACCTGCACGCCCCAATCAGACCAATATATACGGCATCTGCAATAACCTTCAGTATTGAAGGAGGCTGATTATCTTGAAGAAGAAGAAGAACCTTGTAGTTGTACATGTACATGTACTCAAGCCTCAAATTGATTTTTTTTTTCTCCATGGTTTACAAAAAAAAATACTTGTAAATTTTCATTGAATTGGTAACCATCATCCGTGATACTCCTAAATTCTTTGCTATTTCATTATTATCATTTATTCAAGTCAGCATTTTCCCTCTTACAACGAGAAACTGCTCCATGTTTTGGTCCTTGCGATCGCCTCTAGCTCCAGCAAATTTGGCGCGGAAGCGTGCACACCTGTACTATCAGCCAGTATAGCCGCTGCTGACGGCTGCACTGCACTGCGAGCTTCTGTTGTTTGTAATACTCATAGAGATGTGGAGATGGGCGATATACGGCGGCCTCCGGACACCGAAAAAATTGAGCGAGAAATCCTGCATGCTTATCTGACATACATGTACAATGTACATGTACTTCCATACCGTATTTGCCGGCGATAAGGCCGCACCCCCGATTTTGACATTTAATACTGGATACTGGATACTTCGCGGCAGCTCCGATAAACGGGCCCTTCTTTTACTTTTGCAATGCATTGGCACAAACTTAGATCAAGATCTATCGGCAGATAATGTTTTGGGAAGTTTGTTTTCGTCTTCATGTCAACAATGCAAGATAAAATTGTCGGTAAGATGTGTGGAAATGTGTAGTTATTGTACCGTTCGTAGATCTAGTCCCATATGTGCAAATTTGTGCTGGTTTTGACTTACTTTAAAAAAAAAAATTTACTCTTTCGTCGCATAGGCCGCACCCCGACTTTTTGATATTTTCTGTTCCAAAAATACTGCGGCCTGTACGCCGGCAAATACGGTAGTTCCATTTCATTGATTTAATGTTTGAAAGTGAAACTCAATATTGTGTTAAAGTTAAAACAGAAAAGCTAATCTTTATTTATAATTCAACAGGGGCGATTTTAAATTTTGCAATCACCCCCATGAGCAACCTGACGGAGGTGATTATGTAGCTCGGGGGGGGGGGGGGGGGGGGGAATCGCCCGTTTTGTGTACTAGATCTATGAACCAACATCAAAAGAGAGCACTAGAATTGCAATGCCAATGAACAGGAAAAATGTTGCAATCAACCTCCAAGCTTGAAGGAAATACCATGATATGATTAAAGAGTCTCTTCTTTCAATAAAGGTACAGTTTTCAGAAATCCCACTCTCTTTTATAACAGAATCAAATATTTGATTAATTTGTAAAGCATCCTTATGATTTTTGAACAGCTTTACCCAATCCAATTCTATCACCATACTTCCTTTCTATTTAAAGCGCATAGGGACATGCTATCCTGTAATGTGTTATGCACTATAAAAGAACTGAATATTAGTGTTATTATTATTGATGGAGTACTCCCTTTAGCAGCTCACTCAAGAAGCTATACTGGGATTGTACTATTTGTACATGTACCGTACATGTACATGTAGGTGAGACAAGTAGCTGCAAGGAGTGCCATTTATACTTAAAAGTGTTACCGGTAATGCTATTTCAAATGTATACAGTCTTCATATGAACTTTGCATGTTCCGTATAGCGTTAATAAGATTGATAAATCATGGATTTGAATCAAATTGAAGAATTCTTTTTTGCTTTTTATGCAAAAGAAGCACTAACAAAGCTCAGAAGCTTTCCTACCTAAAATTGGGTCGCTGCTTCTTTTTCTTCTGTTATGCTTTGATAAGTGCTCAATTAGTCATAACATTTACAATGAAAAACCCACAAAACAACCCTTATACTGTATGTACAGTATCTACCTTGCTCTATGCAACCTGCAGGGCACCAAAGTATGTTGCACTGAATCTGTAACTACGGCACATGTACATGTAACTCATGCATGGACAGAATTTAATTTTAATTTTAATTTTTACCTACTACTTATTAATTATTATATTAAACTTTATTAATGAGGCAAAACACTAATGGGCTTGGTTAGTAAACAACAGACCCCACGTGCATCTCTGTACATGTACAATGTACATGTACATGTATGTGAATCAATAAATTCATCTCGGTCTCTATACATACTGTACATGTACTCTTTAAAGGGATCGTTTATCAATGTTAAATCTGAGATGCACGACCCTACGTGTTATCAGTGTCTGTGATTATATTGAAGCCCTAAAAAAACTCCGCTTTAAAATGATCAAGAAGTGCCTCAAAGAAGTAAGAACCTTTGAGTGACCTGTTTTACCATACTCGTTTTCCCCAATAGACTGTAGTGTTATGAAAACTGTTTGGCTTACGCAAAATTTGATTTTGATTTTCAATCATAAATATCTTGATGATCAGACAGGCGATCGGCTTGTAAAAGTCATGGGGTTCCTGACTGACCTAAAGGTTTATCATTGCAGCATGAGCTAAATCGAAGATTTCTTAAAAGGATGTAAGACAATGTTACGGGATCCCTTTAATATGAGATACAATGTGTATACAGATGTAGCGCCGTAGATGTAGACTGGTGTACACACACCCAGATAATGGGTTCAATCAGGGGCTATTCACTTAGCATGTTATGGATTTCTTTGTGCTCTGTTATAAGTTTGCTCCCAAAAGGAACCGAATTGAAGTTCAACTTTGGGGTCGAGATAAATGGTTACATGTATTTGGTGTCTGAGGCTTGTCCTGATTATCATGAAAGTATCTTAGGGTCTTCAGGTATCAGAATGTTTGCTACATGTGTATTTGTTAGTTTATTGAATATGTGCAGAAGTTTGGAGATTGTGATTTAATGGCTAACCTATGAGAAGGCGCGATAGCTCAGTCGGTAGAGCAGTGGTCTCGTAATCCGGTGACCCGGGTTAGAAACCAAGTTGATGCGCTAGTGCCCTTTTGATAAGGCATTAATCCTCATTACCAGGTCCCTCGGAGATGACCTAAAACCGTTGGCCGTCTGGTTGCTTACTAACAAGCATTCATGCTTTCCTAGCAGTCAGGTAAAATAACCATCACAACCACTTACCGTAAGTTAAATGATAGGGAGAAAATACATAAATCTAGGCACAAGAGTTTACCAGTTCAGGGATATGGATCCAATCTGGTCCCATTCAATACTTTCAAATTGCTGCCATTTATACATTTCTCAATGGCTTGTCCATTTCTATCTGTCTTCTCGATACCCCATAAAGTACAATGTGCCTTGAATTGAAATCTCTGATTTAATTTTATCCCTTTTATTTACATTCTTCAGTAATTATTAAAAAATGTATTCATTTAATCTCTTAGTTACACAGATTGTAGAAGTCAATAATGGACACTTTTTCAATTGTTTTGATTTGATTTGATTTGGTCTGATTTTTGTCTTGTCTGCGTAGCAAAAAGCGAGACATAGGCGCCGCTTTTCCGGTGACGGCGGCGGCGGCATCAACATAAAAAACTTAACTTACATGTATAAGGTTAAGTTTTTGAATTTTTGATATAATTTTGCAAGTATAAGTTCTTAGTCAATGAAACTTGGACTATAGAGTGGGGAATTGTGATGCCATCAAAAATCTATTTTTAGAATTTCTCAATTTTTTCTTCATTTTCCGAAAGAGCATCAAAAATAATGACATAATAATGTCCAAATGTTGAAAAACCAATTGAATATGTTAAGTATTGGCTGAGATATGACCATCTAAATTGTCCTATAGGAACTCGGTGTTATGACACTGAGTTCCCATAGGCAAAATGTTTACTGTACCATAAATTAAATAATGAAGGTCTCCATACAGAAAAACCCCTCATATACAGTATTATACAGAAAACCACAGAGATGATGCAATATCTGCCAGAGGGAGAGAGAGAGAGAGAGAGAGAGAGAGAGAGAGAGGTGTACTGGTAGGCCCATGGTATGACACGGTACATATCAAAGTCCATGGATATTACCATGCACAATAAAACGAGGGGGAGATAAAAGAGAAAGAGAGAAAAGGGGAAATAAAGCAATGCAATAAAAACATTTTGCTCCATGCACAGAGAGAGAGAGAAAGAGAGAGAGAGAGAGGGAGAGAGAGAGAGAGAGAGAGAGAGAGAGAGAGAGAATCAAACATAAAAAAGTACATGTTGTATGTAGTATGTAGAATCTGAATAAGAATGAGAGAGTCTGAAAGCAATACATGAAGCAGAACGTGTAGAGCAACCTGTCTATTTGTGATTGGCTGGATATTACAATGAATATTAGTCTGAGTACAAAGGTATCCGCCCACAATGATAAATACCTCTCAGTTGTTATCATACGTTCTGGTAGTATCAATCTGGCTTGATTGCACACAATTAACACTGTACATGTACATGTGTATGGCTGTAATACTACTAGGATGGACTCTTCAATAATTGTTATAAGATCCATTTTGCATTAATTAAGCATGACCAATGTCAGAGGAAATTGGTTACATACAGCATGAATTGTATGTTGCTTCTTTGGTGCTGTTGAATATTTATTCTCTGGTATATTTGCTCTTTTGGACCATGCTGTTTCTTCGATATCATGCTGGATTCACATTGTCCTCATCATGCAATGAATATTACTTTCGACATTTGGAATATCTACACCAATGTCTGATTGGGACACAGTGCTACATGTAAATTTGCAGGAAGTATGCCTGAATACCAGTTGCATACACGGGTGACGTGCTTATATTTGGAAAATGGTTTGCAAGTCGGCATGAGGAAAGCTTAAACGAGGAAATAAATTTGTTTGTGCTGTATGTGATACGTGCTAGCAGCAGTAGTAAACATGGGTGCTACATCTACCGATAATGAGCTACCAGTGTTGGATTATTATGGTTCAGGTACACTGGTAAGTACCAACTGGGGCAGAGCTACAATACATGTGGTATTTTGTCAAATAAAGGGAGGGGGTAGAATTCCATTAATTACTCATAAAAGAGGTTAATTGTTTCTTTGATATTTATGTACTTTGGGTGTGAAGGGGTAGGGGGGGGGGGGAAGGAGGGGATGAGGCATGGACCTTTTGTGCCCCCTTCTTATCTGCCACTGACTCATAAACATGTAGTAATTTTCTTCTGTACATATTTCATGGAGCTACATGTGTTTAGCTCCAACAAGGTATCATTGTACATGTACACACAGTCAGTGAAAGCACTAGTATAAATATATTTGATGAAGATTTAATTCTCGAGGGTCCATGGCCGAGGCCCTCAAAGGGTATCGTTCCATATTACGGTCACTTTGAGGTGTTGAAACCAGACTTAACTTTTGATTTTCATTCTCTAGTTTCTCTGGTTTGATTATTTCTATTTTTTTATGAAATGAGAAACAGCGGGTCTGCCTAAAGACATTCAAGAGAGAGATGGAGGTGTCAGTTATTCTTATTCATTTGGGCAGCTGCAGGAAACAATTCCTATACAGTACATGTACATGTATATAAATATGAATATTTTTTTTAACTCTCCCTTTGTCTTGCATCTTTTCCTTTTGTAGGATACATACATACTGTACAAAAACATCTAAACACACACATGAAATATGTGATGAGTCATCAAGGAAAGTGATAGTTGATAATTTAAGGTGTTACACAGTTATCATGTTTCCCCTTGAACTTTGCTGACTGTACATGTACTTTACAGCAACATACATGTACAGGTGTACTTTGCAGTTTAGTATCAAAGAGTGGAATCAAGTTCACATCAGGTAAAATAATGATATTCATTTTTCAAGGGCTACTTTTCAAGCTTGCCTGCATGATAATAACACTCTAAAAAAATTGTTGCATTAAACTCTACGCAAATTTACGGGGGCTCTTTTCTGATTTTCGGGGGCTCTTTTGGGTATTTTGGGGGCTCTTTTGGGCATTTCGGGGGCTCTTTTGCCCTGAGCCCCTGTGTATATTTTTTCACTGGATCACATAGTACATTTGACCACAATATATATCACAATACTCTGCTGTATACATGTAAGTGTTGCTGAAAAGTATACATACCAATAAGCCAGTTCATAAATACTATCTGCGCATGGGCAGAAAAAAAGGTCATTTGTTCCCAAATCGTAAAACCCATCGAGGCAAATACTGGCTCATGAAAGTTATGTAATCAGTATTCATTTATGCACCAACAATACATTTATCTGATACACACTACACAGGTAGAAGTATTCTTCTCAAGAGGCAAACAAAAGGTATTCATGAAGCACCTTTATCACTTCGGCAGTGATTATTCTAAAATGCACAAGCGGGACGTACATCCATGGTGTAAAAGATCTGTGGATATTTTTGGGTCATGCGTTCCGAAGCTATTTATGAACTGGCTTTTTAGAGAGTGATGTGAAGGGCAGTTTTAGGCAGTGAATGTCAAAAGACCGAAAGCCTGTTTTCTGCCAAGGAATTGTTTTTCTTTACCATACATGTACATGTACAACTGCATTTTGAGTGAAGTGTAGGAAACTAGATGTACTGTATGTCTATAAGTTAGATTGTGTATTAAAGGGTGCTACACAAGTACCCTGCATTGATCACCATCATTTAAGAAAAGTTGAATAGAAATGTCAGATAAAAAGGAGAAATTAACATGAGAAAAACATTAATAATTTTTGAGATAAGTTTACCAAAAAAACACAACATGTGACATGTTCTTGAGCCTTCAGTTCTGTATGAAAAACAATATATATTTCTTTGAGTAGTTATTTATTTTCTGATTACGAACCCCAACATCTGAAGGCAATTGATTAGTCATTGACACAGAGATACTGTAGCAAGCAGTATCAAAGTCATCCATCTAACTCTGTACTCCTACATATACCTTGATTTGATTTGATTTGTTTTATTGTCCACATTAAATGGAATTCCTTTTTTTCACATGGTTACAAGGTATATACATGTACAGTACAACAAGCATAGGTCAATTGAACACATTTTAAATTACACATTGCTCATTAATCACTGTGTAGGTCATATTAATAATTTAAGCTTAATCTATCAACACTAAATTTAAAAAACAATAAATCATACTTTTAAATTTTAACTATATCATCACACGATCTCATTAATGACTATATTTAATTCAGATATTCATGTATGAATAATATTAATCACTTTAAATGTTATAGTATACTTTGTAACAAAATACATTAGCGGTATCGCCCCCCTCCCATTATCTTCAGGAATCATCTCATCTTATTACTTTACTATTGAACATGTGAATGGAATCGGGGACAAACAAGTTTCTAAAGCGGGCCCGCTTGGTACGGGGGACACAAAGACGAACACCAGATCTATTGAAACTAAAATGACTGAACAAAGGATGGGTTGGATCTTTCATAATTCGCATGATCTTATATAGCTAGTGAAGCTTCACCATACAACTTTTCCATGCTATATTAATACCAATGATTCTCTGAGCTATTTTCTGTGGTCTATAGCGCTTTCTTACTGTCACATGTAAGGTTGCCATAAAAACAAATTAAATTCAAGAGAATGGACTGGATAATCGACTTATAAAAGCACACAAGAAGAGTATTATCTACGTAAGTGCATTTTCTTGAGTTATCTCAAGAAATAGCTTTCTTTTGTGTGGCATGTACAGTACATTGCTTGACCAATCCAGACTGTTTGTTATGGTAGTAACCAAGTATTTATATTCCTTCACTTTGCTGTGTGTTCTGAACAAAAGATTTTGTTTTGCGATACAGACTATGGAATTTGTCCCGTTAAACACACTATTGACTGGGTTTTGAAAGAGCTTTCAGATAATGGCTTGAATCAAGCTTGCTCATCTTATCTTCCCTTTTACAAAGTGGTAATAGAAGCGGCGACGGAAGGGAGAAGAAAGACCATGATTGTATGACATGCTCGCTCAGATATGCCGCAGTAAACCTCAGTGGTTTTTAATAATAACTACCGGTACATGTTACTACAATACATACAATTTATACCAGCCATTTCTATTGACCTGATATTATTTACCATTTTAGGGTAGTTCTATTTTAAGGGCTACATGTAGTAGATAACCCAATGAGAATATGATGTATGGGTTTATTGTCATGAACTTCATTATTTACAACGACCTCCAGGTTCATGTAATTTGATGAAGGGGAGAGAGAGGAAGAAAGAGAGAGAGAGAGGGAGAGAGCTATAGAAGAGGGTATTATCTATTACACTATGACATGTATATACGGTAACTGTCAAAGTGTACATTACAATGAAATGCGTCAAATTGTAATACATACTGATTTGCTTCATTGCAGTTTAATATTTATTAGTCAGAAGTAAAATACTGGGTATACTGATCATACATGGAGAAATTGATGAGAGAAAACCCACAAAATGAAGAGGAAGCGACTTTAATTGTACAACAGAAGCAATATGACATGAAATGAAAATGCACTCTGCATAATTCATGGAAATAGTGAGTTTATATATCAAGACACTTTCCAAATGTTGATCCTAGTCAACCCAGTGTTCCTACACAGTACAAATTCATGATTTAAATCCTCATCATCAACTTGTTCAATAATGTATTAATCCTGCATTATAATTCTGTAAAACTAGATACTTTTGCAAAATAAAATTTCGCTGTTTGTGAATGAAAGCAATTTCCACAAATCACAAAAACTGTTACTTTTGTGATTCACTTTACATTTGAAATCAGTTGTGAAATTCATGAACATTTCATGCTCATGCAGTTTTGTGGTTTGGGAGTACATGTACAGGTGTACGTGCTTTGCTACTCCCAACAGTTGACATAAGATAATGTTCAGACCATAATGCCCTTTGGTGAATAGCACTGACATGTATTTTTTTCTTCTTTCTTTTCCTGACATTTGCAGGAGGGTGCTGTGATCTTCAGGCCGACAAAGAAACCTCATCACCACCGACATAAGAGGTCCGGACACAAGATGAAACCTCTCAATCAGGAGAATATGGGGTCTTACAAGAAAGCTCATCAGCATTTGACATCGAATGACATCTCGTTACTCACAAGAAGGAAGAGCCTTAATATGAACGGCGGTTTGATACCTGTGGATATGAATTTTAATATCCGTGCTTTGATTCACCCTTCCCTTATTGGCAGAGACGATGGGATTCCAGTGAAGAGGCGAAAGAAAATGTCACTCTCATTAGATTCGGAAGCAATATCAAATAATGAGATCAATTATGAACCTGTGCTTGTCAATGAAAGAAGAACTACCAGTTCGCCACAATTTGAGAAGATTTTCACCATATCCGACAGCTCTCCAGACGATGATGAGAGAGATGTGAGAACTAAGAGTTCCCCAAGGCGCAGATCAAGCGACTCGGATGTGATTTGTTTAGGTTCTGACTCCGATCACAGGAAAGAAAGTTTCCATCAATCCCTCCATCATACTGGCTATGCAAACAATGCCGATGCAGAGATTGACCGTGATGAGACATTTTTTTGTGAACCACCAAATCTGATCCAAGCGGAGCCACTGAGTGATAGCTCACGTCATTATACTCCCCGTGGTGATGATGATAATAAAGGTGCGGATTCAGACTCAAGTGATTTACCGGAGTTTACATCCAGCTACAATGAACAACTTTTGTGTGGAAATGATGTGGAAAGATCACCACCACAAGTACATGATGTGGAAAGATCACCACCACAAGTACATGTATGGCCCTCATCACCCCCTGATGCATCACCCCCTGGTAGTGATCGGTCAAGACATTCTTCTGGAGATTTGGGTGAAAGGTTGGAGCAGCCAACAGATGCATGTTGGGTGTCTTTCTTGTCAGCATCAGGAGATACAAAGGCTAGCGATCTTTCTGTGAGGAATTTTCAGCATAGTCAGTGTGTTAGTAAGCCCTTCAGCCAGGACAAGCGTAATACAGTGTATGCCTGCCATGAGGAAGAATTTACTCAGGCAGCGGTGAACCTGATAGCGCAATTCACAACAACGAATCATAAACCACCACCACAGCTTCTTCAGGACCTTTTCCATGACACCTTGAGAAAGTGCAGCAGTAGTTGTTTAGAAGCCTCGGTAGTCTACAGATGCCTCAAGAACATCCAACACCTACATCATCCAAGTTCTAGGGACTTTCCTATGGAATGGAATCTCATCAAATCTGTAGCAACCACTCTAGTTAGTTCACCATCGAAAGATAGCCTGGATAATAGCGCATCACCTGCTATTAAGTGGCACATAGACCTGCTGTCTTTACACTTCCTTGTGTCCGTTCTTGAGGATGATGTAGAGCGTAAAGCAAGATGGAAAACACTGAAGAAGTCCTTTGCCTTCTCCATTCTTAACCCAGAAATCTGCAGAAACAATTGCAGAGAAGTTGTTGAGTGGATCCACAAGGTGGTTTCTGAATTAGAACCTTTGCAGGGATTTGAGGCATCTACTTCCTGTTCAACAGTGGTTAGTTGTGGATGCCCGGACAGTGCTTGCCACAGGAACTATGTCCTTCCTTTGCTTGGGAAGCTTTTGGAGTTAAGCTTTAGGATGACGACCTCTTTGACCCTGAAGACATACGTGCAGAGGACGGTTGATGAACTGAACAGCTGTGGCCTCAAAGGACTACCGCAGCTGAGACTTGTGTTTGAGGTAATCCCGTCAGTGTACCATTTACAATTTTTTTGGGGGGGTTTTTGTATTTTTTTTGGTATTAAAAATAAAAATCAACGACATTGCATACAGTAATACATGTAACATATCAAGAAAGTAAATGGATGTGTGTACCATTTACACTTGATACAACAGTCTTGAACATCAATTACTGTCAGTGCAAAACATGAATTCATTTATATATTTATGTACACCTGTATGCATCCTCTTCTATGGAGAGTTGACCTTAAATGTATTTAGGGCAAAGGCCAAATGTGATGTATAATATATCAAGAACTCAATAATCCACAGACTCCAAATTTAGCACTCGACAATATCATCACCCATACTGGGAGATATAGTATTATCACAAGTCATCAACATCAATTTAGATTAACATTTGGCCAAGTTTGGCCCCTCAGCATTTTAATTTGTCTTAAACTTGTATTGGATGGATGCAATGTATAGGTTGTCTGAATGATTGATTTTGTTGAATGGTTACATGGTTAGGGGAAAAAGCAAGGTAGGGGCTTACATTCATTTTTCTTGCTATTTCTATTTTCTACTACATTTTGTATTTTCCTGTATGATCCATCTACAGACGCTCCAACAGCCATGGCTTAGACTCAAACTCAGTGACCTGATCTTCAACACTCACTTTGAATCCAAGATCTTCAGTCTATCAAGAGATAATATCTCTATCAAAAGAATCGTCCAGGAGTACTTCCTCTTCCTGCCAAGACCGACATCGGTGAACACTAATGATGAGGAGGAGGAGGATGAAGTGATCGAGACTGGGTTTAGCAGGGGCGGTAAAGAAGAGATGGCATATCTTCTGCTTGTCATGCTACAGAGTTACCTCAAATGCTGCAGTGGTGAGTTCACAGCTTGGTTACTGTAGGATCTAACAACTTTACTATCGACTGCTACATAATAACTGCAGGGCAATAGTATAGATATATTGACTGCTATGAGAGACATCGCTGTTTCTATAGGCTCAAGGAGACGTTACATCCTGCTTAGGCCCCCAAGGCACGCCAGGGCGGTATAGGAACAGCTATGCTTCAAACATTATAAAAGCAGTCCATATACATGTATCTTTTTTATACCAAACTCACATCTGGTTCAATATTTTATGCGGGCATATATCGCCTACCGTAGTATAAATCCAAGTCCTAAATTTAACTTAATTAAGTTTAAATGTACAAAAGTAACTTTTTGTCTTCAGCAATGAACTATCAACAAATGTAAATTCTAAAGATTTGTGATGTCCCTTGAGAGACCAATGGTGAGAGCAACCAGTGGCATTAATGGCCTGCCATAGTTCAAGTCCAAACTTAAGTCGATCTTAGTCTTCCTTAAACACCCCCCCCCCCCTCCCCCCTCCTCTGGCAAAGTATGATCATATACAGAGAACTTTATGAAAGTAGAGACAGACATACGGCGTGTTTCTATCTAAAGCCATTATCCGGTTAATGGCCAATAAGGCATAAATGTTTCCTAATAGAAACATACACTTTCTCCGGCATTATCCGTATAATGCTGGAGAGAGCTGTTACACGTTCACCGGCAAAATTATCCTTCTTTTAGAAGGATAATGCAGGGGAAGCTAACCGGATAACGTAAGTAGAAACACACCCCGTTGCGATTGAGTGCACATACCGGGGAGAAACCGGAAATAGGAGTGATCACGTGATCGGAATATTTTACCCCGACGCGCGTGACACGCGGCACTACAATCCCGGGTTGACCTAGCAGTCCCACATTACTTTACGGTGGGTGACCTTATTAGCCAGAGTTGGATGAACTTTTTCACGGCCTTTTTTCTGGCTAGATCAGAATGCGCGTAGATAAAAACTGTCCTTCCCTGGCTTTACACGCTTATTTCTTCAACCGGATAAATTCAGTATAACTAATAGAAACACGCTTATAAAGTTTGTACAAGGAAGACTTGAAAAGCAGTCAGTGATTTACATGTATGTGATCACGTCTTGTTTACAAATTCGTTTATTTAATAAAGACCATAATAGGTGACAGACAGTGTTGGCAAAATTCCATGCTTCCTTGTTTTTGATAAATTGTAAAGTAGATGAATTCCCCTTATTACCTTGGCAGAGGCTGCAATTTGAAAGATTTATGTTTTCTTTTGTTAAAAAGAAAATGTGTTGAAGCAATCATTCCTGACAATTGTTTAAGCGGGAAAACAATTTTGCTTCCACACTTACACTTTCATGCAATCAAATGGTCTAGATTAGCCCAGGATATAATCATAGATTTACACACAAGCTTCAATTTAAAAACTATTAGAGTAAGATCAGCCTTAATGTTTTTCTTTCTCTTCATTCTCTCTCTCTCTCTTTCTCTCTCTCTCTCTCTCTCTCTCTCTCTCTCTCTCTCTTTGTCTCTCAGAGTCGTTCAGCACCACTTTCAATGATTGAAAACGAATAATCATTACTTCTAACTTCACAGGATACACTTTGATGATTTTAATTGTCTGTTTTTTTGTATAGTGCTGAACACATTGAAAGGATAACCCGGTGGGCTCTTAGAAACCTTAATGCAGGGTTAATTTGTCATAATCGTGTGAAATGACATAGAAGAGCAACTTTGTATAATACAAGAGGTGTCTCAATCATTAATTATACTATATATAGCCCCTCACTACTTTAGTTATAAATAGTCTTTGAAGTTGGAGAATGCCGTCCTCTTTTATCCGATCATTGCCAAATAACAATAACCCTTCAATCATTTGTATTCGCCCATGGCGACATGGAACTACAATGTACATGACAAACAGCCTAGCAAATGGACCTGAACGATTGAAGGTCAATTCATAACAAAATTTAATAAAGAAACATTTGAACAAATCAGATTAGAATTGTCAAATATTATGTTAAATGATAACAAAACAGACAACAAAAGTAAAATAAACGAAACAGTCAACATTTTTACTCAACCTTGAAGGTCGCTACTGGCGTTACCATAAGCCAAAAGACGAGAATCAAGGTCAAAGAAGAATCCAAACCATGGTTTAGATTAGGCAATTTGTTTGTAATGATGGTTTTATTGCAAAGATCTTTAGCATCTTACCGTCTATTTCTTTTCATAGGATGCTGATTGTGGGATAAACAAGGCAATAGCTCAATCCTATTGAATATAATATTTTTTATTTGTCATAATTGTATGAAGTTGCGTATTTAAAAATGAAGCTTTGAGAATGAGACCATTAATTAAGGGTAAAGACGAGTATTGGAAATGCCTCAATTTCAGAAAATGAAATGGAAGCTATTATTACCAAACATGTGAAAGAGTATGTTTTGAAATACATGATGATAACAATTTTGCCGGGAAACCGCCTACTAATTATTTGGTAAATTAGTTTATCTATTGGTGTGTGAGAGATAAACCCATGTGTCGCGCACGTGTGCGTAGTCCCATATACATCTTTCTGTGTACAGTGCTTGTAACTTTACCAAGACTGGGCCAAATTTCTTATCATGTTGATGATTCCAGAACCTTGCAGTACACACCAATACTATTATGCTAGATGATCAACCTGTTCTGATCGATTCCGCAATGTTTCTTTCACAATGCAATCGCATGACCATAATTGGTCTTTATCTTTAAGCTAATTATGTTCATGTCAGTGTTTTTTTTAAGGACTGTTTTCATCTAACTCACTCTCTCTCTCTCCCCTTCTCTCTCACTTTCTTTATTCATAGGATACCTGCCCAAGGTTGAGCAAGGCAAGAAGTCAATCTCCCTTTCCAAGTCCTCTTCACCATGGTCTTCAGTGTGCCGGAAGCAGCTTTCCCAAGATGATAGGATCTGCCTCCTGCAGATGGGCGACTATGTGGACCAGCTGAGGAACCATCTGAGTTCATCATCGCACCCTAGTGAGATGAGCATGGTGACCGAGGTCTGCCTGGCACAGATGAGTGTCCTATATGAATGGATGTAGTCTTTCAGCTCTATCAACCATGTCAGGTATGATCCATTACACTCTATCCAGGGGTACAAGGAGGAGGGGGGAGGAGGGGGGGGGGGGGGGGGGGTTAGTGTGGACCAGCTGAGGAACCATCTAAGTTCAGCCTCGCACCCTGATGAGAGGAGCATGGTGACCGAGGTCTGCCTGGCACAGATGAGTGTGCTTTATGAATGGATGTAGTCTTTCAGCTCTATCAACCATGTCAGCTATGAGCCATTATATTCTATCCAGGGGTACAAGGAGGAGGGGGGGGGGGGGGGGTTAGTGTGGAACAGCTGAGGAACCATCTAAGTTCAGCCTCCCACCCTAATGAGATGAGCATGGTGACCGAGGTCGGTCTAGCACAGATGAGTGTCCTTTATGAATGAATGTAGCATTTATTTGTAGTCTCAGGTCAGGTAAGGGTCATTAAACCTTATGTAGGGGCGTATCGGGGGGGGGGGGGTTGTTGAACTAGTTACTTGCTTGAGTTCATCGTCTCATTCTGATGAGACTGTTATGGTGATCGAGGTCTGTCTGGCAAAGATGTGTGGTCTCCATGATTTGTATGTAGTGTCTAGTCTCTACCAACTCTATCAGGTGATGATCATCAGAGTTACCCAGGGGGGGGGGGGGGGGGGGGGAGGGGAGGGGAAGGGGAGGGGAGGGGAAGGGGAGGGGAGGGGAGGGGAGGAGAAAAACCAACTAAACTTTAGAATTACCTGAGTTCATTCCCCATGTTCTGGCAAGAAAATAACAGAACCCTTTTTTCTACCACCAATACAACAAATTTATCCACTAGCAGGGCTGGGGGAATGGGATTTAGCGGGTGTTTGACAAATTCTGTCCCCATTCAAATTCTGGTGCCAAAGTTTGAATTCTGAACACCTATAAACTTTTGAACCTGTGAAAATCTGACAATCTATTTTTCCCTTGATTGGCAATTTTTAATACCACGTACTGTCTGCCCTCATAATTCACTGAAAGAGACCTGCCCGCATAATTCACTGAAAGAGAGAGAGTCATAATAAAAGCTCCTGTGTGTACTACATGTATGTCAGAGTTCTTGTACTCGCACATGTACAGTATATAAACCGCAGGATAATGGGTAACGCTTCTCTAAGATGAACGAAATACGAGTGGTTTTAAAGCTGTGCGGCTTACCGCAATGTGGTCACTTATAAACAAGAGCCGGTCAGCAGTCATGTCTAACCTTTGCTATGAAGTCTTAATTGAAAGAAGTAAATACTCTATTTAAAAAACAATGAGTTAGAGAGTTTTATGTTATGATAGCAATTAATCTCTGTATGTTTCCTCTTAAATATCACGCATGGGGGAATACCCTTCTGTCATTTAACACTTGGCTCATAGGTAGTTGTTGTATTTCCTTATAATGCTTGTTTTGTATTAAGAGAGAACAGTATCGATACTTTTGATTCTAGGAAAACAAATATTTCTATATTTATTTTACACATAGAATTGTGTTGTAATTTGAATCATCTTTTTTGGGGGTAATATTGAATGAACATAGTATTTGTTCTTTTTTTGTTTGTTTCGGTTTCTTGTTCTTGTTTTGTCTTCAATTAAATTCAGCCAGAAAAAAAACAGTGTCTGTTTCCTTTGCACACAAATAAAATATTTAAGATATTAAAGCATTTGATACTTTGATGTCTTAGTTGCTTGCAGCCTCGTGGAATCTAGAATAGTCCAGTAATTCCTGATGTTTTACTCCAGATTTTAACCAAACCTATCACAATATTCATCTTACAGGTCACCATGATGCAGATACAACATGAAAGAGGAATTCAGCATGAAATCATTCCAGTAACATCGTCATCGTCAGTCCTCTTGCTCTCAAAGCATCACTGAGTAATACTAAAGACAAGGTGACTGTATGGATTTCTCTTTGGGTTCATCTTCTCAAACATGTTATGTGAGTAGCTCATCAAGTACATTGTGCACAACAAAAGAAGCACCACCTATTCACCATGCCAGGACGGTCATTTGGATACTGAAAGCATTCAGACTCCTGTTCAGACTCCTGTTCATTATGCCACACGCCTGTGTTATTTGATACTTGATAACAACACAAAGTCTACAGGGTTGAACAGTGCACACCTTGTATTTCACTGAAATGACATCATTCATGTGTGACCATTCTGAGGTCGTTCTTTCCTTTGTCATCTCTAGCAGAGTAGTGGTGAACACAATATACATACATGTTTAATAGCCATACATTGAAATAATGATGACGTGGAAGTTGTATGAGTCATAAGGTGCGTTCGAGCGATTTATTGAAGCTAGAATCACAAATATGAATCACAAATCAAAATGCTGTTGCAAAACATGGTTACTACTGGAGATCATTCAAGCGATTTTCCATCAGCGCTGATTCTCGCTTATTTCAAGCCCAGCCACTGCGCATTACACTGCGCAGTTGGACCCAGGAAGTATAGGATAACTTTGGCGTGCGCTTTCTGAATTGATTTACACACTCCTGTCGGCCAAACCGGAAGCAGGCCACGAAAATGAAGTTGCATTCTTTTTTACAAAACGCATCTTTTTCAGTGTTTCATGTTTGTGTTTTGAAACACGTTTATTTTTACGACCGGCAAAATATCGATTGAAAAAACGCTTGAACGCTTGATCGCTTTGATAACCGTGTTTCTAGTGTGAAAAAGTGACGCTTGAACGCACCCTTAATAAATGAAGACTGCCAACTCCACACAGTATGAATGAGAAGCACGAACAATAGGTGGAATCAAAGTCATATATCAACATGTCACAAGCCCACTATAGTGTAAACAATTGTTTAAAAAACATACATAAGCCTGTATCGCGATGGTAGGGAAGGTGTATGAGTCATAGAAATATGGTACATGTAGATGGTAGAAAATGAATCCTGGTATACCTGGAAAACCACAGACATACGGTATGTTTATGTGTCTGAGGCTGTATGTCACATGCTTCGGCTTAAATTGCTCTGTGGTCAATCTTAAATACGAAACAAATTTCAAAGTGTATCCCTGGACCAAACACAATTCCTAACCCTTACCCTAACCTTAAAGTGATCCGGTAACCTTGTCTCAGATTCTGAAACAAAATCCTGGATTTAGCTCATGCTGCAATGATAATTATAAACCTGTAGGTCAGTCAGGAACTCCATGACTTTTACAAGCCGATCGCATGTCTGATTATCAAGATATTTATGATTGGAATTGCAAGTTTTGAAAATTGTTTGCCAAATGGTTTTCATAACACTACAGTCTATTGGGTAAAACGAGTATGATAAAACAGGTCACTCAAAGATTTTACTTTTTTGAGGCACTTCTTGATCATTTTGAAGCGCAATTTTTTTAGGGCTTCAATATAACACCATATCACAGACACTGATAACACGTAGGGTCGTGCATCTCAGATTGAACATTGTTAAACGATACCTTAAAGCCCAAGTGCAACCCTAACCCTATATTTGTGAGGACATGAAGTTGGAGCACTTGATGCCCACCCCCCCCCCCCCCCCCCTTCCCCCCAATAACTGTACATGTCTACAGCACTGGTTGAAGATCATGCATTTCATTCATGTTCTTTATATACCAACACCTTTTACACAATTAACTCTATGCAATTTGGTGTTTCTGACATTGAAATATGATGGTGACTGAGGTACTGGTTTGTAAATAATATTTATAAGAGTTTTCCATTGTTTGTACATGTATATTCTGTCGCTATTACTCGCATTCTTCTCTTATTATCAAATTATTGATAAAAAGAATATCTTCAATCTAAAGGTACAGTCGACAACTAAATTATTCATACCCTGACCAAGTTGTGTAATTTTTTGAAGTATGTGAAAAATGTATCCGTCCCGATTTATGTTTCTTGAGAATTTGACATATTAAAGCTTACATCTAAAAGTATTTATTAAACAAAGGCCCTAATTCAACCCGTCCATCTTTCATTCATGAGTTATGAAAACTAAAAAACAGCAAATTTACAAGGAGTATGAATAATTTAGTTGTTAACTGTTATATGTAAATTAAATATGGAATGAGGAATAGTGGTTATTTACTGCATGGTCCTCCTATGAACGTTTTTGTCAGTTGCTTATTTTGCGCTTCATTATTCCATGCTTCATTATTCCATTCAGCAATACCACGCAGTGGTTCCTCCTTTCTCCTGCCCAAACATGTGTGACATACCGTAGATAAAGTAGAATTTCTATTCAATTTTCCAATCATAAAACTTTGTCTCGTGATCTCAGATGGGTTAAGAAACTGCCTTTTTTCTAGTCAAAAGCCTGTCCATGCGTGCTCCTCAAACAACATGTTACCTTGAAAAGTGGTAAAATGTTATTTCATGACCCCAAAAGAATTTACAATGTACACTGTCATACCTTTTCTGCACCTGACACCTGCAATTTGTTGTATCGAACTTGAAATATTATAGGAGACCAATTGATAAAAGGAAATGTTTGTTACAACTGTTTTGATGGGTTATAAACTTGTATGCTTTACTCAAAACATCAGCTTTCAATAATATTTTGGTATATGAGCGATTTTAGATTTTAAATACTATCTGAATGATTTAAAATACCGAACTCTGACTGGAACAAGCAGTGTTTATAGGAAGCAGAAGAGTTATAGCGATCTTGAGCATTTGGTCTTCATGATCGTATTTTACTATTTCCTGAGCCTTCTTTTTCATAAAAGCAATATGTATTTGTAAAGAAGTTTATAAAGCATTTATATTTGTAATTTTGTGATGTACATAAGTTAAATTTTCATTCATAAAAATTTGCCTGTTGCTAGGAAACTGAAGTATTGCCATTTGTTAAAGTTCTTTGAAATCATCTTTTTATGCTGTTCTCAATTACCATTTTACACAATCCTGTGAATAAATAATTCAGTGTAAGAATGACTAATAAGATATAAACAAATGAGGGATAGAATAGACATTTCCTGTTGATGTACATGTGTATGGAGGAATCATTTCAGCTCATTTAAAAATAAAACAAACACAACAATCAACATATGCAAAGACTGAAAAATCAATCTAACACAATTTCAATATCCCTCCTGTTTTTTAATATGTGAGCAATGTCATTTCGTTTGTGTTACCTGACTGCTGTTAAAGAAAGCATGTGTATGCCTATAAGTAAGCAACCAGGAGACTGACGGCTGTAAGTCCTTTCCAAGGGACTTGGTCAGATGAGGATTAATGCCTTACCAAAGGGCAATGGCGTATTGGGTTTGAACCCGGGAACTCCTGGTTACGAAACCACTGCTCTACCACTGAGCCATAGTTCACAAATGGTTTCTATAGGCAATATAATAGGGGGTATTTTTATTCGAAATCTCCCTTAAATTGGTTTCTGAAAGGTTTTCAAAGTTAAATATTTGGTATTCTTCTTCCAACATCATAACATATGAGATCTCCAATACTTGAATGACCTGAAAACTTCTTTCATCAAAACCTCACTCCAGAGAACTTCTTCATTCCCATAGATATTGGGCATATTTTCTGTATTCTTACATCATACATTTTCCTAATTCAATGTCTTATCCAAATTGTTTTTTTGAGTAAAATATATCTCATACTTTTGTACATGAAAGTCTGAAGTTCTATAATGTAAATACAACATTCTTTCTTCATCTGATGTCAAATTTATATTTTTGTATCATTCTCCTTGAAAACACCTTGAAACACACGTAATAGCTTGAACTTTAGGTATTGTAATATCCTGATGTTCATTTGTTTTTAAAGACAATTGACATGTGGTGTGGTCTTGATGCACTTTGATGGTTTTACAACACACGGACCTGTGTAAAGGGGTTCCAACCTTGACCAAACCCTAACCCTAACCCTGACCCTGACCACAACACAATTGGTCACTGGCAACCCTTACTCTAACCTTAATGTAAAACCTAATTCTAACCCTATGCTGAACCCTATGAACCCTTTAAAAAGCCTGAAATAATTGTCGCTGGAACAAATATCAGATCCCCATTCGATCATAGGTGTTCATGCCAACAGGTGTCGTGTAATCTATTTTCTTTTCTTTTTCCTTTAATCTTATTTTATCTGTTCATACAGAAATTTGGTGACTTGATGTAATTTGTTATAGCCATACATGTACCTGTAATCTTCTTGATACGTGACTTACAGTGTAATTAAGAACAAGTATTAACTGCTCTGAGGTAATTTCATATGATTCTTGATAAGAACCATTCTGTGTTTCTATTGTGGCCTTTCCATGTGTGCATTTAAACGCTTTCAAAAATACTTTCCTGTCACTACAAGTTGGAAAAATTAACTGTTGAAGTACTGGGCCTGTTTTCATCAGTCCGAAGTTGCAAAATTGCCCACTATTTCAGACTTGGGATATTTTCCCAAAGCCTGAAATTGCGTCCTCACCAGAGCGATATGCTCATCACACACTAGCTCAGACGGGTGAAAATTAGCCTGCTATTTCCCAAAAGGCGGGCTATTTTGGAAACAAGACCAAGATTTCTCGGGATATTCTCTTGACAAATTGCAACTGCGGGCTGATGAAGACGCAAAGTAGCTGGCTAATTTGAGATCGGGCTAGTTAAAAATAGCGGGTTATTTTGCAACTTGAGTCTGATGAGGACAGGCCTTTTGTACATAGCTTCATACTTTGCTCCTGTGACAGGTTCTATTTAAACTGATATACATGTAGGTGCCACAAGATGTTTGTACAAATGCTAGAGATAAACGTCACAAATGGAAACGCAATTATCTTTTTCTTTATTTTTGTTTTGTTTCATTTAATGTATTATGTATTATTTTCATGCTGCAAATGCAAGTGCAAATATTTTGGGTGTGTTTGTTATGCATATTTTGTATACTTTGTATATACATGTTGTATTATTTGTTTATATTTAGTTTACATTTTTTGATACTTTTTTGTTTTAATTGATTTTCATATAGAGCCTGTTACTGCCTCATGTGTGTAGTCTTTCTGTTGGCTTTATATTCAAACCTGTAAGTCAGACTCATGTGTACATGCTCTGTTGGCGTTACTTTTGTTTTGTATTTTACATTTCTGTATACCATAGTAAGAACGTCTTGAGAAGATTATTAGCGTTTAGCACATACTTGCATTGTAGATGCATTGTTGATGATCTAAATATAGAAGTAGATATTTTGTTTAATGAACTCGGTACTACATGTTTTTCTATTGGAAGTCTTCTCGATACCTAAGAGAAACCTACATGTACGTCAAACTTGAAATGCCCACAATGCTATTGAATAAAAGAGGGGCTCTTAATCGAGACTAGGGTAAGCTTAGTGCTTTCAGAACTTTTATCTTTTCTCTCTCTCTCTCTCTCTCTTGTTTTGCAATTCCTCTGATACTCAACAAATTGCGGGTCGTTGTCTTTCTTTTCTTTACTTGGTGAGATGTATATATTGAATTTGTATATATTGCTCAGTACTTTGATATGAAGAAGTCTTGCTACGAAGCAAGCTTAACTGAAACATATTAAAATTGTTGCCTCTCATTGCAACATTGATTACAAAAATTCATTTTGCATTTCATCCTCTATTTTGTGTATTCAGTATAAGTGGTATAGGAGTGAATAAAGTAAGCGAGGGTGAATGAATGTGATTGTAGTGTTGAGAAGTGATGGCTACCCCTTGTAAATTTGAGGGTTTTGTGTTTTTCGTAACTCAAGAATGAAAATTGGACTGGTTCAATTAGGACCTTTGTTGTTGGATATTTTTTTTTAAAAATTAGCACATTTTCATTGTAAAAAAAAAAAATCTCAAATCAACATCGTATCGGCTTACTTCGAATCACGACCTTTTGTAAAAAAACGTGCCTCTTTATTCACTAAATGTCATGAGTAATGTTTGTGAAATAAACCCCTTTCATCTACAAAAATGGTCTGGTCCAATTTACCCAACACTTTGTGAAAACCCTACACCTGTACGTCAAATCTACGAAAGGTCGCATCATGATCTTACGCTTTCTTTTTACGAAAAGGTTGTGTAATGCGACCACCCGACCGGACGAGATGACCCGAAGATTCAAAGTAAGCTGTATAAAGATTTTCTCCCAATTTTCCTCCTCCCGTCACCCCACCTCGAGTTCTTTTTTTTCTATCTGTATCTTGTATCAACCCGTCTCATCTCTAAGTCTCTTTCATCACACAGACAGTTTCCCTCTGCCTTTTCTGTCTCTTTTAATCTATAAGAGTGTTTTGTCTCCAACAGTCTCCCATTCTGGCTGCCCATAGTTCCTTTATACTAACTATCCCATCTTCATTAACCATTAACAAATGTGGAGTATACCTGTATTACAAAACTCCCCATCCTCTGTAGCAAATATATGCAAGTACATGTGTACAAACTTTTACATAGTCTGTAAAGGTAGAAGCAGTCTCAAATTAAGGGTTAATCGTTTGGCAAGTATTGCAAAAAAAAGGAAGGAAAGGACAATTTTTTGTTTTTAAACACAGAAGTTTCGTTTTGTGCCATGCATCTTATGGGGATAATATGTATGTTTATTTCATGTATTCAAAATTGTGAACTGGTTTGGAAAATATTACCATTTAATGCTTCTAACTTGTTTTTTTTAATGGATAACAACAAATTCCAAATAGCGCTTTGCCTGTTGGCAGGAGATTGGAATTGTCTTAAGTCTCATACTTTCATAGTTAGCTGCAAAGTTGCTACCATCCACCAACTAAATGTATAAATATGTAGATATATCGTCCTTGTTTTCACGAAGTGACGGTAGTGAGGAAAATCGTAACGCAAAGTGAATGCAATTTTTTTTCACTACCGTCACTTTGTGAAAACAGCGACGATATATTTCCCTAAAAACACAGAGCTGATATCTGTTTTGGTTTAAGGAAGACTGTTTCCGTCATGCAATGCTCATATTTTGGCCATTAATCTTTAATTAATCTAAATTAATGTACATTTGACCTTTTCCTTGAAACTAATGATCAATGAAAGCTCATGATTACCACGTTCATTCCCAGAATCATCATCATTAATCAAAATGAATGAAACTCATGAAGAGACCACTCGATGAAATAAAACAGACCTAGTTAGCATATATTTTATGTATATGTATTTAATTAGTTTTCAGTCTCTCACCAAGGCTCGTACAAAATCAGTACAAAGCACATACACATATGGGGAAGACAAAGAATGAAAGAGATTGATTCATTGAAAGCCCTCCAAATATTGTATAACAGCTTCTTTCTCATTAAAATATTTCAATATCAAAATATATGAAACATCAAATATAGAGAATACTTGATCTAATTTGGATTCAGTTGTAGGTTTATAGGTGTACTTTAAAGACACTCGAGAAGTATAAGTACTTTTTTTTAACAGAAAGTAAGAATGAAAAATTGGTTTCAGTTGTAAGTTTATTGTCTGCTGAAAGCCAGAAGGGTGTTATTAAACTCGTATTTTACTGGTGTACAGACTTGATTAATTCCATCTCTAAACAGTTATTCTGAATCTGTACTAATACAGATGATGGGAAAATGCAACATATTTTTTTAAAATCAATATTACAAATATGTAAAGTTACACATTTCTATTGGTCACAGACCACAGAAATGATCTCTTCTTCTAAAGCAATTGTATCTGTATCTTCTCAATAAACCCTAATCTTTATGTACATGTATCTGTTTTGATTTAGATAAAATGGTTAGTTGTGATATATATATATATACACTTCTGAACAGATAAAATAAGATACAAAAAAACAAATATATACCTGACTATTCTTTATAGCTACATTCAGCCAGTCACATCGAAGAGTATAATGTAATACTGCATCACTATGAATATACTGCTTGTGTGACAATTCCTTCTTTTGAACACTAGAATGCTAACAAAACAAAAACAACAATAATATTCTTATATGGATACCATGTCCAAACCCACAGTGCAGGGGTGTACTAAGTTACAAGATATTTATATAAATACATAGATTGCATCAATTTCAATTCAAAAGTCAAATAATCTTGAATAGCCGAACTCATTAACAAATACATGTATTTAGATGAAAGCTTGTGCATTTACATCTTATACAATTCTTTGCACTTACAAAGTCATATACGACACAAAATTGAGGAATAAGTAGCTATAGCTGCAAAGAAAACAATAATCACTAGTCTTTTACTTTATTTTTCTCTATTTGTGATTTGTCATGAACCTTTATCTAAACCTCATCATTTCTTTTCCTTTTGACATGCTTTTATCCTGCTTCAAATTAACATAATTTTGGAGAAAGCGTTTTATTAAAAACTATCAGCCTTTCATAACTATCTTAAATGGTTTTAACACTATGAAATTGAAGAAAAAAAACTTTGCCTTTACAAACAAATTGATTTGTTCACTAACAATGTAGTACTTGAAGGCACAGGAATGTGATTAGAAAGACAGACAAAATGGAAGGTTAAGTATCAAAAAGCAGCTCAAATGTGTAGCCAGTTTGACATCCCAAAGATCAAACTTACAAGAAATATGTAAAAGATTGTAAGTCATTGTTATTTCCTCCTGGGTCAGGTCATATTTACAAGTTTGATAATACACTGTTTCCTATAAAGTTGGAGTAATTTTTCTCTCTCATCTCTTTCCATGAATTGATTTTGACAATATGGTTCGTTCTTGATAGCTAAAGCTTATAACTTCTTAGAATGTTATTGTTTAATCTAAATAATCATAGAGATTTGTAAATAAAGTTTTGAGAAGAAATAAACTTTATCTATCAAGAAAAAAACATCACAATAATTTCATGAGAAGAGGTCAGTAAAGAAATGATTCCAACTTTATGGGCAACAGCATTAATACTGTAGACATTCTTCCTTTAAAGGAGATTGAGTTACCCCCCCCCCCCCAAAGCAACTCACAACTTTGTGAATGTCTGTCACATATCGTAGTTTTAACAAATACATCAGTATGTTCTCCAATATCATGAGTTTTTATGTAGATGTATACACTTTTTAATGTAAATGAACAATATATATTCAGCCATTTTGTTATCTTAAAATACATGTGCATTCCCAAGAATGTTATTGACATTTTTAATTGGCATATTTTCCTACAATCGACCTCTTTGAATTTCTCAACATAGATAAGATTCTACATTAATGTATTCAATTTCAATTCAATTCAATCACACTATATGAAATTGCAAATTCATCTCACTATATAGTATATTTACTTTCTACTGCAAAACAACTTCATAGACACCATTAAGTTAGATTAATAGAGAATGCGTTAAACGGACATCCAGGCATAGTAATCAATTCTAAAAGTTCAGATCTGACAACATTCCTCAAAAACAAAAAACTGACCATATGATATGTATACACATGTATTGTCATTTCCATAAAACCTCACACAAATTTGAATATTCAGAAAGGGGTTAAAAGCATGTATCTACTCTCTTTAAAAAAAAAGAGTGAATTTTCACTCTATTTTCACTTTCTTGGGAGTGACGTCTGTGATCACTTGTTTAGGAGTGAAAATCGATTGATTTTAGAGTGCTCTCTAAGAAGAAAAGAGTGAATGTTCACTCTATTTTCACTACATTTTCACTCTCCAGAGGAGTGACGTCCGTGATCACTCAATTTTTTTTAGAGAGTAGTACATGTATACCACTGCATACCTGTATTTTATTATTTTATTTCATATTTACCTTTTGTAAGATAAATTTTGAAGATATACAATGTCAAATCAGGGTCCACATTTCTAAAAATGTGGTTTGAAGTGGTTCAAAGCAGTTAGAAGCGGTTCCCACCAGACACAGTGGTTATTCCATGAAGACCCCTGTTTTTAAACTCTTCATAGAAATCATATTCCTTCTCTATCTGTCTGCTCAGGATAAAGGCCAGAAGCATCACCAGCAGCTAAATCAAGAAATGGAGAAAGATTAAAAGATATCAAACTGTATTATTGTCATGAAGCAAAGTTAGATGTCCTGACTCTGGACTGAATATAAAAAGGACTTTCTTTGCACAAGCCAATTCAGTAACAGACAAGATTTCTTCAACGTGAATGTTAGTTGAAAAAAAATACCCCAAGACATTGCAGAAAAGTATATGTTGATATTTCTTACAGAAGAAAAGGAAGGGGAAGAAGAAGAAGGAAAAAAAAGAAGAAAAAAAAAAGAAGAAGAAATAATTTTATTTATAAATACTACTAGTTAATATTTATTGGTAAATAGCTCCTGATGAACTGAAAACAACCATATGGGAATATATCATTTAGAGTTTTAGACAAGTCAATAACTGCATGAAGCATCATTGATGTTAAGATACTTTTCTCTGAGTGACAAATTAATACTGTAAAACTGATGAGTTACTAACCTCCATGTTAGTGACTCTACAGATATTAGGATTCTCCTCTCTGAGTAGTCAACATATAGATACAGTCATGATTTACTCAACATGTATGAGTGTGACTCCAAAGATAGTCAGTCTTTCCTCCCTGAGTACCAGTTGATATAACGATTGACTCCAAAGATAGTCAGACTCGGCTGATTCAGTACAAATTTACCCCGGCCCCCCCACTCAGGTTTGGAAATGACCGCATGCGTGTTGCCAAAATGTCCGGTAAAGGGGTACTTTTCGTGCGACAAAGTCCGGCCCGAGAAATGTAAAAAAAGGGGGTGTATTTGATTTTCACCCGGAGATTTCTTTAAAAAAGGGGTGTTTTTCTCTCATCTCTTTGTAATTAAAAAAGGGGGTTATAAAAAATCTTGAAGTTGAACATAGAAAAATTGATGAAATCCCGCGATCAGATTTCAGAAATTCCTGCTAGTTTTGAAAGCTCATTCAGGATTATTTCATTATGAAAAGTAAAAACATTGAGTCCCATGCACTCCCGTCCAGTACAGGGGCAGTACGGACTTCTCAAAATCTGTGAGAGAGAGAGAGAGAGATAACAACAGAACGTATAGTCTGTACGGCGCGCTCATCATGCAGATCGGGCTAGGCTCGGCATCAAGCCGGGGCATCAAGATGGGCTATGAGGCGTGGGCCCTGCCAAAATATTGTCATGATTGGGACGTCTTTGAGCAGGACCCACAGTCTCCTCGTTGTGGATATTGTGGCTGTCTACCTGTGGCTCACAGGGTGGCACATTCAGGTGAGTAGTTTGCCCTATAGTTTGATCGCAATAGTAACACTTTCAAACTCATTTTCCTACACCCATGAAAATGAATATGTGGGACTTGAATCTAGACCTAGTATGTAGTTTTGTGCTGTAGTGTAGGCTACCCTAATTCACACACAGCTGCATTAGCCCTTACCAAACAGGAATACAAAATAAGTCTTCTGAATATATTCGCTTAATATTCAGAATACAAAATAAGTGGTATTTTAGTGGTTGCATGTATTCCTCCAATTTGAATACTAAAAATCTTATTTTCAGAACCACTTAAATCAATTTAAGTATTCAAATTGTTGTGGTTCGAATACTAAAATCCATACAAAGGAATTTTAGTCTTCGATTATTAGTATTCTGAATATACAAACATTTTCGATGAAAATACTAGTATTCAAAACCAGTTGGTTTGAATACGTAGAATCGAGTCTTTGATTATTAGTATTCCTCCAATTTGAATACTAAAAATCTGATGTTTGTTGTGGTACTATATTAACAACACCAATAGTTCATTGATGGGCGTAATGAGGCTGTGATTGGCGGAGGAATACCAGAATAAAGCAATTCCAAGATGGCCACTTATACATGAACATTGTCTACAGCAATGATATCTTATTGATCTGTACATCTGATCATTCAACATGGTGGCAGCGGTCAAAAGGATTGCCATATTTATTACTATTAAACTGCAAATTACATTGAGCCAGCAAAAATATTGCATGACCTTGGGAAGATTGATAATTCAAGCGAAGTTTTTGAACTGCCAACAATCACAGCCAGTTGAGTAAATCTGCATGTGTCGCCTGTGGACTGTATTTATGTGGGGCATTAGGAGTAGGCCTATGACCGACGGGCACACAACGTATTGACTGTCAGATCGAGCCATATACAGTTACATTTAGGACCAGAACTGATGCAGAGGCAGGTCGAACCAGAGCCTAGAGGCTCGATCGCCAGGATGAGAGCCTAGGCTAGAGGCTTGACCAGGACCAGAACAGTAGCACTGCAGTTTAGTTTTGGAACTGAGCTGCTCAGAGTGCGTCACATTGCGATTAGCAATGAGTGGACCGTGCAAGTAGATCCAGGACTAATTGCTGGACTTGATTGATCTGATTGTGGAGTGAATACTAGATTAGACTCTAGATCTATGTCCTAGTCTAAAAGAACTAGGTCTAGACTCTAGACCTAACAGATTAATTACCTAAGACATAGCCAATAATGTTTGGAATTGGACTCAGACTCAGTTAGGATGTGTTTAACATAATTTTATACAAGTAAGTAGATCTAGATAGGTCTAAGTCCAGCTTCTACATGTGGACCTTGGATCTAAGTCTAGAAATGTCTAACTTTAGAGTATGTGCATGCATGGTACTGGTAGACCAAATACTGAAACAGTGGTCCATGGTAACTACATTCCTTTTGGTTGAGTCTCGTACAGGATCGAAGGTCTATTCCCTCAAAGCTGGTCCAGGACCAGTTGTCTATGTTAGACCAATATTACACAAGGGGGTATAATTGTCTATAGACTTGATGTATTTTCATGCATTTGAACCTACATATATTGTGAGTTGTTTACAGTGTAAATGCTATATAAGTCATGATACATTATAGTATGAACCTGGGCTAATTAATACCTATCAAGTAATATTGCAGATTTGGACCCCAGTTTGTTTTCAGAAAGCACTATTATAACTACTAAACAGCACACACTGAAATAAGAGTTAATATCTATAATCTAGCATGAACATCCTAGTACTTCCGGTGAAACAGCTAGTGTAGGCCTATGTCAATTTAAAAATACAGCAGAAATATACACGTACGATGACTGTTAATTGTTATGTACACTGCAATTTGTATGTTATATGAGGTGATTATTATTGCGGTATAATTCTGCTGCATTGTGGGATTTTGGTGTTGGTTGGAATACTAATTCCAGCATTGTGTAAGTATTATATATTTCAGCTGACAAGTGGTCAGAATACTAATTTGTAACTAGTATTCATCTTCTAATTTGCATACTAGTAGTACGAATACTTGTTTGTATTCCTCATTTAAATATTTCGGCCTATAGGAATACAAAGGAATACTAACAAGTGGTTCGAATAATTTGCGCCGACAGGAATACTTAAATATGTGGTTCGAATACTAATTTGTAGCTAGTATTCGTCTTTTAATTTGCATACTAGTGGTTTGAATACTTGTTTGTATTCCTCATTTACATATTTCGGCTTATAGGAATACAAAGGAATACTATTACAAGTGGTTTGAATACAATCTTGTGTATTCAAACCATTAAGAATAAGTGGTTGGTTGTATTCAGATACATGTCTTCGAATACAACAGGAATACATTCACGTTTGGTAAGGGTAGTATTCCTGGCTTTGTATTAAAGGGATCGTTTAACAATGTTAAATCTGAGATGCAAGGCCCTTCATGTTATCAGTGTCTGTGATATGGTGTAATATTGAAGCCCTAAACAAAATTGTGCTTCAAAATGATCAAGAAGAAGAACTTGAACTTGAAGAAGTGCCAACCAGTAATGACAGCTTATCTGAGATGAGAGGGGGGGGGGGGGGGGTGTCTGCATGTCCTGAGATAGGGGGGTACATTGAGCAGCGTTCCGGATTTTGGGGGTTCTCCAAGGCAGGAAAAGCCCGTGAAAAGCCCGCGAAAGGGGGGTTCGGAAATGTTGGCAGTGCTCAGATAGGGGGTCTTTTCAAAAGAGGGTACAAGCATACGCGTACCCTAAATAACACTGAGTGGGGGGGCCGGGAAATTTACCAACCCGTATGGAACGACTCTAAAGATAGTCACTCTCTCCTGTCAGAGGAGAGTAAATACTTGACTATCTCTGGATAGTCAGTCTCTCTTCTCTGAATATGCTAGTAGATAAGTCATTTACTCACCTGAATGAGAGCGATTCCGAAGATAGTCAGACCAACGATCAGCTCTTCTCGTTCACAAATAGCACGAAACCGTCGACGCATCCAATGATGTATATCGTATCAATAATTTCAGCCGACTAGCAAAAGAAATTAAAAAAGATGCTTTAGTGGTGGTTAAAAGAAGGAAGTCAACTTAATTTGGCAGAAGTGGAAAATATCCTAATATTAAAAAAATGGGTAATTATCACTCTACATACTGCCAAACATACCAGGAAGTTTAGATGTTATTTTTCAGCAAATAACACTTGCCGGTCCGAGACTCAGCTTTTCATACCAAAGCTTCCTAAATATAAAACAATTAATAATTACTGTATACACTTCATAGATTTACTGTAAATTTACATTGGAAATGATCACGTGCAATCTATGAGTATAGGGGGTCCTTATGGTGTAGCAGAATATATGAATTGGAAGTAAACCAAGTTTCCCAAAAAACAAATTATTCATTAATAATCTCAGGAAGTAAGAAAATAATTTAACAAATATTTATGACTCGACTGTCTAGGAAAGAAAGAGAACCTCGGTCTGTATGTAGAACAGCCAAGACAAAACGATGCTTAAAAATATTGTATAGTATTTATCAGATAGATTGGAAATAAGAGTAGAACAGTATACTCCCCTTTTTATTTAGTTCAATCTTTTTTAATGGTTTTCCAAATCAAACATTTTTATAGGACGCTTTTCACTGCGCAATTTACTGGTAACTCCGTTTCCAAATATTCTCCCGCATCCTACCATAGAAATGCAATAACGAAGGCAACAGCTTGTAATCATTGTGATACGAGACATACCTCTGATCTCTGGACATTGAAGCCACACTGCGTGTTGATAATAGCATCATCCGATACAGGACGACAGCAGGAGTAAGGAACGCCACACCGCTCTATGCTTGGGTTAGAGTCAGAGCAGTTGTAGTATCGGTTGAGGGTCCAATCTCTATAACCTCCATCACCACCACAGCACTCAAGCTAAAACAAGATTTAATCATTAAAATATTAAAAAGATGGTTTTAAACAATTTGTTTATTGAGACATAAAAGAAGAGAGAAACATGTCAAGGGAAGAGGAATTAATTAGAAAATTTCACACTTTCTCCTTATCTTACACAAAATTTGTAGTAATTTTCTTTTTTACACATCATCCATATATTCTGTAGACAAAGAAGGGCATAAGATCAGTACATGTGCAAATGATATAAGAGTTGTTGCTGTTTAGGCTGTTAGCAGATGATATACCGATCAAATAACTGATAACAACCATTTATGCTTACAATATTAATTGGGAGATATCAATAAATGATGTTAGAGCAACATCAGACTTTTGGAAAGCAAAACAGTATCCAAATATTACTAAAGGAGCTACTACATGTAGTTCTGCAATGTGCAAGGGCAATACAATCAAACAAATAACTAGAAATATTCACAGGAAATCAGACTCAATTAGCACTTGTGCTATTAAACTTCTGGTACCACCTTTAACAACAAAAGTGTATGAATATTCTTTAATTTCATTTGTATATAACATACTTTGTAAAACAATGTTCATCTTATTAATGTGTAATGTTATTTATCTTGTGTTACATTTTTATATTGTATGTAATCATGCTTGATACATTATGTTTTACTGTTTATTATTTTTGTTGTTAATAAAACTCAAACTCAAACACATGCAGTGTATTGAACAAGAATTGAAATATAAGATTGAAATTAAATTTGGAATCAATGAGTAATACATTCATGCATCAAATGTTTTTTACGCTTAATGCAATTTGCAAAACAAAACCCTGAACACTTTCAGAGATGTAATAGCTGAAGTGACTTTATAATATCCCAGGTAATAAGATACGTGTACCTAAAACCTTGACGTAATCTATAAATCACTACTGGACTAGATGACAGGATGCAGGTACCTACCGTTTCTTTGTGCGTAATCAATAAAGTTTGTTGTATCTCCGTCCTGTCTGTAGTTCATTATTGCTGATTCAACTACCTCATCGACTGCTGTAGCAAACTACGGGTAGACAAAGACAAAGACATATGGTCAGATGGGAGAGAGAGAGAGAGAAATGGGGAATATGGACAGAAGAGCAGAGAAAGGAAACAAATTATAGAGACAAGAGAAAATGGATAGATAAGAGAAAGAGAGACACAGACAGAGAAAGGGAGAGACAGAGAAAGAGAGACAAATAGTCAAAGGTGATAAAACGAGAGAGGGAGATATATAACAAAAATAGGAAAGGGAAGGAAAATGCAGTGGTCATGAAGGGAAAGATGTTAGGTGACATGTTGTAGTACTTTAATTTGTGATTAAAACATTACACTACAAAGGTACATGTATACTGCAGCTGTAGCTCGGTCTGGAGCAATATTTACATAGCACACATTAACATACATAACTTTAAACTATAACAAAAAGGGCGGGGGGTCTTTAGAGTTGAAAAACATGTAACTTTGTGTGCTGTAAAAATATTTGTTCCTGTATCTTTGTTAGATAATGTTACATGTAGACATCGATCCCAGGTCTACTACTTGACATGCAAATATTGGAACTATTAGTCAGTCATTCTTACAAAAGTGCACACGCAATAGCGCTATTGTAAAGCTCTGAATAGTGAACCAGTATATTTGTTGGATAGGAAATCGCATCCTGTGCGGAGGAGGAGGAGCGAGGGGAGAACCGTAAATAATCTAATAATGGAGTTTTTAATTGTACTCTGATATATTATTCTCCATATATTATATTTAGAATATTATTCAAAGCAGGCGCGTACGCAGGATTTTTTCAAGGGGGGGGTTTTAACATTTATAAATCGGGCCGAAAATTTAGTAACGACTCAGCCGACCGCTGAATAAGCGGGGGGGGGGGGGGGGGGGGGGGGGGGGGGGGGGGGGGGGGGGGGGGGGGGGGGGGGTAAGAGGACACCTTTTTTTTTTTTTTTTTTTACCTCGAAATTTGAAAATTTGACATTTTGCTCCGTTGGGGGGGGGGGGGGGTAGGGTCACCTGTTTTTGGTCAGTCATGGGGATAATTTTTTTTTTTTTTTTAATAATTAAAAAATAAATAAAAAATCCAAAAGGGGGGGGGGGGGGGTTTTAGGGGGTTTTTGGGGGGGGGGGTTTATACACATAAAAATACCAAAGGAGGGGGTTAACCCCCCAAACCCCCCCCCCCTGCGTACGCGCCTGATTCAAAGTAAGACATACCCCTACTCATACCACTTTCTTATTACATTTCATTTTAAAGGTAAAGAACAGTTTTTGGAAATGCTCCCCTCTCAAAAAATGAAATGGAAGCTCTTATTATTACCAATCATGTGAAAGAATATGTTTTGACTCATACATGATTCATACAAATTTTGCCGAGAAACCGCCTATTAATTGATATATTTGGTAAATTATTATATCTATTTGGACCTGATAGATATACCGCAAGTGTTGAGCACGTGTTAGGGTAGTCCCATATACATATTTCTGTGAACAGTGCTTGTAACTTTATCAAGACTGGGCCAAATTTCTTATCATTTTGATGATTCCAGAACCTTGCAGTACACACCAATACGTATATGCTAGAAGATCAACCTTTCCTGATCGATTCCAAAATGTTTCTTTCACAATGCAATCACAAGACCAGTACTCAACTTTATCTTTAAGACACTTTAGTGTGCGGAAGGACATGCCCCTTGACCCCCCCCCCCCCCTACCCCCCCCCCCACACATATTGAAAGGTTCAACTCACCTGTCCACTGAAAGCAAATGCCAGGATACCAGCTGTAACTTCTAAGATGAAGATGAGGATCATAGACAGATAAAACTGCAAGACAAAACAAAAATACAATAAGAAAGAAATTACCTACCAGTACTGGTAAAACAACAGTATAGAATTGTACGTAAGAAATTCAATGGTGTCTCCTACACAGCTTCACATCCAGCATAACAGCCCCCATTTGAAGGCCAAAGGGACAAAAATAGTATGACTTGCAATAGGTCTGCAGCACAAGGCTCAAATGCCAGGATACCAGCTGTAACTTCTAAGATGAAGATGAGGATCATAGACAGATAAAACTGCAAGACAAAACAAAAATACAATAAGAAAGAAATTACCTACCAGTACTGTAAAACAACAGTATAGAATTGTACGTAAGAAATTCAATGGTGTCTCCTACACAGCTTCACATCCAGCATAACAGCCCCCATTTGAAGGCCAAAGGGACAAAAAATAGTAGGCCTATGACTTGCAATAGGTCTGCAGCACAAGGCTCCCAATTCTGTTGGTTTGTTTTCACACATTGAACAGAATTGAGATTGAAATTGTAAGTAAGCTCCAGTCTGAAACAGAATTTCTTCTCTTTTTTTTCTTGCTCTGTTACATGTAGGTGTCACAGACCACAAACACCCTTCAAGGTGGAATATTATTGGGTATACGGTCATTCTTGTTCAGTGATATACATGTATACAGTGTATACATATAATGGCAAGCTGCCAAAGCAAATATCGATAGAAATACATGTATATATCAATGACTTTGATATCCTACTTTATATTCCATCAGAAAACTATGTCCAGGCAATTTTATAAATTACCATCATGTCATATCCTTAGATGCCAAAACTCTTATTTGCCTATTGTTTTTTGAATAATATTGGACGTTTAAAACATATAGGAAAAACAATAAAATGCAAGTTAATAATTATTAACCGTGGGTGTAACATTAAATATCTGGCAAACTCATGACACTGTATTCAACAATTTTCATTTCTACCATAACTCCATATTATCTGCAATGAGCAAGAAACAGTCACAAAATAAGTGTTGATGTATTCAACAAAGTGGGAATGAGCTCTTATGACTCTAAACAAATCATATTCTCTTTAAAATATATTGTTGAGGGATGAACTCAGAAAAGTGAATTGCTTACACAAGTAAGAAGACAGCAGCTTCCTGCTACCATAACTCCACACCCTCTGCTCTGAGCCAGTAGCAGTCACAAAATAATTATTAATGTATTAAACAAAGTGGGAATATGCTCTCCTGACTATAAAACAAATCATATTCTTTTCAAAAATATACATGTATTGTTAAGGGATGAACTGATCAATGTGAAATGCTTACAAAAGTCAAAAGACAGCAGTTTTCCCTGCTAGTGGATTCAACAAAGTGGAAATATGTTCTTCTGGCTCTAAACAAATCATATTCTTTTCAAAAATATATTGTTGAGGGATGAACTGATAAAAGTGAAATGCTTACAAAAGTCAGAAGACAGCAGTTCTCCCTGAGGGCGCCAATGAACCCAGCGAAGTTAAGGATGATCCCGAGACCCCCGACGACCACCATGACGATGGCAGGATCTGTGAAGAAGTCCAGGTATGATGTGACCTTAACATTGTCTCCTCTCTCAACCAGGGCCCAGATACCTATACCTAATACAAACCAACATACCAGCTGGTGGAGTGGATGAATACAAATTCGAAAAAAGGAGAAATGTTAATCTGTTGATTGCTATTCACTCATGTATCTAGCCTTGATACAGGAACCACCCAAATTGTTTTTTTTTATAAAATATAGAAATGTACACAGTAGGATGTGACAGACATTCTTCTTCTTCTTTTTTTTTCTTCTTCTTCTTCTCCTTGTACTACTTCTTCTTATTCTATGTATTCTCTTTCTCCTTCTACTTCTTCTTCTACTTATTTTTCTCCTTGTACTTCTTCTTCTATGTCTTCTTCTTCTATGTCTTCTTCTTCTATGTCTCCTTCTTCTATGTATTCTTCTTCTATGTCTTCTTCTTCTACGTCTTCTTCTTCTATGTCTTCTTCTTCTATGTCTTCTTCTTCTATGTATTCTCCTTCTTCTTCTCCTCAATCTTTCTTCTCCTTCTTTCTTGTACTTCTTCTTCTATATATTCTTCTCCTTCTTTTTTGTAGGTCTTCTTCCATTGTAAGTACATTTATATTCCACAGAGTTTATTTCATTTCAAAGAAAGGCTTCATACTTCATAGACTTGAAATGTATTATCTAATTTAATAAAATTCATCTTTACATCTTGTTATAAAATGGTGAATGATAGTATCACTCTATTATTCAATTTTATAATTACATGTACATTGTAACCAATTTCCTTTATTTTCAAGGAAACCGGGTACTTGACATGACAGAGTCATGTTATAACAACAAATGATATCCTATATATTGACATTTCCATAGCTAGTTTGGAGCAAGAGGTGCAAAGAGATTATGACTCTATTGTTGCAACCACATCATCTCTATTTAATACCTGTCTGGCTCCAAACACATAATATACACCATTTTAAACCAAAACAAAATCAACTTTTATCTTAATTTTGTAGAGAATAATTCTTACATTGTAAAATCAATTCAGCATTTTCTAGTAAATAACATTCCGCTTTTATATAGCGCTTAATACAAATGTCTCTAAGCGCTTTATAGATATACATGTACTAAACATAAACAAAAGAAAATCATGACAGCATTTTTTCAAGGTTTCTGAAAATAAGTAGCATGTTGTACTCTTTTACTTTTCAGTTTTTACTACAAATCTTATATTTTAGCAAATGTTTTACTTATGATTCTTCTCTCTCGAAAGTCTTTAGCACACTTTTTGAAGAAACCTCTGACATGATTTCATAAAAATAAGACATTACATCACTTATAAATTCCTGGTTGGAAGAATGTAATAGGTACTGCTGTACCATTTACGACTGACATTTTTTGTTGTAAAAATTCAAAAATATATCATATAAAAAACATCACATAATCAAACCATTCAACGAGAGAGCTCTCTCTTTGAATGGATTGATATCATTATGTGATGTTTTTTATATGTTTTTTCATATCTTTTGTTTTTGGAAAAGAAAAGAAAATTAAGCTGAAGGTGGAATATTTCCATGCAATATTTCTTGTTCAAAAGACAAATATTTCCCAATTTTTTCAGAAATTGTTATAAGGGTTTTGTTGTAATATTAATACAAAAATATATAATATAAAAAAAACATCCGATTATATCAATCTATTCAAAGAAAGAGCTAGAGTTGACATTTTTTGTTTTTCATCCCTTTTGTTTTTGGAGAAAAAAAAATAACTTAAAACCCAAAGTGGAAAATTTCCAGGCAATATTTCTCATTCAAAAGACAAATATTTCACTATTTTTACAGATATTATTATTGGTGCTCTGTTGTAATAATACAAAAATATATCATATCAAAATTATCCGATAATCAATTCATTCAAAGAGAGAGCTAAAGTTGACATTTGGTTTTTCATCTCTTTTGTTTTTGGAAAAGAAATTAAACCGAAAGTGGAATGCAATATTTCTTGTTCAAACATTGTCAAAAGACAAATTTTCCCCTATTTTTCTGATATTATCATTGGTGTTCTGTTAAAATTTGACCATATCCAGCCCAAAATATTATAAAATATAACACAATACAGATATTTCCATTTCAAACATACAGCGGAATCGTCATTAAATGACATAACACCAAAATGAAAATAGCACAGAAAATATAATAACACAAGATCTATTTATCATTAATCGAAAGCAAACACAAGACTCAGCAGTCACAGGAGGGATACAAAAAAAAAGTGTAATCCATGTCGTATGTTGTATAATGTTCATTCAATATACCTGTACTGATCTCGTGATAATATAAAATTCCTTACCCAGAAGAGAAAACTGAGGACATACAGTGTATACTTCACACACGGGTTGATGACATTATTCGGTATTCGGTCCGGCGCCACCATTTTGAACTCTCTCCACTTTGAATGTGTGGACGATAGCTAGCTAGCTGTGTAGTGCTGGTCGCAAGGCTTCCACTGCCAGTAAATTAACAGCTATCTAACGTAGATAACACCTGTTACGATATCTAGGAACACTATCCCAATCCTGTGCTGTACGGTTTCCCCAACAAACCGTGTATATTATTCACACCACTATACAACTGTGAGCAGTTTCTCCATCAATATGCATACATAACGTGCGATTGAATACTGATGTAGCTCACTAAACCCGCTTCAAGATATGACAATAGACCGTAACACTTATCCTATGCCCCCGCCCAACAATTGGCACCACCGCTATCACTCTTTTCTGAGTAAACAACAAAAGATCCAAGGAAGTTTTTCGCGTAGGCTCACTGCTTGCACCGAACCATATCATTGTACAATAGGCATAGCTATATAGCTGACACAGAGAGATATAATATACATACAATCATTAGAGCTGAGGTTAATCATTGTAGGCATACTCAGATTATTACATTTGTCGGGAACCGGACGTCAATGTTTTGAGGACCAAGCTAGCCCAAAGTTGGGTCAAGTTAATTTCATCACTCCGAACTTTCTTTCGGAATGTCACATAGGAAGCGAAAACAGCTAGACCGTTTGGAGTTTGTTTGTTTTGATGTGAGACTAGAAGAGAAAGGAAGAGAAAGGAAGAGAAAGTAAGAGCGAAAAGGAAGGAGAGAGATACTAGAAATAATATTAGAGGGAGATTAAAAAAAAAGAGGGAGATAAAAATGAGAGAGAAAGAAAGAGAAAGAAAGAGAAAGAGACAGATATATATATATATATATATATATATATATATATATATATATATATATATATATATACACACAATCATTTGAGCTGAGGTTATCATTGTAGGCATATTCAGATTATTACATTTGTCGGGAACCGGACGTCAATGTTTTGAGGACTGAGGCCAAAAGTTGGGTCAAGTTAATTTCATCACTCCGAACTTTCTTTCGGAAAGGAAACATTAACTGTCACATAGGAAGCGAAAACAGCTAGACCGTTTGGAGTTTGTTTGTTTTGGTGTGCGACTAGAACAGAAAGGGAGAGAAAGGGAGAGAAAGTAAGAGCGAAAGGGAAGGAGAGAGATACTAGAAAGAATATTACAGGGAGATAAAAAGAGAAAGAAAGAAACAGAGGAGAAGAAGAGGAGGAATAAATAGAAGAAGAAAAAGAAAAAAAAGATGAAAAAGGAAGTAGACGAAGAAAATTTAGGTGACATATATTGGAGAGCAACAGGAGCAAATTGGGGGCAGGCTATAGCAAGTGCCCCCATAATATTTTGAAAAATTATTCAAAGAAAGCAATTACAAGTACACTGAAGAAAAATGACTAAATCAGGTATTTTTTAGGAAACTTTTAGATGTTCCATCTCTAAACACTTGCTAGAGTGTGTGGAGTAAAACCTAATCCATGCATCAATCTTAAAGATAGAATATCAACAATTCAGTCACTTAAAATGAAAACAAACAACTTAATCCTGAATAATGGTTCAATTATAAAAAAAAGAATTAGGTACCATGCAGTTTATCATCTCTCTCTCTTCCTGTCTCCCTCTCTCTCTCTCCTTGTCTCTCTCCCTCCCCCTCTCTCTCTCCCTCTTGCTCTCTCTTGCTCCCTCCCTCCCTTCCTCTCTCTCTTGTCTGATGGTGTGAGAAAATTGAGATGTTGACATCACAGTTAACCAAAAAACAAAAGTAGAATAAGGTTCCACAAGAGTGACACTAGTAGCCTTTGAGTAAATGTAAATGTTATGTATTGAATCTTTGGGGTCAACAAGGATGAAAGATGAAAGCTATTTGATGTAATTTTCGAAATGTTGAAAGTTAAAGTTTTAATAAAAAAGCTATAACATAACTCAAAGCACACAAACATAATTTTATCTGTGTGGTTACATTATCTGAAATCAATTGTGGGTACTTTCATGTTTAGACCCTCAAGCATTTTAGAATATATAAAAACAACATAATCACAACAGAATAGACACTTGTTTTTGCATAAAACTTTATTCGCTGCAAGGAACAGAAATAAATGGAGTATGCATTTATTTCAATTTTGCATTTCAATATTAATTTTTTTTCAATGAACAGGTAACATAAACTGCATTTTTTACCGGCAGACTGAATGCCTTTACCAATCTAGAGCTAGTGAGATGTAATGGTAAAAACAAGTTGTGTGTTGTTATCTAATCATTTTCAAAATTTAACATGTATTCTCCATGAAAATAAAATAAAATGGACTTAACTCAAAGATTAATGAACAATATTCAACTGGAATTAGATAAATCAAAATAGAAGAAATATATTATGTGGTAAATTTAATAAATTTCAAGGATAATTCCCAACTGATCAACAGTGATTTTCATTGAGGGGACATGTATAATGCCTTCTTTTATGTGTGTACCAAAGTTAAAGTTTTAAAGCTATTTGATCTCATTTGTACTAAAATCATAACATTTGAGCTATCCTTACTCCAAAGTCTAATCAGTTTGACCACTCAAGTGAAACTATATACATTAAAGATAAACTTGAGTACTGGTAAAAAAAAGAAAATTATTTCTCACAGAATCAAACGAAACTTACACTGAATGTTCAAGATTACAAATAAATGACATGTGCCAAACAATTTTGTAAGAAATGTATACTGGCTGAGTAATGAGCATAGAAAGACAAGGAATCAAGGTAGTACCAACCCCGACACCATGCGTGTTGTCCCATACATAGCTTTCTGTGTATGTGCTTGTTACTTTACCAAGACTCGGTCAAATTTATTATGATTTTGATGACTCCAGAACCTTGCAGTGCACACCAATACTTACATGCTACATGATCAACTGTTTCTGATCCTTTCCACACCTTTTCTTTCACAATGCAATCGCATTACCAGTACTAAAGTTTATCTTTAATCACATCTTCATCCAATGTTTGCATGGTAAACAGGAGTAATTTGTACATCATCATCTCATGCATGAATATCTACATCTAAAGTTGTGTTCACATATGACATCATGAACCGCCTTAAAAGAAGTGACTCAAGCATAGAGCGCTTCACACTCCTGGGCGGCGTTTCACAAAACTTGTTATCAGTGACAAACGACAGTTTTTGTTATAAGCTACTGAAATCCTTGCTTCTGATTGGATATCAGCAGACGTGTCACTTCGTCTTTTTGTCATTTGTTACTGGAAAAAGGCTTTGTTAAACGCCCCCTGTACCTTGAAACTCATAGACAAGTGAGCACACCCTGGGACCATTGTTGCAAGCAGCGCAGCTACTATTTTTCACCTCATTAGCCAGACATTTACAAGTAAAATGGCTTTTATTTTACAGCAACATTTCTTTTGAGTCAGTTTATCCAACCATATGTGAACAAGGCGTAAGTCTTTGAAATTACAAGTACTGGAGATACAGTCATGCCACCAAAAAGCATTACATTGATTGCATATCAAGCCATCATATACATATTGCATGTTCAGATTATCATTACAGCATGACACATATGAAATCAAAATCCTTGCCAACAATTTTTTAATGATACAGTCAAATTTGTCAATTAATTTTATATTCTGACTAGTTCTGATGCTTTTAGGTAACTGAAAGCCATCAAGGTAATCAAGGTAATAGAATATGGTCTTGATTTAACAACTTTAAGTTCATTTCGAGGAAAAAAAAAGTCTTATGGTTCTCCAAAAATAATGAAACAGTGTACCAATCTTTCATCAATTTTGAGCTTAGATATTTTTCAGCAAATTTCAATGCTGGAATTCAAGAATAGTATAGTGGAAGACATGCAAAAATATAGATTCTTGAAATTAAAATATACTCTGAACCATATACATTATACCACCCTCATCATTGCTACATTGAATATCTTATCTCTATATTACTGATATACTACTTCTATATTCCCTTGCCCCGAGGATACACACTTATCTTAACCAATACATGTACTTAGACAAGTTGTCACTATGGTACTTTATTGTGGCTTACCGGTAATCCAAACCCTATATACAGTACTTATAATATTACCCTCATAGTTACTCCTACATTAACGATTTTCACTTTATCTCCATTAAAATGATAAACCAACAGAAATACAACAAATCGTAAAACTTCTATGAATTCAGACGTTCAGGAAACCGACAAGTCTATCTGAATGAATCTCTGTACAAAGTATATACATCTCATGATAGCACTACAAACTTAAACAAGTACAAAACAAACAAAACAATTGCAATCAACAAACAAAATGAAAGATTGCTGGTAGTACTGGTGATAATAAAAGGTTGTAAAATATATATCCTAAACAACACACAATAAATGGTTTCTACATATGTTTTGACAGGTACTCAACAAATACTAAAAGACTGGATGGGGAAAAGAGACAACAAAAAGCTTTCTATAGAAACAGTACCCTAAAATAATTCTGAAACACTTTTTAAATGTAATAGTGGTGAAATGTGACTCAAAAATTGATGAATCATTTAGGAAGAATAAAATCATTGTTTTTAAGAAAATTTACATTACTTTGCATACCTTGCAGTTTTTTGTATATATTTCTACAATTCCAAAGAAGGTACTTAGATATGCATACATGCTCAACAAGCATTTGAAAGAGATCATACATTTTACATAATAGAAATCTTGATAGAAAAAGATGGAGGGGTAGAAATAGCTTATTTACAACTAAGGATAAAGTGGCAGTATTTAGTTATACTCCTTACAGACATGTTGCAGTATAATGCTCATCAATATAACAACAAATATCAGCCAATGTTCAAATGATAGAATAGATTTCAACAAAGTACGGGCATATTGTATGCACCATGAAGCTTGCAATAATACTATTTGAATTCTAAAGAAAAAAGGGTAATAAAAAAAGACAATACACTGCATATCGAGCCCATCTACCGCAAGACTTTGTCCCTTACCCTTAATTCATTGCAGGTTTTCTTTGAGAAAGTTCAGGCATATCCTTGTGTGCACGGTAGATGGGCATCAATGAACAACACATACCAAAGTCTTTGATAACAAATTTCAGTCCGCGCATCGTCTGAATGATTATCAGTGATCTGTTACAATGTCTCCACACAAGCTTTTTGTTCTGTCATTACAAAATAACCCCACACCACCCCTCCCTCCCTCCCCAAAAAGTCTGCCAAGCACCAAAATATGAAAAGTACAAAATCAATATCAATATGTGTGAATATACATGTATAACCCTTTCAACATAACATAATATTTTCATTATGTAGATATGATATGATACCAGCATTTCATGGTTATATCACAATGACACACAAGTATATATATATATATATATTGTTTGATAGCTTGCCTGAGACTTGTTCACATAGCATTGCAAGATAAACACACCACAATATATACACATGATTGGTTGATATTATGTATGGATTGCAACATTTCTATAACATATATTTGAGGGCAAATATCGGTTCTTGTATATTCCTTTCTGGGAACCTTTGGTCAAGAATCATCAGCTTGAATTTTAAGACCAATTATGAGGCTTTCCACAAAATATCTGCCAAATTGTTTTCATTAAAATACGACATTTGGAATATATGCGGTCAACCAATTTTCATTTCCAGATATTATGAACAATTTTGATAGGTGGGTGATTCTGTGAAATATTTCTGAAAAAAACATACCAAGTACTTGTATTAATTTGATTCCACCCAAATAAGTGATGTTAAATCTTTCAATATGACCATTGATTATTGTCATTACCTACCATCACTACATCGTCGCCACTACGATCTTTAATCAACTATGTATACGGTCAGTTAGCTGAAATATTTTTCTAATGCCTATCAAAAACCAAGATGAGATGTATCATCTTTCAGTATTAGAGTCTCCTCGTCCCTGTATCGGTACATAGATAATTCTTATTTAAATCTAGTCAAAGAGGGCAGTAGTCAAGGGATGTCGTCCTATTCATTTGTTTTTTTCTGCCTGTATGGGGACCTCCTTGTAGAGTCCATTTTCTTTGACGTACTTGACGACGGGTTCAGGGATCAAATACTTGACACTCTTGTCTCTTCTCAGGGCAGTCCTAAAATGAATGAAATCAAATCAAAAATATGGATTGTTATATATTCACAATATGACAACTGGTTTCCCTTTTCTATACCGGTAGTTATTATTACTGGAACTAGAATTTTGAAAGAAATTGAAGACATTCCAATGTAGTTCTATAACAGAGCACATACCAGTTGTTCAACAAGTGTGATACTGCCATACTTCAGCTTGCCATTACTAGTCTGCAGAAGGTAACAAATCTGATTGGATGTGTCATAGAAGTATATTACCGGTAGATAGCTTATACAGATACCGAGGTGTGATTGGTCCAGAGCTTGTCACGTGATATCAATTGCGAGGATCGTAGTTGTTATATTTTCTTAGCCGGTCACTTTTGATGGTTATATTCACCAGCTGGTGAAATGAATATATCTTTAAACAAAGCATATCGCCCTCTTGAGGACTGTATGTTACCAATTACACAAATTACACCAATACCGAGGGTCAATTTTGTGTAATCAATTCGTTTTTTCTTGATTTTTTTTCTTTCTTTCTGTTGAATTTTTTTTTTTTTTCTTCTCACAATTCTTTTTCTGTACTTCCCCCAAAATGGTTTTTATTTATAAGAATAATTTTTTCTTATAATCTCGAAATATTTTTTGTGGTCAATTTTTTCATGATTTTGTATTTTGCTTAGATACTGATCAAACGTGTATTTAAACTTCAGTTCCAATGGAAGGAAACTTTGTTTCTAATATCACATCAAATTAGAATAGAAGGTCCATTTATTTTAAGACCTTTTTGATGGGTATCACTTAGAATCACCAGGAGTCGTTCATTTATTTAAGCGGACTTGAAGACCACACTCTCACTTACCTTATCTTAGTTGAGCTGATTTCATTGCTAATCCATTCAGTAACTATGTGAATGTTGTCCTGAGTAATTAATGGTTAAAGAATGAAAAAAGACAGACAAATCATTACAATCATTCAGAATAAACAAAAGCAAACAATGTGACTACATTGTAGGTATTATCTTAAGTGTAGAAAGTAGACCATGGTATACCTATTCTATTCATGATTGGAAAAGGACAGAAAGCAAGAGATGCATTCAGTTTCATATGCCATTTTTTAATCTACATTTTATATTACTATTGAGAAAAAAAAGGTAATGCACCATTTACTATAAAATGCCTATTTTTATAGCCCAACCCATTGTATGATCGTGTTCATAGCTATAGTATTAGACATGAAAGAGAGAGAGAGAGAGAGAGAGAGAGAGAGAGAGAGAGAGAGCTTGTCTAGACATTATAAAGCAAGTCCTTGACATATCACGTTTCATCAACCTCCACATATACATGTACCTGGTATGTCCGTGTGGGAGTCGCACTTTGAGTGATTGAGCTTTCAATTAATATTTTTTCAACAACAACAAACAGGATTTTCATCTTAACGAGTCACTGTGGGGTAAAGACACAGAGAGAGAGGGGGGGGGGGGGGGGAGAAGGGGGCTCAGATAATGGGAGGGAAAGGGAAAGGGAGAGGGAGAGAGGGAGAAAGAGAGAATGAGAGACATAACTCAGGGAAAGGCAAATAGAGGGCTAGAGAAAATTAATAGGTAATACCAATATCTAAAGAAGTGAATAGATAGATAGAAAAAAACATTGCCGCAAATTGCAAAACCAAGTTGAGATGATTTTACAATCATAGAGTGCATACAAAAAAGGTAATCAGCATCAACTAAATTAAAGAAAAAGACCAGTAATGGTCATGTGATTGAATTGTGAAAGAAACGTTGTGGAATTGATCAGAAAAGGTTGATCATCTAGCATTTAAGTATTGGTGTGTACTGCAAGGTTCTTGAATCATCAAAATGATAAGAAATTTGGCCCAGTCTCGGTAAAGTTACACGCACTGTACACAGAAAGATGTATATGGGACTATGTGACACGTGCACGTTATCTATCAGGTCCAAATAGATATAATAATTTACCAAATATATCAATTAGTAGGCGGTTTCCCGGCAGAATTTGTATCATCATGTATTATTCAAAAAATATTCTTTCAGATGATTGGTAATAAGAGCTTCCATTTCATATTTTGAGAGGAGGCGTTTCCAAACTGATCTTTACCTTTAACAACAAAAAAGTTATAATCCGCAGTGAATGACAATGAATAGCTGAAGAACTATTTGGTCTACATTCAACTGACGTCTAAGTTCTACTTTGTTAAACTTGATATTAGACCATAAAGTGCACTATTCACAACCCGACCTACATCATTTGCAAATGAACTACCGTACCCACATTCAAGTATCATGAGAGAAAAAGAGCAATAAAAAAGAGCTAGAGTTGGACATGAAAGGATTAATTATACTCACTGAATATTTGAACAAAAGGTCTGATTCATAGATGAACTTGTATGGATCCGAACCGCTCCTTGTGATAACCACCAGACCATGCTTCCCCACTATAGTCTCCAACTGTTACAAAATCAGAGTCAATACAATCAGTTCAAAACAAATATGCCATGATTTAATGCTTGAGTGATTGCTAATCAAAATGATTTGGAATCAGTGCTCCTACACATGTTTAAAGACCATCAATACTACTGGGCCAGAAGGGATTAGACCACACAGCGAGGTCACTGACAGGTGGCTATCTCATTAACTCAGCTCTCAATTAACATAAGAAAAAAAGGATCATGGGGGACCAACAGGCACCGATTGGGGAAGTTTTCTATATAGAGGGAGCAAGTAGCTACAAGTAGGACAGTGGGGCTTTAATTCTAACAAAATAAGTTTATAAATGGTCTAATGCACTTTTGTCAGATTTACAATGTACCAGCCTAGACTAGGCTTGTGAGCAAATATATGAGTTTGTTGATAACGCCATCTTCGGCGGCTTGAATCAATTGTAGGGAATATAATATAAAGAACCGGCATGATTCTGGCCTGACTACAGTGAATACTGCTAGAGAACACAGAACAAGCTGAATGCAGTAATATCTCAATTCTGGTATAGCTCCCTCTTTTGGTGGATTTCACTACATCTTCATTACGTCAACTGCCAGCATTTCAAAGAAATCGTGGGTGATTGACCAAAGTGTGTAGTTAACCAGGAATTTTAGGATATGCATTGAAAGGCTACATAGCTCAAATAGTTTATCATCTCATTTGTGTATGGGGGAGGGGGGGGGGGGGGAGAGAAAAACACTAAACTTAACATGCAATTGCAATTGTATTTATGCATTCATTGACATTTTTCATTAAACATACCGGTAATGAAATATTTTTTTCTTCACAATGGCCACTGTAATGTATTTTCTTACTTTAATACTAGATCTACATAGTTTTGAACTGAGAGCAGTAAAGTCAATATTATAATCTTTGTCATTTCAGTGATAACATTGATTTATTGATGAAAGCAGAGTTATTGAAGACTTACATCCTCTTTATCCCATAGATCTGGTACAGCAAAGGATTCCAAGAGGTCTGCCCCACATAGCAACTTGACCTCTATGCCTAATTGGTTGCCATTGGTGTTGAGGTTTGGAGCTCCGTAAGCATCATCTTCCTCTGTTTCTGAAATTAGAAGAAGAAAAAAACTGGAGTGAGATACTTTGGATAGGAACAAACATAAAAACAAACAAACTCAAACTTACGTATCTACAAAAAGAACAAAGAAAAGCAAACAAACAGACAGACACATTTGAGCACCGTACGCATCATCTACCTCTCTATCTGAAAGGGGAGAACGATTCTAAAATCAAACAATTGGGTCTGCATCTAGGCACAGACACAAACATACTATTTTACACACACACACACACAAACAAACAATAACAAATACCGCATTAACAAAAACACACATACATAGACACGGTGGGGTTCAGAATCAGAGCAGCTCACGTACATGTAGGCACCATTTACGTCTGCATCATGAAGGAGAGAAAGAATGGGATAGGAAGAAACATAAAAAGCAAATTTATAAACAAACAAACAAATGAATGAACAAAGATTTACATAAACAAACAAACATATCCACACCCATACACATCATCTACTTCTTTATCTGAATTGAAAAGAAGACTGGGGTGAGTTGTTTGAGTGGAGGCAGGTACATTATAAATACAAGCCTCAAGTAACAAACAAACAAAAACATAATTAAACAAACACACAGACACATACAAACAGAGTAGTGTTTATAGCAGAGGAGGCATCATCCATCTCTGTACCTAAAATGAGAGAATGAAATGAGATTTGGATGAAAAAATGAAAATAAACAAACAAACAAACAAACAAACAAACAAACATACAGACAGACAGATACATGTAGCCTTTAGGGTACCAGATGCTCCATTGATCTCTGTATTTGAAATACAAGGAACAAAGAGTTAAAAAGCTTTAATAACAAACAGGCCAACACAGGAACATTTTGACAATTAAACACATCAACAAACAAAAAACATTGATAATTGAACACATAAACAAACAAACAAAATTCTACAATAAAAAACATAAACAAACAAAAAACATTGATAATTGAACACATAAACAAACAAACAAAAATCTACAATAAAAAACATAAACAAACAAAAAACATTGACAATTTAACACATTCATGAAATTCCTACACAAACAAACAAACAAGACAGACACAGTAGGGTTTGGAGGAAAAACAGTGACAAATAAATGTAAACACACACTTGAGATATTTGCTGCATGGGGCAAAACATGAACGTTTGACCTGTTGAAAATTGCAATTTAAATGAGCTTGAAACTTGAAAAATAAGAAATTAATCAGCCATGATAACACATTTTATTTTCTTTGCTAGGCAAATTAAAAAACTTCTGTCTTCTCTAAGAAATGAGGACTAGAATAAAGCAACAAACGACAAAAGCTGTACTCCATAGCATGTCATGCTAATAACCCACATCTCAAGTGAGTTATGACTTATATTTGTTAGGAGTATATGTTTATATACCTCACTTCAACTGCAACCACATGCAGAAGAGATCAATATAATATCATAATCACTGCAAGATTAGCCTCTAATCAAAATATATTAGCAACATAAACATAACTTTCCAAACCCATGAATAGAGACATTGGATGAGTGTAAGTTTAATGGAGATGGAAATGTCTATCAAATTAGTTTCTTTATCATTTCACCATGTTGTACAGATGACATTTGGGAAAGAACACTTGGAAAAGAAACAAGAGTACCAGCAAAACCTCTTGTTCAGTATTCTATTACTTCTTTAAACATCTACCAGTATCTGTAGAATTAGAAACTTATATCACCCATGTATTATCTCAACTAAAACCCTCCTTGAACTCATATTAATGGTTGTTGGACGTAAATCGTTAAAGCATCTTGTTTCATACCAGGATTATGATCTGAGAAAGGAAGGTCACGATGCTTTAAAACCAGAAATGTTTGGGACATCGCACAAATCTTCCATGAATTAAACACAATTTGGTGTTATGTCAAATGGCAGGGAACTTTTTGCAAAGTTGCAAACACGTCATGCATATCAAGGCTTTTGGTGCACAATATTTTTGTTTGTAATGGCTTGCTATTCAAAAGAGAAGAAAATAGTCATTTGTTTTCTAAATAATATTCATCAAAAATAAAATAATAAAATAAACATTATTGCAAACCACAGCATTATACATATGTAGCATGCACATCAGGGTTGAAATATTCCTGTGAATGTACACACCCTCAAAATAATGATATCTAAAAATGATAAAAATTAGTTAAAAGGACACATTGAATAGGAATTGAAACAATCGCAAGTTGCACATAAATTATGAAAGAAATGAATACAACTTCATAAGAGAAAGTTTGTCAATTGAAGGCTTCAAACTTTCATGCTATAGATGAGAGCATAAAACAGACTACATCTATGGGGGAGATTGGGAAAATAAGACGATCATACCCTCATAACTTGGTAACATTCCTGCCCCAAAGCAGGCCAAAGAAGAAACATTTCTGAGTGCCACCAAAAAGTCTTGGGGAAAAACAGGTGTTAGAAAGAAACATGGTGGATTAGATGAGAAAGTGGACCGGGGAATATTGATCAGGAAGGCAGAGGAAACATTTTATCATCCATAATGGGGGGAAAATGGGGGAAAAAATGGGGAAAAATGAAAATAAATACACACATGTAGTCACACACAATCATTAAACCAAGGACATATGATTAGGAGTTATACAGGTAGTACTACATTCAAGGGCATGGCTTTGGTGAAAATATTGTTTTCTTATGCATCTTGATGGTCTAAAGTCAAATTGGTGACCAACTTCTTATCCTTGAAAACTTTAGGCCTAAGAAAATACAAAAATGAAGTGACAACCCGGCAAATAGTTTTCCCCTTTAAATACAGTGAACATTTTTCTTTGGGAATTCATACATGTAAATACATGTACATTCTTAATTTTTTTAAATTATCAATGTTGATAAATTTGTGAATGGTCATCTTAGAAAACAAATTAACAGTGAGGTATTCTTCATCATTAGATAAAGCTCTAACACAAGATACAATGTATTGTAATACTCGGTGCTTGATAAATCTCAGAGATTGAAAGTAATTTTTATGATTTTCATTTACTGTAAGTATTTCAAAGCAAACTGTATATGCCTGTGCCCTTTGATCATACATGTCATGAAAGAAGTTGAGAATTTGGTTTCTTAACCTAACTTCTACCAAATAACTTTTAATAATGAAATGAGATGGTAATGAGTAATTAGATGACTAGATTCGTCGCATCATCCATTTTCTCTCCCTCAGACGGTCAAGCAATTAGCTAAAAACTTGACCTTTCTCATCAATTCCATCCCAAGTGACCGTCATGCATCCGCTGAGCCAGATTTGCTCGTAAGAAATTAAAAGAGCCAACGGCCACGAGCTTACAGCGATGGGTCAAGCCTTTCAATAAGATTAGCTTACAGTATGTACACCTTTACCAACAAATTTCTGTGTGTATATGACATTGTGAGCTTGGAAGAAGGGCATGAATGCATGCTTTGCAAGCAGATTTCTAGAAATGTGCATTTTTTAAGTTTTGGCCTTTCTTTTACTTGATCTCTAACATTGCCCTTTTAAAAATACACATTATGTATAAACCGTGATTGACATTAACTAATTGTTCCCTCTTTTTTTAAAGCCTGTTATAAAATTAACTCCCCTTTAAGGCCTATAACTAATACACCATAGGCCCATAACACAACATACATGTAGGCCCATCCATATTCCACTCTTCTCTTAAGTGCAGTCTTTTAATTTATTGTATTGAAACACATCGTTATGAGGTACTCACTTTCTCTCTCCTTTATGTCTCTTTTAATAGTTCATTTGTACCATTTACTTTTTAAATCATTGCAAAATGTAACAAATATGTGAAATATGAAACAATAAACTGAAACTGAAATCTTAAAGCTTGTCATCTCCAGTATTAAGTATTTGAACCCCTCAATCTCTACATGTACATATACATACATTATACTTCATAGTATATCAAACTAGAAAGGATGTGTTTAAAAATATAATATAGCACACAACTATTAACAGATGGGATTCCTTGTCCCATTTGAGCGACCGGATATCCAACGGTTTACCATTGTTTTAATTGCTCCTGGCATATTAGCAAGAGCATTCTTGGAGCAGGTTTCAAGCACTATGTACACACTGCGGAACAATCGTTTCAGGTTTTCAGGTTTCCATTACGATATAAAATCCCGTCACTTGAGTGCGGTCCCTAGCGATAGTGGTGTAATTGCGTTATTAACACCTAGGTGACCGCTAAGATTTTCGGCAATCTAAATGAAAGGCTCGCGACGCTTCTCCTCACTTTCAAGGATTATCACCAATTAAAGCGATGGCTAAAGGAGGACCAATGACGAGTGTTTTAATTATAGATGGATGGATGGATAGATCCATAAGAAGATGATGTGAGCTAAAAATTTAAAAAAAATATATATATGTATAAGGATATCATCAAAATAGTAACATGACTACCGTCACGCGAAATACAGATATAGTACAACCTGTATTAAAGCAATCTTTAAGATCCACATACAAAGACTTTGATTTTGAAAAAAATAATCCTCTCGACATTCAGAATATTTGTTCTTTTTAAATCATTAAACATAAGCCAAAAGTGTAAATGATGTTCAGGAATGTGAAGAAAAAAAGACCCTTAATTTTGGAAATTAAATAGTTCATTATATACACATTTGGTAAATTTGGTATATCAAGGCAGACAGGAAATTGCCTTAAGAAAACAGTTCTCTATCACTTTCAGCAGACATCTTATGACAAAAAATTGTCAATAATGTCTTGTCTCTAAAAGCAATCTAATATCAGGCATTGTGGTTTCATATCTAGGGAAGATAACATTCAGCAGTACAGAAACGGCAATGACAATCATGATTTAGTGCAAAGTCTCTATAACTACTGAACAGTGAATTGATCTCTCTCTCAAAAAAAAACACAAACACACGCACACACACATACTCTCTCTCTCTCTCTCTCTCTTACTCTCTCACTATCTCTCCCCTTCCCTCTCTCTTTCTCTCTCTCTCTCTCTATCTCTTTCTCAAAAACACACACACACACACTCTCACCATCTCTCTCTCTTTCTCTCTCTCAAACACACACACACACACACACACTCTCTCTCTTACCCTCTCACCATCTCTGTGTCTGGGGTAAGATGATAATCAGAGCTCCAATCAAGATTCTTATGGAGGACCACAAGAGGGTAAAGATATCATATTTTTTTGTCATATGAACGACAACAAATGATGTGACTTGTGAGTCATTTCTTCAAGAAGATTCCACAAGACGTGTATGGTTCATCATTCAGTGTTGCCATTCAAAATCAAGTTAAACTACTTTTTTTGGTAGGAAGTTAGGAACCCCTTAAATTTTCACGTCAAACATGTACCTTAACAAATAAACCTTTCTGTTAAAGGTTCGCCATTTTCCATGCTAGAAAGATTTTGTTCATTTTATTTTGACAACTGGTAAGAACTCTTCAGTAGAAATCTGCCTAGCACAAGAAGACATTTATATATATTAATAAAAGAGTCATCAGTTATTCTGATGCTCATAAATTTGTTGCTGGTTTCACAAACTGATATACGGCATAGGCATAAGCAGGGGAGATACGCTAGTCCGCAAATCCAGCAGCAAATTTATGATCGCTGGCCAGAAATGATTGGAATTCCCTCTCTAAGCCAGGGTTGACGATGGGTGTTACCAGCAATCCTTCACAAGATGACCATCGGCTATCTAGATGAAATGACCATTTTAATTATGGATGTGATGATAGGAGTAGGCTTACCATGACTATGTAGAATGGCAAGTTGACAACCAATAAATTGCATAATCGTGGTGAGATGACAAGTATGAGCTTGAGGTGTTTGTTTTGGTACGTTCTCGGGATATTCAATCAAGATGGTATTAGCATGGGTTGAATATATCATTATAGTACAAAGTTACTATTAAACCACCAGTATAATTCTCTCAAAGTTTGGATCGACAGCTTAAAACGACAGTAGAACCTACAGGGACATGTTTTCACAATGAACTGAAGTCAAGTCTGGCTATTGCCAGAAAACAGTGATCACTTAAGGCTGAATTTTAGCAAAGATAAATGATAAGGGTTTTGGTTTTAGTTAAAGGTTAAGGGTTGGTAATAGTGATATGTCTAGGGTTAAGTTACACACTCAAATTTATGGATGTTTCTTTCCTAGTGACGAATTATTCCATTAACCTGTTATTAATGAATGAACTGCAATACTTGGAATCCAGTCTGCGCACATTACTTGTTGCTATGTCAGGAAATCCTATGGCAGGCTTTCGGGTTGTCAAGAACAACCTTTATTTATTAAGAATTATGCATAAAACTTGAATATGTTAGTAAATCTGTCTATCAGGGCTGGAAGGTAACAAATGTTACCAGATAATGCACTAAAGTACAATACTAATGCAAATAGTTTCAGAAATTATCAGTAGGACACGTTCAATAATCTTGTACGGGTCTATAGAAATTATATTCAGAATATGAAGAAGGAATCACTAATATCGAACTTTTAAAATTGCCCGAGATTGTATTTCTTGAAAGTCTGTATAGTCATGTAGAAAGTACAATTTTCCTATCGATCCATAATAAATGACATTACAAATCTTATCACGAGGAGAATCCAACTGCCAGATACATAGAAGAAACAACGCAACTCTGTACAACCTAATCACATGACAAGGTCACATGACCACCTCCATGGTCACTTTGTTACTCTGGTTCACTCGTTACCAGTGGCGCAGCAGGAAGGCGCAGCAGGAAGAAGCGTGACCCACGATTGATTGGACGGCGGCAATGGATGGCGGAATTAAAGCGCCACCTGCTGCTTCTGCATACTTACATTAAGGACTAAGGAGTTACCCCAGGGGGCGAGGGAGAGAGAGAGAGGGGGGGGGGGGGTAGGGGGTAAGGAGGACATGTATGCTCTATGTTCATCGCTATCCCACGGGCAGGGTACTAATGGAAGTCTTTTTGGGTCGACTACATTTTACAAGCTTAGCTTTTTACTAGATTTCCCCATTAAAAAGATATTGCCTAATTTCAGTTTAAATACAATGCAATTGTACTTATATCTCTGAATAATATTTTGACAGTATTCTTTCTTTCATGGCTTGATATTATTGTATGTATTTTTACACCTATTAAAAGAATATTTTGTGTTACTCTTCTCTAAAAACACCAGATGACTTTATATACAATTAAAATGAACATCACCTTTTCAGCATCCTTAGATGCATACGGAAGTAGGAGTGAAAGAACGATGGGGGGGGGTGGGGGAGGAAGGGTTTATGATGATATGCTCCAAATACATAGCGTCCCAGCATGGGTGTGTTTATGATGCAAAATTAAATTAATAGGGTTGGTTGGTTGGCAGAGAGTCAAGTATGCAAGTTATTACTCTCCCTGAAATTAACCGACTGTATTTGTAACACAATTAAAAAATACCATCTTATACCAAGTTTTCAACAATCTATTGCCTCATATGTAGAAAATAAATAGGAATAACATGCAAAGTGAGTACCATAATATGAAGTCCATTATTTGTAATGCATTCTGATATAGTTCTACAAGATGCATGTTTCATTATGACACTAATTTTACTATCATTCAGTCCATAAGAACTGTTACATAACATACATTTTTATCAATCTGGGTTATTCTTACCATACCAACACACATCCATCTTACGTACCCATATCCCTCTTATAATGAAAGCGAAGGGTAATTTAAATTTATTGCCCGACCATGCTGGCAGGTTCTGATGAAATTTGAAATTAGTAAAAGCTGACTGGGCTGAATTGCATGAAGAATGCTGCTGACTGATCCAAGGAAATGTGTATTTGCAAGTACCTACAACGAGTGATATGGAAGAATACTGGAATTAAACAAGGGATCCGGTACCCTTGTCTCAGTTTCTGAAACAAAATCCTGGATTTAGCTCATGCTGCAATGATAATTATAAACCTTTAGGTCAGGAACCCCATGACTTTTACAAGCTGGTCGCATGTCTGATTATCAAGATATTTATGATTGGAAATCGAATCCAAATTTTGCATTTTCCTAACGGTTTTCATAACACTACAGTCTATTGGGGAAAAAGAGTATGGTAAAACCGGTCACTCAAAGAATTTTACTTTTTGAGACACTTCTTGATCATTTTGAAGCGCACTTTTTTAGGGTTTCGATATTACACCATATCACAGAAACTAATAACACGTAGGGAAATGCATCTCACATTTAACATTGTTAAACGATGCCTTTAAGATAGGAAAGATACATTTTGAAACAGCCTTACTGTGTTTCTGAAAATTCTTCCTCACACTACAAACATGAAAGGCATGAGATCTCCTCAGGCTGGATCTCCTTGCTATTTACAAGTGGATCATGGCAAATAGGCTTTCCAAATTATGTGGTGTCGGTGAACCTGATGTTGCAATTGACCTGACTCTGCACACTTCACTCTGGGGCAAGCAGAGGCTAAAATTGGGTTCGAATGTTGGGTAAATTGAGCTCCTGTGGAGGGCCACGTACTATAAGCATGCTAGCTCTGTAATTATGGCACCGTTCTCCCCTCGAGCTACAAAATGTCACCATATGCATTGTTAGATAGTGCAGCAACTTGCTAGTAAAGAAGATTTTTAATCAAAAATGTTTTCTATTTTTTTTAATTCTTTTCAATCACAAGTCATCTTAAAGGTCAAGTTAATAATAACTTACTCTGAATTAAGTTTATTTCCTAACAAAACACTTTTATCAATCAAATCGTAACTCCTTTCAGCCTACTTTCAAACAACAACTGAGTCCTACATCAATTACTTCAATGTATGGCGTCATAAATTAGATTACTGTTAGGACATTTTGTTTTTATAGAGATGCAAAACAAAGCAATAAAATTCTTTCTCCAGATTTGTCTCCTCTTTTATTCATCCTGATAAAATAGAATTACCTGTAAGGAATCATACCTCCTCTATTATCACAACAACTAGACCAATAAATACACAATGGACACTCACAAACGAAAAGCAAAAATCAATCCAAATTATTCAATTAATTTATTCGTCCATTGGGGACCCTTCCTGCCCTGCAAGGCTGTATTAAAAGACGTCGGAAACCTCAGACCCCGCGACGCAGCGACAATCGATTGATCTCGCTACGGTCTCTGAGTATGGGAAGATCATAAGACAGGGATTGCACAGAGAGAGAGAGAGAGAGAGAGAGAGAGAGAGAGAGCGACAATCGATTGATCTCGCTACGGTCTCTGAGTATGGGAAGATCATAAGACAGGGATTGCACAGAGAGAGAGAGAGAGAGAGAGAGAGAGAGATGTACGTGGCATCTCCTAACCCCATGGTAAAAAATCAATTGAATTCTGAGGCACATCCACATGTGATATGCCAGAAGACAGATCATGTTCATCCACTTCTTGTAAATAATATTCTTATTCACTGTATTTTTAGTTTACCGTGCTTTAAGACCTTTCAAACAAAAAATCTAACCCGGTATGACATACATGTACATGTAGATGTACATGACATACATCTTAGATTTGAACAGGTCTATTTTCATCAACAGAAGTACATTCTGGACGTTAAAATGATGAGAAATTCGCCATGGCAATGGCACTCAATATGCAAATTACATCTGCATGTATGCAAATGAGAATTTCACCATATTTCAGTAATACAAAATTACTAGGAGGACCCGTGGAAAATCCACGGGATTCTAGGGGGTGGGTGGTTGTTAATGATGTGCTATCGATTTTTTAAATTTTCATGTTTGTTTTTCTGTTTTTTTTCCCCCTTTTATTTTCAATTTTATTTTCCCTCTTGGTATAGGCCTACTTTTTATCATTTTATTCTTTTTCTACTCTTGTTATTAATATTTAATTCGATAGAATATTAACCTTTTGTTTGCTGTTTCATATATCATTTTGAATTTTTTTTTTTATTTGTAACATATAATAAAACTTGAAGATTGAAAGAAAAAATTCAATAAGTAATTTGTAAACAAACTGATGCAAACTATTTTACGCTTTAACTTTCGTTTTCACTTTCATTATTTATGATTATTGTTTTTCATTCATTCCCATATATATCCTTATTCTCATTATCCATTTCCCGTCCAGTTTCTTACGAATACTGTTCTCAATCCTCCCATTCTCATTTTTCATATTTTCACTCATCTCTAATTAGAACTTGTCCCAAATCAAAACATGAGTAACAATAATTGTTTAACTTGGCTTAACATACATTATTAAAACTAAATGTTCTATTAAACAAAATAATCAACAAAATGATATTTTGCATGGATGATACAAAGAACTTCAGAAAGGTCCAAGAGGTCTCAGTGAAAATATACAAATATTGACTGCTCATGAGGATGAAATTATCATTTCCAAGGTGGAGTTCATACCGGTCCTTCTATCACCCGAAGCAAAGCCGAGGGGGTAATAGAAGGGCCAGTATTTGAACGAAATCGAGGGAGTGATAATTTCCACCACCATCCAATTACAGAGCAGTCCTTATTTTTGTTGTTTATCCTTCATGCTTTCATTAACAGGTCAGTAGAAAAGAAATCCAACATCAAGAGTCTATTTAACATATTTACAGTCTTTCGGAGTTCAAAAGTTTCAAATAACCAACGCTAAACGAAATCAAACATACGGAAATCAAATCTATACAGTGTAGTGCAGTAACTGCGGCGCAGCGTAAAACGATGGCTTGAGCGCCGTGATGACCCGCCTGAGTTGGGGGCTGGAAGGCATTTGAAATCCTGTATGCATGCTCTGTGTGTGTGCATAAATCGCAGATTGGTTAGGCGTACTATCACAGATCTATTTGCGTTATTATTGTTGTTATTTCGAGGTAGTTTTCATGAAAAGACCAATAAAACAGAAGCTTGGACTATGAATATGTTGGCTTAGATCACAGAATTTGTATAATTATTTTCAGAGTAAAGATTTTACGCGAAAATAGGTCCATGGTTTGCGCCAATTGTCGCAATCGCCACGACTCGAATCGAGTGTGTGTACGTGTGTGACGGTGAGCGTGAAATACACGTATACTATGGGCGCCTGGCCTACAAAGCATATCCTATAGAAAGACGCATAACATGGGTAAGCCCAACCCGTGAGAGCGTGCATTTCTTACACCCCCTCACCCGCGTGAGTCATCTGTTAATGTGTTTTTCTCTTACACGCTACAAAGCGAATCCTATAGCAATAGGCCTTACTCAAGATACGCCGCAGCCTTTACAATGAGACTTGCTACACCCGTTGACGCGAGTGGATTCTCGTCTATCGTGTGTCTCTTCGTCTCTCTCTGATAATTAGACAGAGGGCGGGTGCACGCCTTGTCAACTCGCTCTCGCGGGTTCGTCGCCTCCTCAACGCCCGCCGTGCTCTCGTCCGCCCGTCCTCCCCGGCACCCCGAAACCGCGTTTAACGGCATGGACGTCGATCGCGGGGTCGAGGTGGCACGCGGGTTACGGGAGACAGGCCTCGTGGAATTATGCCACCGTTCCCGCGCCACTGCGGAGGCAAGCGGGGTCGGGGAAAGGCGTTTTTGAGGAACCGTTTTGCCCCGTTTTGGACCCCCCGCGGCGATTTTGCGTATTAATAATATAGATGTCATATCCTTCTGGTCAATAAATAAATCATGCCCCAAAAACTAAAGTAAGCCATGAAGTATTTTGTGTGACAAATATTGTTCATCATATAATTTAACTTCAACAAATTTGAGATTTATGCCGAAGAATCTTCTTTAAAGAAGGTAAAACTTTGCTTGAATTATTGAATATAGTGCTGATACACTTACTTTGATTGTTATGTAAAATTTACTCTAGTGTACAGTGTATATATGGTAGTGTAATGAAAAGTGAGTTCATATCCTTAATAGATCCTCTGCCTGACACATCTTCAAGAATCAAGTCATGTAACAAAATCCATCTAAATGTATCTCTAACAAATAGGAAAGGTCGTTTATTTGCAAAATGGCTTGTTTGCTTCTAGCCTTTGGTAGATGGGGTTTGACTATCCCAACCTCTTTCCTAAAAGCACCGGTAATGCGTTTTTCAGTGAGTTAATGCGTGTTCAGTGAGGTAACAAGTTTTTAGTGAGGAAATGTGGTTTAAGTGATCGAGGCAGCGTCTGGACTGAACTACGGGAAATGAATGAGGGTCTTGATTAATGACAACAGTTTGCTTTGGCCGATTCTCAGTATAAGTAGTGGGCGCATTAGCCTGAAACACTGGTGAAAGTAAATGGGGGCGACATTCCAAATTACATGTACTCGGACGCCATCGCAAATGCAATCTCTTTTTGCATCACTAATTCCTGACCCACTCTAGTTCTATTTTACCAACAGGTATTCAGGTGTAAGAGGCCAACACAAGGTTGTGGAATAAAATGGATCGGTGATTTTCTAAAGATTACATGTCCGTCCGATAAAGATTGTCTGATAGAAGGTCCTTTAAATACAACCACACCAATGGGTTGTCATTCACTGTGTATGAAACGAACACAGTAGATCACCTGTATATATTGTGTTGGGTATTAAACACTACCATTGGGGATCCTGATTCGATAGGTCACTTCCAAATTCTAGCAAGGGAATCTCCAATTATCAAACAAATTCCAGTCGAGGCATCCAGCCAATTATTTGATTGAGTCTATCGGGAGAAATTTATTGGTCACAGTTGTCCATTCATCAAGTTTAAAAAAAAAAAAATTGACATTCAAAAGAAACATTTCCACATGCACTCACACATTGCATGCACTCACACACCCAGTGTCAGGGGGAAGTGAACCTCAAACAGTCATAAATGAAATTACTCATATTTTATTTCATGAATTAATATAAAAATCATTTGATTCTGACAGAGTTGCAGGTCCAATCAGTCCTGCAATTTCCTCATAATATTTTGAATTTTGTACCATCCAACACTAATGACATGCTCGACATTCAAGTACACCATATTTCTTCCGTATTATCTCTTTCTGCTTCTTCTATATCTTTGTCTGATTGATTCATCGCTTTGGATCATTGACTTTCATCATCTACGGACTAACGATTACACACTACATGTAAGTAATCATTGTATTTAACCCCATCCCCATCTATTTCGTAATGGCACAGTAAAAAAGAAGAAAAATGTGTACATGTATCGCCGACCGTCTAAATGGGACATTCCCCGGAGCAAAGATGCATCATCAGTTAGGGGCCCTGTGATCATTAAGGGGGTGGATGGGATGGTACTTCATTAGTGCAATGAGTGGAGAAAGTTAAACCCAAGTCAAACATAGTGAAGCAAAACTGCCTGAAAGCGGCCACCGCAAATTTTAAGTGTAAATGAATAGCAAAAAGCAATACCATATGTGAGGTAGAAAATGCATCTTTTGGGGGCCAGACGGGTGTTATCTCTGTGCTTTTTTTATATGAATTGATGCCCCTCCGGCTCAAAAAAGAAGACATGTACAGAGTAGAATTATAGAACCATATTCTCTTGATGCACAGTGCAGAAATGTGACAGGCAATACATGTATGTATGAAGGCTTCTTTCAGTTCATTTTTTTACAATGGTCTTTTTTTTAAAGCAAGTGCTGTTTTTTTTTAAAGGAAACTTTATCTGTTCAGTCATGCATCAAACTGAGGAAGAAGAACACTGCAAACGAGTGTATTTCACCATTTCTCAGAGATTTGGAAATTCCATTTACCTGCTTCTCGCTTTCTCTTTCTGATATTTAGTTCTAAAAATAGCTTATTATCTGTGAAAGGAATATGAAAGGGATCGTTTTGATCTTCACAAGAAACATACTTTACATTGGGTAAAATTAAATATATTATATAGCTATAGAGATAAATATTAACAACATATGTTTTAGAGTGAATATATATACCGTAAATAACGTTGTATAAACCGCCCTCGTGTATTAACCGCACCCCTCTTTTTCGCCCTTAAAAAAAAAAAAAAAAAAAAAAAAAAAAACTTTTTTTTTTTGTGTAAGATCATTACGGTACTGTAAATTAAAAAACAGTAGGGACCTAGGATAGAACCTTGTGGTACACCATGTAATAGAAGAAAAATTGGAGGAATTATTATTATAAACTACATATTGAGATCTATCAGAGAGATTACTTTCAAACCAAGATGACAGACAAATTTGAGTGTTGTTCTAGTTTCCGAGTGGTGAGTCAACACACCGATTACCGAGCTGGGAGACATTGCCAGGCATAGCGCCAGGTGGAGGGGCATAAATTGAAACTTTAAAAAAAAAAAAAAAAAATTTTTTTTTTTTTTTTTTTTGGTGTACCGTGTATAAACCGCACCCCCGACTTTGAAATTTTTTCGGCGGCAAAAAAGTGCGGTTTATACACCGTTATATACGGTATTACCGGTATGCATATTGAACTATTTCTCATATTTTGAAGGAAAAGTTAGACGACAATTGATATGTAACAATAGTAAGAAGGAAAAACAATCTGGGAAAGAAGACAGATTAGTGTTTTAGAATATCTTAGTTGGTGTAAATATCAATTAATTATTGTATCAACATATCAATTTGACACAAAGAAATTTTAGTAGGATTTATATCATTTTCAAATTAAAATTAAGATGAGTTTTGATCTAAAAGAACCAACGCAAAAAAAGAAAATATCATACCTAGTTCTATTTCTGAAATAACAGTCATTGCATTCACTAGTCATTCTGTAGATAAAGTTCAGAAAGTGTAAAGCATCAACTTGACTTTGAGGTCTTGCTTGAGAGTGCTTTACATGAAACATACCATTAGAAACAGGTGGCTCGTTCTTTCTGAGGTTCCGCCTTCTTTTGGTCCCTCTTCTAGTGGGCGCGGTCAGACACTGGGGTGTGCGGAGGGGGGGTAACTCTGGTTCAGGATTGTTGTTCACTTTGTTGCTATTGAGCTCGCTATCAAAGTGCGTCAGAACCTAAATTGGATGAAGGAAAAACAAAATTGAGCGATTGATTCACTTCTAACTTTGATTTAAAAAAAACTTACTTGTACTTTTAAGAAATTACTTGTGTTTATTAAACCTCATTATGTATCTTATTCAACTTTGATTTTGAAGCCATTTAAAAAGAAATAAAAGTGTGAATATAAAGCAAAAGCTTACCAAAAAGACCAATGAATTTAAGAGTTGTTTATGCTCCAAATATCCCTCTTTTATTGTGAACAAATCAAATTCTAAGTCATAAATGTTTTAATATTTAATTCAGTTACTGTACATGTGTGGGAGTATCATTATATTTTCTACCGTCTTGGAGCCTGACATTCAACATAATTGTTAATAAAAGCATCACCCTAGTATAAAAGCCAATCTCAAACCAGAAATAATTTAATTCACTTTTGATCATCAACAAATGAAAATATTTGCTCTCTGGTTAATAAAGTACCATTCATTTGTATGGAAATAAATTCAATTCTGTCACCAAAGATAAACATCATGATTAAAATCTGGAGAAACACCGACAGGAATGAAAATAGTCGCAATTTTATTTGGCATGACTTGTTTTTAAAACCCTCCAGCCACAAAACAAAAATATTTATGGAAGTGTATGCCTACATGTAGAACTGTTTCAGGGGCAGAGTTGTACATGGACATGCAAGTATTAAGCCTGATTGGTAAATGAAAACACGCAGAGTCTGCTAAACAAAAGGTCAATTTCGTGTTCTTGAGACCAGCAGGGTCTGATAGTCTTCATACTCCAGGATCTGATTTTTTTGTGTGTCAAGAAGTAGAAGAAGGCGCGATTGTGCTCACAGATGATTTGGGGTACCGGTAAAGGTATATTGAGCCAAGTATGTATAACCAGTTATAAATGAACCTGCTCAATGATTTACAGGCTGAAACAATTGCATCTATACACATGAATACTGGGTGTAAGAAGAAAAAAGCTCCATTGTCAATGGATTTTAATATTTTTTTCTCTAAATTGCTCATCAAAATAATGTTAATATTACAAAAATGAACCCTACCACTGCTCATATCACCCGGACTTGGTATTTCTCAATATATATATATATATATTTTTTTTAAAGCAAAAGACCATGACAAAATCACATATTTTTGAGATAGACGATTCCAGCAATGTGGTTGAGTCAATTTATTGTCAATCTCAACCTCTTGATCTTGCATCAACAACCCACAGGATAGATTACCGGTAAACTCTGAACGAAAAGAAACAGGTAGAGCTAATTAATAGGGTACAATTGAGATTAATGACAGGCACAAGTATTAATGATCCCAGAGAGTCTGATCACTGAGAGGGAGATTGATGCTTCTCATTACTTATAACAATCTAGCCATGATCCCCCCACGATGACTGGCAGATCGTTACTCTGATTTGCTCTGGAAGAGTAGCAATCATTGATTGCACACATGTAGTTTTACACGGTAAAGGACAATTCATGAAGATGCTAAATGATGGTTTTAGTAGAGACAGCCATACAAAGGTGGGGATAGGAGAAAAGGGGAGGAGGGGAGGGAGGGAGAGAGGGGGAGGGGAAAGAAAGAGAGAGAGACATTAAGATGAGTAAAAAAAGAGGGGAGGCAGAGAAAGACTGACAGACAGACACACACACACACACAAGGGGAGCAGAGATTAAGAAGAGAGAGAGAGAGAGAGAGGGAGAGAGAGTGCGAGAGAGAGTGTGTGTGTGTGTGTGTGAGAGAAAGAGAGAGAGAGAGAGAGTGTGTGTGTGTGTGTGAGAGAGAGAGAGAGAGAGAGAGAGAGAAATAAAGAGAGAGAGAGAGAAATAAAGAGAGAGAGAGAGAAATAAAGAGAGAGAGAGAGAGAGAGAGAGATAATTTGTTATAATGAAGCAAAACAGTCTGAAAAATATGTTTACTCATGAACCAAACAGATGTGGAAAAGGAATATCAAATGTGAAATTAAAGAAAAATAAATAGATTATTACAGATTGAGATTGAAATTGAGAGAGAGAGAGAAAGAGAGAGAGAGACATCAAGAGAAAGAGGAAGAAAGATGAACATGGAAGAAGAAGAGACCCAAATAACAAGAGACAGCCACCTAATAAAAATAGGTCCTGACTCAACGTCGGAAGTGAATCAATCGTGACGTGAATACCAGGTAATATCTAATAAATGAAAAAATACTAAATCACAGAAAGTGGATACTTTCTGCATCGGGGAGCTTCCAACTCCTCCACATCATGCGAAGTGACGGGGCAAAACTTCTTCGAAAATACAGAGTAAGCGACCCGCAAGAGAGCCATATATCGTCATGACATGGGATGTTTATCAAGAAATGTGTAGATAAAGAAGCTGCCAATGCATGTGCTGAGTAAGGGTAAACAGGCGTGGGAGGAGAGTGTCTGTATAACATTTCAAGAAGGAATCGACTCGATTGATCAAGTTGCCATCTATCACGATCATGAATGAATGACTAACAAAGGAAGAGATTACATGTCTCGTATGAAATTTACAGTCCTGGGATGCACTTGAAGGAAGAATGTTTAAGTAATTTGATACTCATTAATGACTTTCACTGGCAATAATTTTACAGCAAACAAATTGATATAGTGTTATGTATTACATGAAAGTGATGAAAATCATTGATTTAATTTCAGTTTTCTACCAATGACAACTGAAATGGTGAAGGAGAGAGTTGAAGGAAAGTATACAAAGAATGTGTCTATTAAATTTAAGGATCAGAATAGATATCTTGTAGTAAGCACATTTAAAATAATTGGAATCACAGATAACAAATATTTCTTCTGAAAATTCCATGTTGACAAAAGGGAATGACATGAGCATTTTGATAAAATAATATTTTGTACATTATTGTTCAAGTGCTGCAGAAGAAAAGAAAGAGGTGGGGAGGGGACGACCGAGAGATTGGAAAGAAAGAAAATTTTCAATATTGAAAGCAAGCAAATGAACGGATTTGACATACATGTAAAAGGATAGGTTTTTAAGATAATTACCAATGTAATGCTTCCCAAGAGTAACATTTCTATTAAAGGTATGCGAGCAAAGAGAGTAATATGCCCAATATTGAATGCCATGCATTGAAAAGGACAAGGACATCCATTTAAAAATTATTATTCAAATATTGATCCAGTACTTACATGTCCTACTGTGATGGCTGAAGGCACGGATGCATAAAATATATCCCTCTGGAATTGTCTAAAACCTAAATGGTCTTGATTTTACTCCTTACTACGCATATTACTAGCTGTTATATATATTTGTTATGTCTGTAATATACGTTGGCAAAAGATAGATGAAATGTGTATCTTTATGAATATGATATTAAAGGTAGAAAAATTGTGAAATTATAAAGAAAGATGGAGGTAAATTACTTCTAAATATGATCATGTGATACCCTCCGTGGGTTCCACCCCACTACCCTGTGAAAAAGCATAAACTTCTACACATGTCCAATTCATGCTGATTAATTACAGTTCTTCTCTTACACTTTTTTGGTAATGGAACCATCCACTAATCATGATGTACAGTATCTTAAATACTGATTGGGATACCCTGTTGAAATAAAAACAAAATAAATAAATGTACACTGTATCACAGAGGGCCACACTCTAGTAAGGCAAACTCATTTAAACTATAAACATTTGTTAGGATTTCCTTTCAAATTGGAAAGATCTGTAGCTATCTTTGGTCATTCTACTGACCAAGATACATTTATATTCCCTTTAACCTCAAATAGGATGGATAGTAAATACATGAACATGTAGTAAATCTCCAAAACCTTTTAAATACAAATAACCAAAATACCATCCCTGCTGACCACATTCCATTTAAATTCAAATGGGGCTTAATAATACACATGCAGGGAATCTGCGGAAGGCTTTAGATTCAAATGACAAGAATAACATCGCTGACCAAATTCCCTTTAAATTCAAATTGGGCTTGATAATACACACGCAGGAAATCTCCAGAAGCCTTTAGATGCAAATGACCAGCACAACATCGCTGAAAGACAGCATGTCATCGTTAGATCTAGGCGGAATCAAGGGATGCCATATCCCAAGACCTATGTCACGACAGATGCATTGATGGATCTTGTCTATTTCCTCTGCAAATGAGAATTGGATCCCTATGGATAGGCATTATTTATAGAACATTGGAAACATGTATCCCCCAAGGACATTTGATGCTTTTGCTAGATAGAGGGCATTTAACCGGGCACTTCTCATATTAATCAAAAGCAATATTTGCTTCCGTGGACTCAGACCTCATGTTGAGATGGATATTTAGTATTAGTTATTACTAGCAGCTATATGGCTTATCAGCAGTAGATGTTGACACATTCCCCTAGACCCCTTTCAGACACAATGCACTAAAATATCTTTAAAGCCCACTTTGGCAAAATTGATCATGAAAATAGATCAGACCTAGCTACCTGGACAGAAACAAAATTGTTTTTCCTTTTTAAAACACATTATATACATGTAGAAACCTCAATTCCAAACTTTGTGCTATTTGAAGACTTATCAACACAGAGTCTTATCTGTGAAATGTAAGTTAGCGTAATTCATTGATGACTTCAATGGCTAATGTGCCTTCACACAGTCAGCTCACAATGTCACGATAGCGTTTTGAATGAATGTGAAGCCATCACCCAGATTATGAAGGTATCACCATGCATACAGAAGGAGATAGAAACTGATTTCAGAAACATGAGGGTAATCTTTTTTTCACTAAAAATGCAAAAATGTTAAAAACATGGAGGCTCATGAATCTTAATCAATAATATCCTATCTTCACACATCAAGACACTATGCTGTCACCCAATACCTTCGAAGGACAATATACAGGCGCTTCTTTATCAGACTGAGGTCAAATTTTGTCAACAATTTACATATCTTTAAAGCACCATCGCTAACAAGAAACTCATGGCCACCAGGCGCCAGTCCCCTTTGTAGAACACGTCTCGTCCCAGATCATAATTCATTTTCAGAGGACAATCTACACCTCTGCGCTCTCATTCACTCGCTTCCCTCCCACCATTAATTTTGCTCCTCCTTTCCCTACCTACCGCCTTCCTGATGGAGGATGCTAAAAGCCCTATCATCGATGCGTGGGATGGGAAGAATGCCAGAGGAATAGCGTGTGTGTGTCCAGGATGAGTTAAAGGGACAGTAGAGCAGAGGAAGGCTACGATTGACCCTATTCACAGTGGTCAATGCTGGTTAAAATCATGGCACTAAAGGCGTGTGTACTGTACATACATGTACAAGATGTACTGTAACAATGTCATTCTTAATGCTAAATATATTACTCATTGTGGATATAGTATCGAAAATAATATCGCTAGTGACATTCGTTTGTCTCGCAATGTATGGTCAGCACGGAATCTAAAAGATCACAACGTTTTGTGTGCTGCTGCTACACTTCGTCAGGTGATAAAATATATTGTAAATAAGCGTGTTTTATACTCATACTCTACCGTCATTCTTCTTAGCCTTATACTTGTATTATCTTAGATGGCAAGACCATTGTACCACTAGGTACGAGGATCTTTTAAAACAGAATTGGATTCTGCATTTTAGATTGAAATGAGGATGTTGAACAGAAAGCATAATGATCCAAATCAATTATTATAAACATAATGAAATAAATTAAGTGGTTTGGAGAGGTTTATTTGATTGGTATAGTTATGATGTTCAAAGAAAAATTGTCTGATTTTTTTTCTTTCTTTGCCCTAGTATCTGATCACATGTTCACTAAATCAGAGTTAGAATATCATGTAGGTAAGAGCAAATGACTTTAACAGGCATTCCAATTTCCACTCTAATTGACAATGGGATTAAAACTAATCATTCAGGCTCAAAGTTACAGGGGAATAAATTGTACTTTGCGAAATGGGGAAAGATTGATTGCATGATAGATTGTATAAATTGAAATTTAGGTTCTGAACCAACATCTAAGAAAAAAAAGTACAATGGATATTAAAATTGAAAACTATAATGAAAGGGGAGAAGGAACTGGTGTAGGGAGGTAAATGGGGAAAGGCAGGGAAGATGAGGAGTGTATCTAATATGAGAGGAAAACAACAATTGGTAAGGTGCTACTAACATACATGTACATTTACATGTATGATCTTACATTTGCTTGAATGAACGTGGAATTTTCAAACAACATGCCTGAATAGTAATGTATTTTACAAAATTGAGTTCAAGATCTGGATCAGTATATTTCTACGTACTACCTAGGTTTTGATTCTGGTTGCCTTGGCTAGCAGAATACATGTTATCATTGCACCCTGAAAATTGTGAAGACATTTTCCAAAATTGAATAATATGTTCTTTAGAAAATAAATGGGTTAAGATTGATTACAAAATGTGTTTTTTTTTATCCCAAGACGTATCAAGGAACCCCATAGACTATAGGATGTAATGAATATTGTGCAGTTTTCCCTTGAAAGTGAATTAAATCATGGATGCTTGGCTACGCCATCGAGCAAGAATGACTTAATTCATTAATTGTAATCCCTAGACAGACTTCTTGCTGAAAGACCACTAAGTGCAGTATGGTTGAAATATTCCTTTACACTTTCAAGAAAAATAAACAGAAAACAAAAACAAGACAGGTTGAAGGGTGAAGAGATAGAGAGAGAGAGAGAGAGAGAGAGATGAACAAAGGTAAGGTGGAGTTACATGCAAAGAGAGAGAGAGAGAAAAATATACCGGCAGATAGAGTGACTGACACACAGGTAGAGAAAGAAAGAGAAAAAGAAAATTTAAAAAGGAGGTGGTGATAAACGATGATCATGTACAAAAACAAGAAAAAGAAAAAAATTAAAGAACTTCCAACACTGTTCCTTTTAAAAAGTATCCATAGCATACCATGCAATGAGTGGCTTTTAACAAGTTCTAGAGTAAAATAAATTTCTAAATGGGTTTTTTAGCTGGTAAGCCGCCCCGCCTGACAACTTCACTTCCTGTCATCAATGAAGTATGTACGGTCATAGTCAAGTCTCCTCATATCCAACCATCATTCAGAGCTAATTGGAATATAATGATTAGTAAGTACGCACGCATTGAGTGACCAGAGAAAATAAATGGTTCATCTAAAGAGATTGGAGGATGCATGCTCTGGCGAGTTTTGCTCCATGGTAATTAATCAATGTATTAAAGCCCATTTTAACTTTTGGCAGGACTCATAAAACTCCCAAAGATTTCTTTGATTTGATTAGATATATTAAATACAAGTAGCAAGATACCAGTACTACATTTTTTAGAAGTTAGCTGCTGTGAATGCTGTAAAGATTTATCTCTTCAACAAATGAGAGGTTAAAAGAAAAAACTCTCCCTAGCCACACCGTAAGATGTAAATTTCCATTTGTATAGGAAATAAAAATTATTGCAGAAATCACACAATAGAAATAATCCAATAAGTACAGGAAATTGACTCTAAATTGATCAGATTATGTATATATAAAATAGAAAATCAGTTTGGTAATTAAAATTTAATTTTTAAAAATGGACACCGCTATTGTGTAATCCAAGGATTATTGTTAATTCTGTGTTTTGATCGAGGTTTGCTCGCTCCTTTGATAAAATTGTGTGAGGTAATCGTATCAGTTTGAGCATTCTTTTTCTTGAAAATTGTTTTTATGACAACCTGCTTGCTCCTCTGAAGCAAAAGATTAGAAAGGCGGTTTAATCCTACTTAAAACACAATTTTTAATCAATTTTGCTGGAATAGAACAGTCGCATATACCGGTACACAGGGTGACTGCACTTTTTACATCCCTATGCGGTATTGGTAATGAAACAAAGTAGTTTTTATTTTTCACTGTCACTCCATTGATATGATTAAGTTTTTTTCAAGCTACAATCCTCCAATGCAAATTCTGGAAAATTGCCCAGTGTTTGAGTCGGTTTTAAAAGAGTGCTGATAATTACATTTTATTAGAGCTGCCAACCGAGTTGAGATAGACTGGGAATCTTGGCGGTTTCAGCCACTGACAAGGTACTGTGCCTCTTGTGTATTCATTGATTCTTTTCAAGAATTTCATGACTGTTGGTTGTGGTTATTTTACCTGACTGCTAAGCAACCAGATGGCCGACAGCTTTAGGTCCTCTCCGAGGGACCTGGTAATGAGGATTAATGCCTTACCAAAGGGCACTAGCGCACCAACTTGGTTTCGAACCTGGCTCATCGGATTACGAGACCACTGCTCTTCCGACTGAGCTATCGCGCCTCCCTCAGTTACAAGCACTGCTGGACATTTTGCGCGATTCTTTTTTTAAATGATTCTACATACAATTAGATCTTTCTTTCTTTATATGAACTTACCTTGACAGTAGTCAACCAGTTAGGTTGCTCCGCCTCCCACGTGTCTACTTTCAGCCAATCAGAATTCTGTACAGCCATCTTACACATCTCGATACGATGCTTGCTTGAAATTAGGCTCTGCAAATATAATACAAAAATAATTTAGATAAAATCATGGAATAATCATAATGTTCATTAACAGTAACTTGATTTCACTTTCATGTTTTATAACATGAGTATACAGCTCCTTTAATATTTATGTGAGTAATAAAAAATTAAAAACACTGAAATGGTGTCACGAGACACTGAAAACAATATCATGTGATGCTGAATTGAAAATCTGCATGTACAGTTGGGAGCCATGCTATACCGGTAATAGCTTTATGGATCAAAGGACTCTTGCACGCTATGCTGAATATGGTATAGTGACTAAAATCAAATTGATCCGGTTTAATACCGGTACTAAACACAGATATACATGCACATGCACATGTACATGACTGTGTGACATAGAAAATATTTGTTTTGGGATCGATTTCTAACATTTCATACCTGTAATTTTTTTTATCAATTTTCTAACTTTAACCAATGAATTATTAAAAGTAGACCTAAACTAAAACACAACAGTAACCCAATTTTAGGATAATAGTACAAAAACGTCACAGCAGCACAAAGTAAACATTGCCAAATAGATGTACAATATTTCCATATCTCATCCTACAGGGCTAATTTTCCTACACCTGTTTACCAAAGCATGTCGGCCTGAACTGCTTGTTTGTTTTTCCTATTTATCTCACAAAGACATATACACCCTGTATTTTTGCTAGACTGGATAATTGCTCCTCTAGCAAGTACATGTATGTATGTCTAACTCTAAACATTGTGCAATATTGAGCTGTTGTGTTACATTTGTATTTTCCAACTGAATGCTCTAGTAGCAATGCATGCAATTGGTCTCAATCAAGATAGAGCTTGCCAAACATGACTGGTAATGTTCTGACATCTGCTACGTGTGGAAATTCTCAATACACTGAATATTATGATAACAATTTTATGTAAAGAATGTCTGGATTAGTGAATCTTAATCATTGGATTATTTATTGAACCTCCTGTGTAGATGTTTGTTTGTTTGTTTTTATTTCTGCATTTTCAAAATAGAACATAATCATATACATAAAGTAACAATTTTTTCTTCACATTACATAGTTATAAATTTTTAAGTACATTAAATAAGATGCATACAAACACAAACATTTTTCAATGAAAATAGATAAATTACAGAAAACGCAGGAGACAGCCATCATGAGCGTTAAGCTTGAAATCGATGGCCGATGTATACCTGTTTTGGGTATAAAACTGAATGTTCATTTAATCACAACTTAACAGAACTATTCATTTGCAGAATATCATACATGTAAGAATTTATACCATAAACTTTAGTCTGTATTCTACTACCGGTAAATCTTCAACACCATGTACATGTAGGGATTATTTAAGCTATGTCCACATTCAGTTTTAACAAAGGAATTAAGACCAAGGCCTACACATGTAACTGTACATGCACCTTGACTTACATTGTAGGTGGTATTTTGTAAAAATTATACTTTTTCCATAGGAGATTTTCATGAAAAGATATGGTGAAGACAGAAAGCAGTAAGGTTGTTTTAAATGAGGATGATTGAGACAAGAAGTGGGGAGAGAGAGGGAGAGAGAGAGAGAGCGTGTGTGACGTGTGTCATCATGACGCGAAAATCAGTAACCCCTCATAAGAGGAAAAATGCTGACTCTAATAAAATGATGATTATAATGATGATGACGATAGTGAATTCTATTCAGTGAACAACATTTGATAGGTAGATAATATGAGGGCAATACTATTCCTACATGTATTTCATTCTATCTATAGTGTTTACATCGTACCTCTCAATCTTAGTCTACCTCTACTCCTGTCCAACGTGGAATTATCCTATTTCAGTGATGGCGTAACATTTTTGATAACGGCTATAAGTCAGCTTAATGAACCTATCGCTTCAAACGTGTTACTTTGGGGACCAACTGGGGAAAATACATCAAACAACCTCATCCTATGGGTCTCTGGTTATCTATCAGAGTCGTAAATATGACAGACTGGTATCCATGGTGTTAGTTACATGTCTGCTCTTTAGTCCCTTGAGATTAAGTGGTAAGAAGAAGTAACATGGCGTTTGTTGGGGTCAGCTGGAACACCTTTTCATACAAATTGTCCAACAGCGCCTGCCAGCAGACTTTATGAAAGTTATAATAGTACAGGTTTTCTTTCACTACATATGGGGTTACTTCTTGAAACATGAATTTGTGCAGTAAACTGAAAAAATATAAGTTTCACACATAAAATAAACTCCAGGCCATGATAAACATGTGTGTAGAAAGAAATGAAACAAAAAGGGAAGAAACTTTTAGAGTAGAGATGGCAATGTACAATAGGAAATGGCCATCGTACATTCTAGGTACATGTAAATCTAAATGTATTTAGCTTGCAAGATGCCAGTCGATAATAAAATACATCTCTTCTTTAAAAAATATGAAAATGGAAGGATTTCAGAGATTTCCAGCACTGAGATGATAAAATGCCTGGATCAGTTTCAGCAATAACCACAAGACTAGTGGAATTACTTAGTACAAATCAACATTGATGAATGAGTTAACAGGCTATCAATGGGAACCCAATCTAAATACTAATTGCTTACTCTAATAGGTACTTGACATTTAAAGACGCACCTGTAATGACTTGGATAAATTCCTTTAACATCAAAACTACGTTACCATCTTCATTAGACTGAGGCTGATGAACTTGTTGGTAATCAATACAAATAGTGATAGAATCCTAACATTTAAGGATGACAGCTGTTTTATTACAAAGTGCTTCTCTGAGAGCCACAAAGTATTTACAATTCTGTCTATTTCAAAAGCCAGCAAGTTGCTGCTAGCACATGAAACAAAATTTGGATGTTTTACTTTGTCTGCCCAAACTGGATAAAGCAGCATCATGCTTGACATATATTCACAGATTCACTAACTAATGATGATGAAGATGGGAAATTTGTTTTTCCTCAAAACACAACACTACATGTACATTGAAATATCAAAATGTTATTGGTGATTCTCTGTTTCAATATTTACAAGATCATATTGAAGAAATAAAAATACATTAGGAGTATAAGACAACCAAAATAAAACCCCAACATAGTATTGTGTTGTTGTTGTTCATACTATACAGGGAATAATTTGCCTCAATTTTTTTGATTAGCAATTTCAGCTGATGGATAAATATTTCAAATGAAATTCTGTACATTTCTATGGAAGAAAACTGCTACACAAAAGATATTTTGTATAGCAGTCATGCAAAAATGCATAGCAAATTGCGATGCGATACCAGGAAAATTATTCCCTGCTATAAATTACAATGCATGTCACCATACCCTAACTCTGTTCATTTGCTACCACATGTAACATTGTAGAGCATGCTCGGTGAAAGCAAGGAGATATCAGTCTGTACATACCTGTACCTGTATTGAGGTGATTAACCTTTTAAGCCTTGAAGCGTTGTAACCTTGCTACCGAGTCATGAAAAGGCTCTAAAAACAACACCAACGTTACACTTCTGGAAGCGTTTCACATACTCAACCCCTATGGCATTCAATCATTCAAACTTGAAGGAGACAGTTCAAAGTAATGCCAGTATAAAGTACCAGATTCAAGTGGCTGTCATTTTAATTTCACGACCAAGAAGACATCTCAGAGACTTTACTGATGTTGAGGTGTTGAGAGTATTTTCAGAGAAAGTCTTTGAGATAGAGTACGATTTTGCTCATGATTTTATCTAAACCTATGAAGATGTTTATTTGATATAATGATAATAATAATAAGTTTGTTTATCCAGGGAAGCCCCATCAGCATCAGCTAATCTTCTTGAGGACCCTACAAATACTATTACCCCAGAAATGTCCAGGTACCGATTTATACCTGGGTGGAGAGTGGCAAATGTACTGATAGATTAGTGTCTTGTCGTTAGACGTTAGTACCGGGCTGAGATTTGAACCCTCACTCCTTGGATTGAGAGTCAAGTGAATAAACCACTACACCACAACACCTCCACCTGAAAACTTCTTAATATACAGTAGTCAAGGTATTTAATTTGTTGGAAAATTATTTCCTCTTTTCAAATTTTGAAAACATACACCGGTGTCTATCACCTGCAAAACATGAAAATTAACAATGTGCAAAACAAGACATGCATGTATGATGTATATACATGAAGTATACAAACAAGATAAAATTCAATTGTTCAATCTTGATCTTACCTGTTTTTTATATCCATCATTGACAGGAGATAGAACTCCACCAATCACCTGGTACTTGCCTGTATGATGCAGATAGTCTCGAGCTATCTCTGTAAATACAACAAAAAACAAATAATAAGAAGTAAATTCAAGAGGGAAATATAATGATTTAAAATCAAAAAGTTAAATAGATAGGGAATAGAGAGGGGCATGTTGTAACTAGTGTAGAAATAGAGTAAACAATGTATATTTTCATATTTTTATAGATTGATGCAGAAAAGGAAAGATACATGTACACTGATCAGACTCAGATTAAAGAAAAAGAATTATAAAATTGCAAGAAGGGTGGTGCAAAGATTGTATGTAATCAATATGACAAAATTAATAAAACTTTATCTCAAACTTCATAGTATTTTCCCTGTTATTGACCAGTCATTGTATACCATTGTGTGCCCAAAAGAACGGTGCAAACACATTTTTTTTTTTGTGTTCGAATTTTGAAACGTTTTCATAATATTACTTTTAACAATTTGGACGATGTTCAATGTATGGATTGAAATATATTGCAAAGATGTAATCAAATAACTATCATAACTTTGGGATACATTTTCATCTACATCTGCATGTACATCCATTGTCCTTGCATTCTCTTGTACCCTTCTGCAGGCACACAATGATGAGATGATGAGATGCAGAGTTCATTAAAGCAGCTATCTTTAATAGCTGTTCTATCTGCGATGGCCTATGATTTAGAAACCAGGACCTAAGCTAGCCTATGAATGCCCTGTGTACTTGATGATTTCTCCACACATATAACTCAAGCCTTAAAACTAGTCATCATATGGTCATTAGTGAGAAAAAACACAGAGAGGAAAAAAATGAATACAGCCAGCATAATACATGTACACTGTATGGATATTTCATAGCATGCAAGCAGAATGTGGATTGTTTTACTGATTAAATTACATGTAACCTTAGAGAAAAGTAATTTTCAAAAGTTCCAAAACTGAATAACTCGTTAATGCTTAGAATTAGGTATGGTGACTGAATCATATTTAATCTAATTTGTTTTACATGTACAAGTACACCCTGTACATGTACATATGTGGGGGCCCTATTCATAAGCAATTTGTTTTTTGTAGCCCTGACTATATATATTTGCTTTGTATTTTTTATGTTTTTCTTTTTTTCTTTTGTATGTTTTGCTTTTACATATTTATGTTTAAATAAATTCAATTCAATATCAGCCTGTACACCCCAATTTTCAAAGAGATCATACCTCATCTTAAGGCTCAACTATCCATATATTCATACACAAATGAATAGCATACATGTAGCTCTTCATCAACAAGGCCCTTCATTATAACACAAATTTGATTGAAAATTGATACTCTTATGAGTGGCTTAACCACTTTGAAAAATAATGCACTATATAATCTCATGATAAATGGACTACCTAGTGATTTTTTATTCTATAAAAGGTTGTATAAATTGTCAGGCTACCGGTAAACAAAAATAGTGTATTATGAGTAGAACTAGATGTCTGCTTGTGGGGTCTGTCACATAGACTACAGGATAATCGTTGGAGATTGCTAATCATAATGCTCAAAATGAGAAATATTTTACCACTGATGCACAATGCTGTTGATTTTCACAGACTTGGGGGAATACGTCACGGCACTGCATGACGTCACCTACAATGTATATACTGTCCCACAGGTTTCATCAAGGAGATTGCCCTGTAGAATACCACTACAACAGCTTATCAAAGGTAGTGTCAGCTAAAGTACATGTTTCTATATTTATAGTGGGTCATGATTCAGATTAGCATGTTACCTCAAATACTATAATGTGTATGCAATTTTTGGTACATACTTATATTCTTTACTAAATGTAGGTGAACGTGTTAGCAAGAAAAGATTTGTAATATTTATGAGACACTTGATCTACACATGAGTATAAAATACAAAATGCCTATCAAGTTCATATCTTGTAGCAAATATTTTGCTCAGTGGGTATTTTCAGGCTATTGTTGTATTTTCATTTGTTTTTACACTCATTTCTCCAAAAAAAGATCTGGATGCAGGTTGGGGAATTCTTGTAAAATAGCAATCTTTACAAGAGAAGTTTCTCTAAAAAATGAATTTTGTGGTTTGAAAAGTAAATGTCAACAAAGAGCTAATGGACCTCCTTGAAATGGGACGACAACTGGAACCACAAACACTCAAGATGAAGAGCTTGTGATTTATAGTGTAGGCTTAAAAACATTTGCAGCACTGCATCTACTTTAAAAGTGTGAGGTCATTTTTACTGAGGATAAAAAGGACAGTAGTTTCTCCTGGTGTTGGGTAGGGCAGTGGCTGCACATGGCAAACCTTGGACAGGTTTCCTGTTGGTAGAGGAAATGATGAAATCAGGCAGAACTAACCCAATGTAAGAGGAAATCCTGTTCACTCCCTTTTCCTGCATGCTTTAACCCATGGAATACACATTGATTTGGGTACAACCATACATCACATACTTTCCATAGATCTCTGCTGGAGTTATCTCAGGCTTAGTATTCTAAGGATTAATCATATTCCACTGGATTATGTACATTTTATGGTTTGTGCACGAGAAATATCCCTGGTTGAAAAAGCTACCAACATGTATCAAGATCCCTTGGCTGCCAGTTATAATATTTTTGAGGTGAGCTCTTAAATGTTTTTCTTAGAAACCTACATGAAAAGTGGTACATCACCTCAATCCTGCATTTCTAGAATGAATAAGGCTGGTTAATAAAACAGAGAAGAATTATTAAACACAAAAGTCAAAGCATGTACATGCGACCGAAAACTGTCTCCGAAAAGGTACATCTTGGATTATAATGCATACCTACATTATAATCCAAGATGGCGGCCCATACATAAAATGAGCTATAAAGGGTACATGAGCATTTGTCTACATCAATAACCCACTTCTTGTGATGGCCAAAATTAAACTGATTGAATCTTTGCGCAGCATAAAACGTATGACCATTCGGTACAATGGTCTGAAAATCAAGACCATTACTTATTGGCTCTATAGCTCCTAAGTCGATTTGACAACTAAAAGTCGTTATTTTCCCACTTGAAGACATTTTCAAGCCCCACCTTTTTTAGGGAAGTTCTAAATTAGTATTATCTTTCAAATGCTGTTGGATTTTAACCTTTTCATTTTTTGGGCCTGCAAATGGGACATAGTACCTTTAAATAATAATAATATTTGCTTCATAATTTGAACATGAAATGATAATAAATAGGAAGTAAAGAGTCCAAAAAATAGGATTTTGTCTTAAAGATAAACTTTAGTACTGGTAATGCGATTGCATTGTGAAAGAAAAAGTGTGGAAAGGATCAGAAACAGTTGATCATGTAGCATGTAAGTATTGTTGTGCACTGCAAGGTTCTGGAGTCATCAAAATCATAATAAATTTGACCGAGACTTGGTAACGTAACAAGCACTGTACACAGAAATCTATATATGGGACAACACACATAGTGTCGGGGCTAGTACTACCTTGATTTCCTTGTCTTTCTATGCTCATTACTCAGCCAGTATACATTTTCTTCCAAAATTGTTTGGCACATGTCATTTATTTGTAATCTTGAACATTCAGTGTAAGTTTCGTTTGATTCTGTGAGAATTCATTTTCTTTTTTTTACCAGAACTGGAGTATATCTTTAAGTGGCCGAAAAACCCCTCCTTTACTCTATTATTATTATTACATTTGTTATTCACATATTTTTAAAAAATGGTGAAAAACAATCCCAAATTGAAGATTGAAAAATCGTCCAGACACCCTAGACCTATCTAAATTTATATCCCTCATGTATAGTTGTTTGCATTGCGATTGTACAGAGCACGAAATAGGTATAGATAAGTACTATCTACCTGAGATAGAGTAAAGGAGGGGGTAATCGACCAGCTTCAGTTTTCGGCGGATTGGTTGGATGCATGGTAAAATCCCTTTAAAATACATTGCATAATAGCATATCACATATCCCACACATACCATACCATGCCAGAGTCACTGAAGAACCACATTTGCAATGGAAAATATATCCTAAAATATCACATTTTAGTGATGTAATCGGCGGTCCCGCTACCCGAATCTGAAAAATCAAGTATCTTACGCATGTCTGTAAGAAATATGGGTACCATAAAATGAGCTTTATTTCAAGTATTTTTCAGATTTAGAGCCCGATTTTGTGTTAGTCGCAAGCTCAAAAATGTCTCATCGCATGTATTAAATCGATGCGGCCGGACACCGCAACGCACACACGATATCTCTGTCTAATTCAGATTCCAATTTCCGATCACCGCAGTACTAGTTTTCGGCCTGGCGAGCTCCGGCGTAAGATACCTGCTCCGCCCGCTAGTGCTATAGATCAGCGCGGAAACGCACGGGGCGCGTGCTTCCTATTGACTTTGTACATGCGGCCGAAAACTGGTTCACTATGCCGATAACTGACTCCGAAACAGTGAAAATTGAAATGGATATTGTCATGGCAATTCGTGATTTTTTTCTGGGATTCTTTTTTTGTTTAAATAATAATATTTGCTTCATGATTTGAACAAGAAATGATAATAAATAGGAAGTAAAGGGTCCAAAAAATATGATTTTGTCTTAAGTGGCCGAAAACCCCCTCCTTTACTCTAGGATCTTTTTGTAAATAATTTTTTGCTGCTGCCCCACTTGCGCGACTTGCGCATTGAATAAGCATAGCAAAGTAGGTTACGCGAAATGTCAATGTCAATGTCAATGTCAAATGAGCGTGCATCGACTGTATTACATGTACGATGTTGTGCTTTGTAAAATCTAGCTGAAGCTAAACTGTCTGCAAAATCAGTTGTTTTAACTATGTAAAATTCACTTTAAAGGTACTATGTCCCATTTGCAGGCCAAAAAAATGAAAAAGTTAAATTCCAACTGCATTTGAAAGATAATACTTACTTAGAACTTCCCTAAAAAAGGTGGGGCTTGAAAATGTCTTCAAGTGGGAAAATAATGACTATTAGTTGTCAAATCGACTTTAGGGCTATAGAGCCCAAAAGCAATAGTCTTGATTTTCAGACAATTGTACCGAATGGTCATACATTTTATGCTGCGCAAAGATTCAATCAGTTTAATCTTGGCCATCACAAGAAGTGGGTTATTGATGTAGACAAATGCTCATGTACCCTTTACAACTCTTTTCATGTATGTTATTACCAAAGAAGAAAAACAGCCAGTCAGTCACTCAATAGTGTCTGACAGTGAAGTCTAGCCAGTAAACGGGTTTCCTTGAAAAATTTGAATATGAGGACAATGCTAACGTTTAAATTTCACAGATAGGACATACATGACATATTCATAATTCCTGCAAAGTTCTACAGAATTTGAGGTTGGCTGCAAAAGGGACATAGTACATACCTTTAAATAGACCTTATTGCCGATGTGGGATATAAAACAAATATTAACCTCCTTTACTTTACTCGGGCAATGGATACAAACTATCATCGCCTCGGATAGTAGATAGTTTGCACCATTACCCTTGTAGTCATGGTAGTTGATTAATTTTGCTTACTAGACCTAGACCTAATCTAGACCGAAAGCTTCAGTCTCTATCATCGTCGGTTGTTCCACTGAGACTACGTCTGGCTCCACTAGACCTCCGGTTATAGAGACTGAACGAACGCCTATACCATTGTATGTTGAAGATATCACGGCTAGATTTTAGCCGCAGGCCCCTCCCACAAACATGACAAACTTGCCACGGCTGTATTGTTATGCCCCCAAAATCCCCCAAAATGTCATTTTACCTTGTCCATATCCAATTTTAAATTAGGCCTAGGCTATAATACATCGGTTCCAATTACTAACTTGATTGAAATAATCCGTTTAATGGTCCCTTTTAAGGAAATTATGGGTCAAAATCGACATCCATGTTGAAAATCTTGCAAGCCGTGTTAAACTCTCGCTGCCGTCAATCTCATCCCTTCTAGTCTACGCCGAAAGCAAAATGATTATGAAGGAAAAACTGTGCGCCATCTACACGTTCGTAATGGCGTTATCACAGTTTCTCCTTCATAATCATTTTGCCTTCGGCGTAGACTATAAGGGATGAGATTGACGGCAGCGAGAGTTTAACACGGCTTGCAAGATTTTCAACATGGATGTCGATTTTGACCCATAATTTCCTTAAAGGTACTATGTCCCTTTTGCAGCTAACCTCAAATGCTGTAGAACTTTGCAGGAATTATGAATATGTCATGTATGTCCTATTTGTGAAATTTAAACGTTAGCATGTAGTGTCCTCATATTCAAATTATGCAAGGAAACCCGTTTATTTGCTAGACTTCACTGTCAGACACTATTGAGTGACTGACTGGCTTTTTTTTCTTCTTTGGTAATAACATACATGAAAAGAGTTGTAAAGGGTACATGAGCATTTGTCTACATCAATAACCCACTTCTTGTGATGGCCAAGATTAAACTGATTGAATCTTTGCGCAGCATAAAACGTATGACCATTCGGTACAATTGTCTGAAATTCAAGACTATTACTTTTGGGCTCTATAGCCCTAAAGTCAATTTGACAACTAATAGTCATTATTTTCCCACTTGAAGACATTTTCAAGCCCCACCTTTTTTAGGGAAGTTCTAAATTAGTATTATCTTTCAAATGCAGTTGGAATTTAACTTTTTCATTTTTTTGGCCTGCAAATACCTTTAAAAGGGACCATTAAACGGATTATTTCAATCAAGTTAGTAAGTGGAACTAATGTATTATAGCCTAGGCCTAATTTAAAATTGGATATACACGAGGTAAAATGACATTTTGGGGGATTTTGGGGGCATAACAATACGGCCGTGGCAAGTTTGTCATGTTTGTGGGAGGGGCCTAGCGGCTAAAATCTAGCCGTGATATCTTCAACATACGATGGTATAGGCGATCGTTCAGTCTCTATAACCGGAGGTCTAGTGGAGCCAGACGTAGTCTCAGTGGAACAACCGGCGATTATAGAGACTGAATTAGCTTTCGGTCTAGACCTAATCCTACTTTTCCTAGGTATCTCCACGCCGGAGTTGCAGGTCAAAGTCTGGATAGACTTCTGAACGAGCGCCGTGTGGAATGCTCAAGTTAAGCCGTAATTTCTTTCCAATCATCATTTTTGTGGTAAGGCTAGTTTGACTCAAATCACAAATAAAAGGCATAGTCTACCGAACCGGAACGGCTTCGGGGCGGCACCGCCCCAACATTTCGCACGAGCAGCCCGCTGCAAATTATGTGCAACTGCAAGTGCAAGCTGCAAGGAAGGTCAAACTTGTTTAGAAAATAAAATTGAAATTCACACATGAAATATACCTTTCACATACTCAATCTTCATTGGACACCATCCAAACACAACATGGACAAATATGCTAAAGAAATACTTACCAAACATTCTCAAATGCATGTTTGTAATCGGGTTGTACGACCCGCAAGCCAGAAGCAAGACTCTTGTGGGCGCCGCCATTTTGTCGATGGATCGCAGAGGTTGACGAACTTTCGCGTGCACACCAGCTGATATTGGAGCAGACGGCTTTTCATCGTAGGAGAATGCCGTAGCAGCCGCCGCTCCATTGCCAGCGCATTTCGTACACGGCGTTGAGTTTGTTTTGATCGGCGAATTCGGAGGTCGGAAAAAGTGTGGGGAAACCGAGCGAGATCGCCTCGTACTACTATCTCGATTGGGCCTCATACAGATTGTTATAAACTTAAACTTTCCCGGCATTTCATATAAAACAAATCAGAAGGAAGATAAGTGTTCCATTCTCCAACGACAAATCCATGAGTGTAAAATAGCAAGTGAAAGTAGTTGAATGAAACTACCCCACTAGGACATGTTTTCGGTCATCCCAAAGTTGGCTTTCGTCATTTCGTACGGGTCACTTGCTCGGAGTTGGTTGGCTGAGAGGAGTCCCGAGTGGGCGGGTCGGGACGTAAGCCGATAATACGCTCTCAGCAAATGAGTGGGCAGGGGTTGTACTAGAAAGCGGCTTGGAATGTATGAATATCTTGACGTCACATCGCAAATCCACTTTTGAGATTGACCCATGTTGTTGTAACTCTTTCCGATTCATACTTGTTATCTAATTAAGATGTTCTTCTAATCTGTGTGGTGAGCAAATTAGCACATCTATCTGGAAGAATTAAACCCAAGCAAGCCTTTAATGAGCATGCTTTTATTTTAGTTTTTTAATGTGAACTTTGAATAAAGTATATGTGAGTGGATTGAATAAAGGGAAGTGCTTGCATAAGTTCACATAGCAAAATATAAGCCTACCTATCTTCTCATAGATTTCAATTTATGAGAGCAAAATTTAGAAAGGATTTGTTACATTTATTTATTAAGAAGGTTGGTATTTTGAGGAACATACATGTATGTACACATATATTTAGCCAACCCTTTTTTAGGGTGTAAGTATTTCTTTGTTCACACTAATGAACTCGGCTTTTTAATTGAAGGACAAAACACAAAATAGAAATGAGTGATTCTATTCTTATCCAGAAGTTAAGTATATTTTGTTTAAAAGAAAAGGAGAGAACTAAAAAAAAAATCATTTTGCAAGTGTGCTGCCTAAAACAAGAATTATTTTATTTTACTTTTGTATTATTAATTGTAAGCAATTATCTAGTGAAACATATTTCATTAAAGTCATCACATTATTTATTTATTTTTGAATTATTATTATTATTATTATTATTATATATATAATATATATATATATATTTTTTTTGGGGGGGGGGGGGGGGAGGGGGTGATATGGTTTGTGTTTGCTCTGAGTCATGATGGTCCTGTTTATGGATTGTATAGAGTTTTGGCTCATATTTTATGATTTATGATTCTCTGTAAAAGAGGCAAGAGACCCTCAGTATGCAGAGTTGTTGCAGTATTTTTTTCTCTGTCTCAATGAAAACCTTTCAGACTACAAAGTTGTAAAGAATGAGATTTGAATATCACTATTTTGGGAAAGAATGGATTATCTATAAGTCCCAAGTATAATCATCTGAAATCAAATTAGATTAATGATCCATAGAATAGATTGTAAAAATGTCAATGTCACCATCCTCCTCCTCATCACCATAAGCATCATCTTTTTCATTAAAGGTATAGACCAGTTTTAGAAATGGAAGCTCTTATTACCAATCATGTGAAAGAATGTATTGATTAATACGCGGGGATACAAATTTTGTTGGGAAACCGCTTACTAATTGATATATTTGGTAAATTATTTCATCTATCCGGACTGGATAGATACATGTATTGCGTAGTATATCTGTGCAAAGTGCTTGTAACTATACCAAGACTGGGTCAAATTTCTTATCATTGTTATGATTCCAGAACCTTGCTGTACACACTCATATTGTTTTGTTTGTTTGTTTGTTTTTACTGTTATAAGCAGCATTGTCATTATCCTAATGATTTAAATTAAATTACACAAAGTAGCACAAATTCATAGAAAGAAGAGAAAGGAATACAATTTTTGTTTGTCTTCATACATTTAATCTTCCAACATATTCCTTTACGTGAAAATGTTTACAAATCAGAAACTGCACTTAGATGAGAATGGCAAAGTGCAAGCAATTCATCATTTACCAATAAATGCAAATACTCCATATCATGATATATGACGAGTATGAATGGAATTGTCTGGTTAAAGCCAGAAGGGCATTAACTTGTATAGAGTTAACACCCTTCTGGCTCTAAACAGACCAAATATTGTACAGAGGAGAAATATGAAACAGGAGAGGATCACAATTACAAATTACGATAAATAATGATGAAATCAAAATAAATTTGAGTGAAGACATGCATGAATGAATTAAAAGATATTGGTTTATTCCATACATTTATATTTCAAACATTTTAAGGGTGAATGCCATATATGTGCCATATGAAATGTATTCAGCAGAATAAATGTTACAGATGGTAGCATTGTGATTTTGTACACCTATTGTTGTTTCTTTTCCATCAGAGAGGTAAGTGTCAACTGGTACAAGTGATGCAGCTAACCAGTAAATAAATAATGTTTGTACCTATTCCCATGTAAAGGAGGATGTGTTACATCTACATGCTATTAAAGCAGATAGCATCTCAAATTATGCAAAAACACTTTGTCTGGTATGATGACCATCTCACACGTTCGCATAAAACAATTTGGTAAAAAATGTCTAAGGAGGTGATAGAGTGTTCTTCACCGAATTACAGGCAATGGAAAACATTTTCATTGTGCAAAATGACTTGGTGGCATTTAACAGTCCAAATAACAATATAAGAAACATACGTTTTAGTTTGAATGAAAAAGCTGTGCGCTCAAACTGTAGAGACGATGTGTGCACTTGTCATTGAAAATTCATAGTAGCTTAACATTTATCAAATTTCTGCTGTTGGTCACCAGAGCTTTTACCTGTATGACATGCAATTAGACACCAAGAAGGCTATTACTCTCAGTTCAACAGAGGCATAATAAAACATCAGTTAAATAATGCCCTTAGGTTTACGCAGTAGTCATTCATCTCAAACACGTAATTTCAAATTGCTATATTGCTGCAAACACGTGTTAAGTCATTGATATAATAGTGTTATAATTGGCAGGTGTTTGGTTAGACTAAGTTAAAAATGTCTTCTTGTATTATATGAAAAGAAACCCTCTCTCACCTCATATCTGTGTTCAAATAAGAATTCCATAACTGCTCTCAGAGACGTACATGAAAAAGGATTTTTGCCCCAAGTGAATTATATTCTTTTTATCTAGTGTTAAGGAATTTCTTTTTACCTTTCTGTTTTCCAAAGAAAATTATTTAATTGCCACCATCCCTGCTGGGAAAAAAGATTGTGTTACAAAGCTTACAACTAACAATGTACAATTTTCTACAGTAAATTCTCTTCCATAGGCTGATGTAATGTCTTATCTGCACTTTTAACGACATCGGCTTAGATAGGACTCTTATTCATTACATCTGGATTCTTCAACATGTTATGTCAAGTAACATTTTACTAAACAAACTGCTTATCCTAAACAAATACATAAAGTGACATGAACAGATTGAATCATTTTTTGCTATCTTTATCCTCCTTTTTGTCTGAGTCTTTTGGTTGTGTGAGATTGCCCATAGCTCTCTGTACGTCTTCACTGGTAGGATCAACCCCTGGTAGGGTGCTCAAGACGCTCTGGAGGAATTCAGGATCATTCATCACCTCAGAGAAATCATCGTCAGGCTAGCGGAAAAGAAAAGAAAAGTAAGAAATTAACTGTGAGTACACACATGTACATGTACAAGTATACTATCATTATGAATCGTAAACTTAAAGGGATCCGGTAACTTTGTCTCAGATTCTGAAACAAAGTCCTGGATTTAGCTCATGCTGCAATCATAATTATAAACCTTTAGGTTAGTCAGGAACTCCGTGACTTTTACAAGCCGATCGCCTGTCTGATTATCAAGATATTTATGATTAGAATTACAATAACACTACAGTCTATTGGGGAAAACGAGTATGGTAAAACCGGTCACTCAAAGATTTTTACTTCTTCGAGGCACTTTATGATCATTTTGAAGCGCAATTTTATTTGGGCTTCAATATTACCCCATATCACAGACACTGATAACACGTAGGGCTGTGCATCTCAGATTTAACATTGCTAAACGATCCCTTTAATGTGCACAATACACATCAGCAGCAGTTTGACTCGCTCAACTCTGCCTCTACAAAATCTACAGGAGACTTTCCAGTGGAGAAGGAGCAGCCATGTTTCCTCCAGGACTTTGAAAGAACATTCTAGAGCTCTACCTCCTCATCAATGCCTAATTAGACTGTCACATTGCCATTAGAGGCAAAATAGTGAATAACACAGGGTTTATTATTTCTAAACAAGAGCAATTTATTGCAAAGAGTCAAGTGTTGTCTCAGTTTTGGCAGCACAAAACTTTCATGAATCTGAATCAACGTGAATACACATGAACGTTTCTGGTTTTGTACTAATAAAGATGTGTTATATATTGGATAACCAATAACTACCTCTATCAGTCACATTTGAATATATCAAGTGATATAATAAGAGCCCCTAGTAGTCATACCTTTGATGCTGCTGAGTCTGTAGCAGGTGTATCTGTTTCCATAGGAGTTTCTCGTTGAGACGAAGGCTCAGCTGATGATGGCAGATCAGCTGAGAAGATCACAAAAATAATGATAACAGTTGGATTTTATACAGCACTTTTCCTGAGGTTGTACTTCAAGGAAATTCTTATACTATTTCCTGAGAAATGTATTACAAATTTTCTTTGTATAAAATGTATATAAACTTACTCCATCTTGCAGTGCAGAGTAATATTAGCAAATAGATTTGGTAATGTTAAAGTTATTTCAGAACAAGGAAACAAATGAAAACAACATAAATAAATTTTCAATTGATTTACAAGTCGTTATTTCTACCGAATGTAAAGTCAGTAAACAAATGATAAAATACCGTACAATAATTCTTAAATCTTTTGTGAATGAATATCTAATCATTCTCTTCCGGTTCAGAGCCAAGCTCCAACTTAGGGAACTCCATACCGATTCCTTATTAAATATACCTACCTACAACCGTTTGTCTTAGAGACATCTGAAGAGCATAAGCAATCTGTTCTTCTTCTGTCATAGCTCCTAGATCTGGTGTAGGTGTTTCCTCAAAGCTACTCATCGGTTGGTTGGACATCACCAAAGCTTGCTCCAAAAGAGCCTCCTCTGAATCTGAAATAAACAACCAACAGATATTTGATCTACAGTTTTGAAAAAGACATTCAGCTGCATGATGATTGATGATGCATCAGTGTTTAAAATTGTCTCTTAGGAGCTTGAAGGGCATTAATAATAATAATAATATTGGATTCTTATATAGCGCACGTATCGACCTTGCAAAGGTCCTCAAGGCGCTCCAACATTACCCGGCTTTGCTAGGCTGCCGATTTTGACGCTCACAGCATTTTAAGGAATTCCTTCCTACCGGTACCCATTTAACACCTGAGTGGAGAGTAGCAAATGTAGATCAATGTCTTGCCAAAGGACATTAGTGCCACGTCGGGACTCGAACCACGAACCTTGTGATCGACAATCCGGCGACGTATCCACTCATCCACGACACCTCTACCTAACTCATGTACTTTAACACAGAGTGATTGTCCTTATGGCTCAGATCAAACATATAAAATTGTGCATCTAGTGAGTAAAAAAAACTTTGAAAAGTATCCTCAAGAACCAACGGTACCGAAACCATCATCACGCCATAGTCAAGTGTCCAGCCAACCATCATTTAGCTAGTTGTCACCAGAAATAAGTCACCACTCATTTTTTTTTTTTGTCAGCTGGAGTTATATCTACTGAATGTAATGAATCGAAATGCTTTAAAATCAGGTGCAATTTGCAGTAGTATCAATACGGTGATGGTACCGAGGTCCTTGATTGCAAATACAAATTCTGTGACATAATTGTATTAGTTCTGATATTGTGTTTAGACTACTTTCGACTGATGTATTTGTTTAAAGTAGCAATGCTGTAAGGAATGATATACTCCTTCTTCTTCTTCTTTGGTATACTCCTCAACATCCTGTTAGGAACCAAACAAGAAGGATGAGGGGGTGCGCACTGTCAGTGAAAAAAATACACGCGGGCTCAGGGCGAATTTGCCCCCAAAATGCCCCCAAAAGCCCCGTAAATTTGCATAGAGTTCGAAGCAAAATTTTGTTAGAGTGTTATTTTTATGCAGGCAAGCTTGAAAAGTAGCCCCCGAAAAATTCATATTAATTTTTTCCCTGCGCACTGTTGCTTATTTATACTAACCTGCAGGTTGAGCCATAGGTTTATCAGTGGTACCATCACCAGGCTCCTTGGTGACATCTTCTTGCCTCTGTCTCTGCTCCTCCATCGAGATACGCAAGGCCTGGAACAAAGAAAAGAAGCTCTCACGATAAACATACCACCACTCCTACTGACAATTTCAGGGAAATAAAGCTTTTTCTCAACAGATTTCATGATATCATCTTCTTATTTCTGTCTCTGCTCCCAAATATAGATACGCAGGGACAGGGGAAAGAAAATTGTTTTTGTGATTGCAGTACTCCTACTGAAATACTCAGGAAAAACAAATCTTGGAACATCTTTATAGATTTCTTAGTATCGTCTTCTAGACTCTGCCTCTGCTTCTCCATCGACATACACAGAGCCTGGGACAGAGAAAATTGGGTCTCATGATTATATAATGGTACTTCTGAAACTATCAGGAAAAACATAGCTTGACAAATCTTTAGATTTCTTGGTAACATCCTCTTGACTATGTCTCTGCACCTGCATAGAGATATGCAGGCCTGGGACAAAGAATATTGTGTCTCATTGTTTAATATAACAGTAATGCTATTGGAAGTTTCCAGGAAAACAACAACTTGACACAATTTAGAAGTGATTTCCTGTCAAATGTAGAGGTGTTTACATGAGAAAGTTTTGATGAACATTCTGGGAGATTATGAAATAGAGACCAACAAAATAATTCAAAATATGTCAGTTTCTACTTCCTAGGTTCTGAAGGGGATTCAATTTCAGATTATACCCTAGATTTAAAGGTAATACAAAGTTTTGGGAAATTTTGAAAATTGGGTTGATAGTGATTCTTTACAATGTTGACATATTTAGATGCCCCTGTGGATGTATTATAAGCACTAGAAAATTTAGCTCCTAAAACAATTGAATATAAAAATTTACCGGTGCACTCAGTAAATTTTGATAAATTTCAAATAGCGCCTACGGCTGTACAATGGTAGTTGCGACCAAGAAAATCTCAGCATATGTAGTTGTGATATATAATTTCCAAACGGGAATAGCTAATCGGTCGATGTTAGTCAAGAAACATTTTTGTATATGTGTGTGTGTGTGTGTATTGGGTTTTTACAGACGTGTATCAATCAGATATGATTATTTATGTCTGGGACCGACCTTTAAACGTCACCATCCGAAAGACGTGACTCAGTTTCGAACCTGCGTCCTCGGCTGAATCAGTTTGTAACTTCCACTTTTTAGCTAGATTACAGACAAGATTAGCTTACCTAATATCATGACCTTGAGAGGGAGCTATACAACATAAAGGGTTTATTATTTACAATTTCATAACTTTAGACTCGATTTCAACCGCGACAATGATCACTGAATATTGTCGGATCGCATATGCTTCCAATATGTTCATTTGAACCAAATTTATGACCCCATACCAAAAGTTTGTATTACCTTTCAACAACTTCATATTTTGGGCCTGCTTAAAGGAAAACCCCTCAATCATCAATATTTCAGTATTGACAATGAAACTTACCATGGCCAATTCAGGGTCTGTGGAAGGATCAAAGCCAAACTCAAAATCTCCACCGCTTGCTCCAGGTAGCCCTGGTACAGCACCAGATCCATCTTCTCCTACAATGATTGGGGAGTTCATCAAGGCATCGGACAGTAGGGTACCAGGAGGAATGGTGACCAGATGAGACCTAGGGACCATGTGCAAGAGGGTAGTGGGTTAGTTCAATTTAATTAAAATCACACACACACACAACAAAAAAATGATGACTGGTAACATAAAAATATTTTCTTGGGTGAATACAAAGATTAAAAAACATCAGTGCCCATTTCAATTAATAAAATGTTGCCAATATTGTGAATACTGAACTGATATTTAAACTGTTGAACACCTTTGCATAATAGCAAGAAAATAATAGTGATAGCATAATGAAGCTTTTCGAAAAATGAGTCATCTTTTAAAATTTTACATACATGTATAATGGTAGTATTATAACAGTGGCAAATCAATTATTAAAATAATCTAGCTTTAGGTAGCAGTATAATTTTAGGATAGATATGTTAAAAGTGATCTCAAACATAATTATGTTTAAAGACCGTCAACACTACTGGTCCAGAAGGAATTTGACCACACAGCGAGGTCACTGACAGGTGGCTATCTCATTAACTCAGCTTTTAACTAACATAAGAAAAAGAGGATCATGGGGGACCAACAGGCACCGATTGGAGAAGTTTTCTATGTAGAGGGAGCAAGTAGCTACAAGTAGGACAGTGGGGCTTTAAAGGGCTATATCATGTCATATTGCTGTAAATTATCATTTGAGTGAGAGAGACTTGTAGCTCTTACCCTGTGCCCTCATTTCCATTGATCGTGTTGATGAATGCAGTCAGCTTGTCCGTGTTCACGCTCTTCAAATCAACAAACATAAAATACAAATTAACAAATAGTTCTTACAAATATTTAACAAAAACAGCATTTTGTAACTAAAAATCTGTATGTCATCTAATATTCTTGAGCGTTATTCTGACAAGGGAAAACTGGTGCGAGTGTGGCTATGATCACAGACTTCTATTTTTTTTAAATTTACGTCTCATATATCAGTAACTTTTAAGTTTTTAAACTAAAAATCTGTATGTAATCTAATATTCTTGAGCGCTATTCTGACAAGGGAAAACTGGTGCGAGTATGGCTATGATAACAGACTCCTATTTTTTTTAAATTTACGTCTCATATATCAGAAACTTTAGATAGAAATTCGAAAAATAACCAATATGGTAGAAATAACTATAATAGCAAGAAGGAATTACATTGTATATCATCCTACATTGTAATAACAGTATCAAAAAGGACAGGAGAAAAGGGATACCTTGTGGGGGCATATTTCTGTTCCTAAGACGACCTTGCAGGGGAAATGCATGATTTAGAGAGACAATAGAGGTTGTCTTGCAAATGAGCTGTAATACTTTTTGGCAAGTCGCCCCACAATGAATTGATATCCCTTTGTCCATTATCATACTCTTATAACACTTACATCTTCTCCAAAGTTATCTTGCAATTGAATTATATTACTGTTTGGCAAGTTGCCCCATGATGAATTGTTATCCCTTCGTCCCTTATCATACTCTTATAACACTTACATCTTCTCCAAAGTTGATCAAATCCACAGACACCTTCTCTTTCTTCAATTTCTTGGCCATTTTAACAAGCTTGGAAACAAAGAAGGTAAGATATCAATGTTAAATACAACTTCTTAAAGACAAAGGAAAACCGTATACGAGTCAACAAAGACTACACACTCAAATCATGATGAATTCATATGAATACTATTTTTCTTTTCATTTTAGCCATTTTACACACTGCAATTGATAAAAGTTAAATATCACGGTAAGTATCAGCTTGTTCATTCAGTCAGTTCCGTTCAGTTTATTAATAAAAAGGATAAAAACAATATAATATATACAAAATGGCAAATATACATAGTAAGAGAAAAAAACGGAAACTACAATTTTTTTTATAAAAACTTGTATGGAGTAGTTCAGAGGTCTACAAATCAAAATCTAAAGTTTATAGTTTGAAAAATTAATATTTCATGGATGCTTCTAAAACAAAGAAAGGAACAATGGTCTCTTCACTACCAAGTTCTAACCTTTGCAACATAGCTCCACACATTTTTGTTTAAATATACATGTATCAGCATTACATCAAATTAGTGGTTGATAATATGCTACTTCCAAAAGGTATCATATTGCATCCATCTGCCAACCCTTCACAGCAAAAGTTAGGAATCTCTCAAGGCAAATTAAGGAATACAGTCCATTTTACCGTAATTAACAGTGTATTAACCGCACCTTTTTGCCGCCGAAAACAATTCAAAGTCGGGGGTGCGGTTTATACACGGTACACACAACAAAAAAAAAAATATATAGATATATATATATTTTGTTTTTAAGTTTCGATTTATGCCCCTCCACCTGGCACTATGCCTGGCAATGTCTCCCAGCTCAGTAATCGGTATGTTGACTCACCACTCGGAAACTAGAACAACACTCAAATTTGTCTGTCATCTTGGTTTGAAAGTAATCTTTCTGATAGATTTCAATATGTAGTTTATAATAATAATTCCTCCAATTTTTCTTCTATTACACGGCGTATCACAAGGTTCTATCCTAGGTCCTCTACTGTTTTTTAAGTCGACAAAAAAAAAAAAAAAAAAAAAAAAAAATCTTTAAGGGCGAAAAAGAGGGTTGCGGTTAATACACGAGGGCTGTTTATACAACGTTAATTACGGTATATATTTTTTTACACACAGAATATTTCAGAAAAGAGAGGAATCTAGAGTTCAAAACAATAGCTAGAAAGGCCCAAAAATAGGAATCATTCATTGAAAACAGGAATGGTTTGCAGCTATGATATGGACATAAATGACTGATTTATACATGTTTCTAATAATAAAAGATTTAATTTAGAAATAATACCTCTTTCTCTTCACTCTCCACTGGGCTTCCAACAAATGCAACAATCCTCATCCTGTGATTCTTGCCTTGTCTGTGCTTCAATGCCAACTAGAAATGGGAGAGATTTTTCATGTTGAAAAGTTAGAGACAGCTTATCGTTTGAGCGAACAAACAAGAGGAGATCCATTACCTGATTGGTCAATGAAATGTGAGGTGGTATATATAATAATTTAGAACAATAAAATCTACTTGAAGCTGCCCACAATTCCCATAAATAATCAATAAAAACAATTTAGTCTAAATAATGTCAAAGGAAGATTTCAGGAATTAAATTAAAATTATTCAGAGCAAAGGTTAATATCTTCAATTTGGAATTTATTGGATTTCAAATTTAAATACAGATAAATCCATTCCATGGTCATATGTTGATACTTCTAGCCATCACATAAAATGATGTTGTCTAGACAACGTTTGGTCAGCAGATGGGCCCTATACAAGAAATATGTTTGTGTATTAAAGGATTAGCATTGGGTTAAAAAAAAAAATTGGTCCAAGGTGGAAGTAAGTTTTCAAATATCATTTAAAAACCAATTCCGAACAACCTGTCACTGGAGAATGTGTCCATTCTCCCTTTGGCTAGCCCCATTTAATAACAATAGCTTTTGTCATGCAATATCAAATTTCAAGGTAGAACACCTGTATGCCTAAGCTCAATAATGAACAAGTTGCTCATATTTTGATTTAAGATGTTTTTAATAATAATATTCAGCTTTTATATAGCGCGAATCACAATTAAGTCTCTAAGTGCTTCCAAACTTGGATATTATTACCCCGGCTTTAGCTGTGCTGCCATTATAGCGCTCTAGCATTTCAAGGAATAAATTCCTACCAGGTACCCATTCACTTCACCTGGAGAGAGGCTAAGGAATGAGACATGACAAGTTGATTTGACGGTGTCCAAATAACAAGTGAGAGTACTCTATTAGATGCTTCTCGCTAGTACACAATTTTGTATGTTCACTTTACATATTAACTGGATGTGTGTATCACTTACACATTACATAACACATATGGCAATGGTAGGAAAGTTTACATCAAAGGAATGTTGTGCATACAAGCATGTATCACATTTGGGGTCAAATGAAGTGCGATGGAAAGAACCAAGATTGGAATGTAAACAATACACAAACACTATGGCACTATGTCGACAAACCTTGGTTTGTAAAAAACGTGTAAAAAACGTGTCATATGACATACGAAAACCAAGGTTTGTCGACAAACCTCCTTTGTGAATTCGGGCCAATAGGTGTTTCTGGTTAAAACTCACATGTGCTACTCTGATTCCAATGATGAAGCTGAGCTTGCCATTAGGAGATACTTGGTGAAGCCTTGCCAAGATACGACCAACATCGTTTGTCATGGTTACTAGGCATTTTACGCTGTATTGAAGAAAAGAAACATCAAAACATTTATTATACACATTCCTTTTCTGAAATGATATATAGCTCTCAATCATGATTCCATAAATATTTTACCATGAATTATTTTAGCTTGAATTTGAGGGTACACTGTATATTGAAATTGTGTATCAAATGATCATGTTACACACAACGCCAAGAAGATGTACATGTACATTCCTATAATAATACAGCTCTTCCATGAGATGATTAAACTCTTTCAAAAATTACAATATTCCAAACTGGTTTTAATGAATGACAAACTGATTTTTAAAGAAAAATTCCCTTGTCAATCTCAAGGCAGACCTAACTAAATTTGTTTCACTTCAAGACTATACCTAACCCCAACCCTATACCTATAACTCTATTGCAACCCTAACCCTATACCTACATGTATGATGGAAGACAATCTATAGCAACTGTTGGGGTACATGTGTCACATCACTTAAATGTACGGTTCTACATGTATATCATTGATACTCACTCTGAGAGGGTGATGAGTCCGACAGTGTTTTCAGGATTAGAGCGCGTCTTGGAGAGACACACAAGGTTGACTGCATCCTGCTGTGCCTGGATACGGGTTGGAAGGAAATCTCCATTCCGCATGTACTCACTGGTGTCGACACTGAATTCAAATGAAGACAATCAATTAAAATGTGCCATTCTTCATCAGAAGTACATGTAACTCTCATATTAACTCTTCATTCATTCAACACTAATACATGTAAGTGTATATGTTTTTGTTTGAAAATATATTTTGGATTAGACCGAAAGCTTCAGTCTCTGATATCAACAGCTGTTCCGCTGAGATTGCATAGATCTGGCTCCTCTGACCGCCTCTATACATAGACTGAAGTATGTCCTATGGGGTACTGTGTGGAAGGAATGATTTGGTTCGGCCAGACCGCGATGAATGAGATATTTTTATGCAACAAGTTTTTTTCACTCTTTACGTCTTCATATATCCACTTTGGCTGCAATATTACACTGAATCTTATTAAAAATTAAAAATAACAAATCTACTTCAACTTGCGATAGCTTGCCATTTGCTCAGAGCTCATTTGGATCCTCTCCACGCTGTGTATACACTACATTTAATCAATAGTATAGTATTGCTGCTATGAGTAATCCAGGCTAAGTTGTAGGTATGCTCTTACTGAAATCTAGATCTATGTTTTTAAGTTGAAAACAATGGAGAATCATGCAATTTTACTTTTTGTCTTTTGAGTTTTGACATACATACTGTATCTGTCGTTATTTCAACCATAATTCAACATCAGAATGTATGCAAACAGTAGGGTGTCTGGTCGCGCACCCGATGTTGAGTGCTAAAATCCTTCCCATAGAGATTGCACGCATCCCTATGCAGTCTACGTGCATTGTGCGATCATGTAAAATTGGTCAATGATTTTATGAACAAATTGAAATTCAAACCTTTATTACTCGTGATCATGAAGGTGAAACTCAATAAATGAGGTGTCATATGAAAGGTTTTTCTCCATATTCCCCAAAGGGGCGCACCCCCGAAATTTCTTTAAATATCTTGGTCAAAACAGCGATTAAAATGTTGTTTGCATCCTAGCTCCAAAATTTGCCACTTTCTTGAACCGCGCCCCACGGGCTTATGTCCAGCTAGACGTAAGGAAAATATCTATGCACTTATTTTTCGCTAGCCCCAAGAAATCACTCGCTCCAACAGTTTAAAAATACCCTTCCCCCTATTTGTTGGATCAGCTAATTAGGGAGGCGTGCGCTCCGCTCAGTCCAAACAATGGTTACATCGCGTAACAACTGTGCACATAAATATGCATTAGGATCGTGTACGAATGAAACCCGTAAGTCAATACACATTATAGTGAATGAAGGAATGGCTAGCAGATTGCGCTCTCAAACCCGGAAGTAAATACACGTTATAGTCAATGGCGATATCGCAGAGACAACGTGCTCAAGTTGCGCTTTCAGTTAGCACTATACGTACGCTATGCATATGCATGCATATTGCGCGATGGAGCTGTTTGGCTAAATTTAGCAAAACAAGTTAGAGTAAAGGAGGGGGTTTTCGGTCGGTGGCAGTTTGCAGCCGGTCCGTTGGATGCATGGTAAAATCCCTTTAAAATACATTGCATAACAGCATATCACATATCACACACATACAACAACATGGCAGAGTCACTGAAGAACCACATTTGCTACAGATCAGCGGGGGAACGCACAGCGCTTGCTTGCTTTCTATTGACTTTGTACATGCGGCCGAAAATTGCCTCGCTAGGCCGAAAACCACCTCCGAAACATCGAAATGGAAATGAATATTGTCATGGCAATTCATGATTTTTTTTCTGGGATTCTTTTTTCGTTTAAATAATAATAGTATTTGCTTCATGATTTGAACAAGAAATGATAAAAAAAGGATGTAAAGAGTAAAAAAAATAGGATTTTGTCTTAAGTGGCCGAAAACCCCCTCCTTTACTCTAACTCTGCGTTTACGTCTTTTTCGTCAAGTCTGACCAAAATGATATGAATATTGCAGAGTTTTGGAGGGGCTGTATCTTTTGATAGAAACATCGGTGACTCTTGAAATTTAAAATGTATTATTCTGATTAGATCTACATTTTTTAACGAAAAACGATCCCAAATTGAATATTGAAAAATCGTCCAGACACCCTACTAGGGTGTCTGATTGCACACTCATTTTTGTGTGCTAAAATCCTTCCCATTGAGATTGCACACATCCCTATGCAGTCCATGTGCGATGCGCGCTCATGCTAAATTGGTCAATGTTTTTGTTACCAGTATTAGATTCAAACCAATATTGCTCGTGATCTTGAAGGTGATACTCAATGAGTGAGGTGTTGTATGAAAGAGCCGTTTTTTGTCCATATTCCCCATAGGGAACCACCCCCAAAATAATAAAAATATCTTGCTCAAAACAGCGATTTTAACATTGTTTCCATGGTAACTTAGAGATTTACCAATTTCACGAAGTGAGCCCCCAAAGTGAGGGATAAGTTGGGCCAGCTGTAAGGAATATATCCATGCGCTTATTTTGTCTGTAGTCCCAAGGGATCACGAGCAGTTTCAGTTTGAAAATACCGTTACTCCGCGCTTTGCATATCGTGCTGTGCATTAGCTGAGCTGTGCGGCTTTTGAGCAAAAATTATAACTCAGCGTGAACCACTTTTTTTTCCATTCTGACCAAAATGCTATGAATATTGCAGAGTTTCTGAGGGGCTGTATCTTTTGATAAAAAACATCGGTGAGTCTTGAAATTTGAAATGTATTAGTCTATTCTGATTACATTTTTTATTCCCATATCCAACAAAAATATTGAAAAGCGATCCCAAAATTGAAAAATCGTTCAGACATGACCTGTCCCAAACCCTACAAACAGTGTAGGCTAAGACGTTTGTCTTAAACATATTAATAAGATGACTTTTAGTTTTAGCCCTTGACAACTTTGACTTCGATTTTAAAAAAGTATGTAGATTATAGATCTAGTCTAGCTCACACAGATCACATCACAGCTCTTCTTCAATCAAACATTACATTACATGTACATCACATTACATGAACAAGAATTGGTGGGACCGAAGTCAAGAAGAGAAAAGTGCACAATCATTTTGAATGTAGATTCGATACCATAATTTTGGTTACAATAATTAAAATGGTGATTCACATAAATAAATATGGCCATCAAACAAATTAAAAGACCGGCTAATTAATGCGTACTCCCATAAATAACTATTTCTTACCAAACAATTGTACTTTCGAGCACCATTTTTGCTTCTTCAAGTGTTCAATACGCTAACAGAGAGGGCGCTTTGAAAATGCACTTAGAAAATGCAGGTGATCAAAGAGAAATGGATCAGCCCAACTAAACGCAAATCGAAAACATTAAAGCATCCAAGGAGGTACCAGCCATCATAATATCATAAATCCTGGAGAAAAAAAAGGTAAAAACACGTAAAATTTACCTATATTTGTCGGACCCCTCCCCTGTTCCTCTGGGGGGGGGGGGGGATTTTCATTTTCATTTTTTTTTTTTTGGGGGGGGGGGAGGGGGGTGGCAAAAAAAAAAGTAGTGCTCACTACTATTGGTCGGATGATGATGTTCACATTGTGAGATTCATATCCTCGCCCATGACATGCTTTAGCAAAAATATGAATGCCACTTTCGAATATAACACAATATTCTAGCTTCATTCCAATATTATAAATTCATTATTACAAGAAATACGTTACGTTCATCAAAAGACTAATATCGAATGGAGTCGTTGTAATAGTCGGCCACAGTAATTGTACATGGACTGTATTATAGGAACGGATATATTGACGGACTGACAACTTCTCTCTCTCTCTCTCTCTCTCTCTCTCTCTCTCTCTCTCTTGCTCGTTCTTCCTCTCTCAATCTTCTTTCTTTCTTTCTCGATCATCTTCAGTTCAGTTTCAGTTTAGTTTCTTTTATTTCACATGAAAAAAATAACAACAATATAGCATATTTACAAAATTGCTATTCGTGAACAATAAAGACATCTACATAGCATAAGTTTGTATTGCATTTACACTAAATAATTTCGAAATTACATGTGAAAAAAGGAACTTAATAAAAAGCACAAGCTTGTAGAAGTATAATAATTAAACAAAAAGCAAAGTACACAGACAAAAACAATGAAAGGATTAAATGGATGATGGATGCAGGCACGGATCCAGGATTTGTTTAGGGGGGGGGCCCAAATTTGAAATTATGCGAGCCAAATACTGGCACGTAATGGTGACCAGCATTGGCGTAATGAGCAAAAACGTTGGGAGGGGGGGCAGACACAAAATACACATCACCCCCATTCTTACATGCAGGCCCCGCTGAACGTTTTTCGAGGTGGGTGGGAGAGGCTAATTAAAAGTATTTATGATCAGGTAGAGCGATAGCATAAATTGGCGTGGGGTCTAGGGGCAAAGGACCGGCGGGGTCAAGGGGCGGAGCCCCTGGAAGCTCAGGTGGTATGGGCATTTAATTACGGTCAGATGAACATACTTTGATACCTTATTCATGACACTGGCAACTCAATAATTGGCGTGGGGTCGGGGATTTGAGGCATTTTATAACGGTCAGATAAGCATTCAAGGGGCACCTTAGGCCCCCTGGTGTGGTCGAGAGGGTGGGGCCCCCGGAAGCTCAGGGGTTTTCATGGGCGGGTCTAGCTTTTTGCTAAGGTGGGGGGGGGGGGAGGGGGTTGACCCAATGGCGATGCAGAGCATTGCAATGAGCCGCAAAGCGGCAATTTTTTGTTGTTGACCCACTGACGAGCCGCATAGCGGCGAGGCAATTTTTTTTTTTTTTTTTTTTTTTGGGGGGGGGGTGCTATTTTCGATCCCCGTAAGTCTTGTCTGCATCTACTAACACAATAGAGACCATGAAAAGCAGTGCATGATAACGTTTTTTTTTAAATCAAGTAACAGTTTAATACACAGTTATATCTAGAGTTATCATGTGTTTGGTTAAGTTACCAGATGAGTTGAATATCTTCTCACAATATGGCATTTTTCTATGCACAGCACATTTTCACTTGGCAGCACAAGGGGGGGGGGGGGTTAAACCCCCTAATACCCCTCCCCCCTGTAGATCCGCCCCTGGTTTTAGGCATCAGATAAGCATATTTTGATACCTTATTTGTGACACTGGTTCAGAAGCTCAGGGGTTTTAGGCATTTAATTACGGTCAGATGAGCATATTTTGATACCTCATTATTTTGTGACACTGGCAGGTCACTATTCTTTCTTCCTTTCTATTCTCTTTAACAAAAGTGGGAGGCAAGGCCCTTTTGGGCCTCGATCCGATCTCCTTATTTTCCCCCTTTTATTTTCTTCTTCCTCTTCTTTCTTTCCCTTTCTCTTCTTTTCCTTCTCGCTCTCGCTCTTTTTTTGTTGATGCCGCTCAGCCCCCTGTATCCGTGCCTGGTGGTGCGTTCAACGCACCCTTTCGAGAAACGCCCCCCCCCCCCCCTCCTAGAGTACCGCCTTAATGCACCATTTCGGGGTGAGCAGGGGGGGGGGGGGGTGGCTTTTCATGAAAGGGTGTGTTAAACTAGTCTTCTCCGTCAGTCGTTTATAATATATTTTAAAGGTAATACAAAGTTTTGGGAAATTTTAAAAATTTGGTGGATAGTGATTCTTTACAATTATGATATATTTGCATGCCCCTGTGGATTTATTATAAGCACTAACAAATTCAGCCCCTAAAACACTTCCGCTTTCGAGAAAAATTGAAAATAAAATTTTACCGGTGCTCCTGGTAAATTTTGATAAATTTCCAATAGCGCCTACGGCCGTACAATGGTAGCTGCGACCATGAAAATCACAGAATATGTGTGTGTGATATATAATTTCCAAACGGGAATAGCTAATTGGTCGATTATAGTCAAGAAAAACATTGTTTTATAGCTTAATTAATATCTTGACCTCGAGAGGGAGCTATACAACAAAAAGAGTTTATTATTTACAATTTCATAACTTTAGACTCGATTTCAACCGCGACAACGATCACTGAATATTGTATGATCGCATAAGCTTCCAATATGTTCATTTGAACCAAATTCATGACCCCATACCGAAACTTTGTATTACCTTTAAGGAATAGAAATTTAGATAAGTAATAATCAAAATTGAAACAATTCACAGCTAGATCAGGCGCCACGCACCCATTCGACATAAGCCCAGTTCTTGGTGGTAATAGTAGTAGAAGTAGCAGCATGCAGCAGCAGTGGTAGAAGCAGTAATAGTAGTAGTAGTATAGTAGTAGTAGTAGCAGTAGTAGCAGCAGCAGTAGTAGCAGCAGCAGCCGGAGGAAGAGCGGGAGTGGTATCAGTTATATAGTAGTATCAATAGGAGGAGGAACTGGAGGGTAGCAGTAATAGAAGTAGTAGTAGTAGCAGTAGGAGGATGTGGAATTAAGAGGAGGGGGTAGCAGTAGTGGTAGTAGGATGAGTGGTAGCAGAAGTGGTAATAGTGTTAATTAATATATCTCTTTTTTTCACTTGCTCTAGCTCTCTCTCCCTCTCTCCTTCTCACAATCATTCAATTATTGCACTCTGTTTCCTCTCCTCTCAATTTGCTCCCCTCTCGCTTTTATGCTCTCTGCTCTATTTCCGCTCCCTTCCCAACTCTATAATAATTGCACCTTTGCAACGTTAATGCAAAAAAGGGATTTGCTCGTATCTCAGCAAATATTTCTTTTGCTCTTGATATAAAAACAAAATAATAAGATGTGAGACCATTTAAAAACATCTTTTTATTTTGTTTTAATATTTAATCAATCAACAGAATCATAAGGCCTAGAATATGAGCTCTTTTGTTTCCAATTCAATTGTTCATTACACGCAATTAATAGGCATAAAATATGAGCTCATTTGTTAACATTTAATTTCAATTAAATCATTACACACAATCTATAGGCATAAAACACGAACTCATTTGATAACATTTATTTTGTATCCAACTAAATCACTCTCAACTTCTAGGAAACTTTTGAAATATCAACAATTATGCTAACTGATAGTACATAGAATAGATAGTGGTATCAATTGTTGCACACAATAATAATGCCGGGTTTACGTTACACAAAAGGTTTATTAAACATGGAAGTCTGAAATCAGGAGCAAAGTGGACATCAAAATCATGTAAACTAACATTTGTGAAAATGACCTGCAATATAACAGATTCATATGCTTTAAGCCTCTGTTTACACATCTTTCAAAAAAATGTGTTTGTTTTAAGGATTGTATGACAACTGGCATCGAGCATGATAATTTAAGTGAAAGTCATACATATTTCATTGTGATTTTAATTTGACAGAAAATAATTGAAATAAGAGTTTAAGGAACATTATTAAACATGACACTAATTTAACAATCCATAGATAAAAGTAAATGGCAGCCTTTGTCATATCAATGTAGGTTCCACTCATTCCACATTATGTCACGCCAAGGAGTTATAACACTCCTTGGTTATACAGTAGGTATTCATCTCAAGAACAGTAAATAAATAGTATCATATTGTAAGGTTTGGGTTCAATTCAATTCAAGACTTTATTCCAGCCTCAGCTGCAAGGGCAGAGGTCCATGCATATAACATATTTACATGTAGATATAACAATTCACAATCATAACGTGACTCTTTTTCACATTATATCCAACATCATTGTCTTAAACATTTAGCAAGCTCTGTGAACCTGCAATTGATGGACTAACAAGATCATCAACATACAATAAACTATTTACTTTGGTACTACCAACAAAACAGCCAGTACCATAGTTATTCAATTTTACAGATAAATCATCCATATAAAGTGTGTATTATCTCAATAACAGTACATAACTAGTATCATATTGTAAGGTTTGGGTTATACAGTGTGTATTCATCTCAAGAATAGCACATAAATAACACTACATAAAGAGTGTCATATAGTAAGGTTTTGGTCATATACAGTACGTATTTGTCTAAATAACACCACATAAATAGTATAATATTGTAAGGTTTGAGGGACACATATTATTTCCTTTCATACATCTTGTAGGCAAAATATTACTAAAATTATCCTATTGTAATGTTTGGAGTATGAATATAATATCATTGGAGGGGGAACAAAATGATATATAATTGTAAAAAATACATGTAGAGCTAGGAAGAGAAAACATATACAACACATGGGCAATGTATCATACGGAACATATTTATTGTCAGGGTTGATTAACACATACTTTCTAAACTCATGTGAAAAGCATTCAGTACACAGATAATCATTTGAGTTATATATCGAAAGTAACTTTCATACATCTTTCATACTGTGTTACTCAAAATATAACATTGTATGGATTGAGTTACAAATATAAAAGTTTTATACATATCATGAACAATGTGTTACACAGAAATATTGTAAGGTTTGAGGTATGCAAACAATATATTTTTAAGTGGCAAAGTGACCAAAGTCTCAGAGTTTGGTTTGAGAGCCTTAGGTAAGGCCTTGCTCACTGAACCAACCCTCAACTGTGCAAAGGCAATGGCAGAGAAGAAGGGGCAAGAAAGAACATCTCCATCACAGAGAGAGAGAGATAGAGGGAGAGGCAAGACGGGACACTGGCAACCTAATTGGTCGCAAGTTTTATCCATATGTGGGAAAGTTCCCTTTTTGCCCCTAACACCTTGGTAGTACATTGGAAAGTAAATGAAAGGGAATTCTGAAATATCAAGAGCAACTTCCATAAATCTCATGGGAAATGACTTACACATAGGATCATAATTTGAGGTATGTAAACAATATCAAAGAGGAGGGGCAAAGTGACTATAAATGTTTTTTAAAAGGTGTGAAGGAAGTGGAAACAAAAATTTCACATGAGCAATGTATCATAAGGAAGTGGAAACATAAATTTCACATGAGCAATGTATCATAAGGAAGTGGAAACATATATATCACATGAGCAATGTGTCATAAGGAAGTGGAAACATATATATCACATGAGCAATGTTTCATAAGGAAGCGGAAACATATCACATGAGCAATGTGTCATAAGGAAGTGGAAACATATATATCACATGAGCAATGTGTCATAAGGAAGTGGAAACATATATATCACATGAGCAATGTGTCATAAGGAAGTGGACACATATATATCACATGAGCAATGTTTCATAAGGAAGTGGACACATATATATATCACATGAGCAATGTTTCATAAGGAAGTGGACACATATATATCACATGAGCAATGTGTCATAAGGAAGTGGAAACATATATATCACATGAGCAATGTGTCATAAGGAAGTGGAAACATATATATCACATGAGCAATGTGTCATAAGGAAGTGGACACATATATATCACATGAGCAATGTGTCATAAGGAAGTGGACACATATATATCACATGAGCAATGTTTCATAATGAAGTGGAAACATATATATCACATGAGCAATGTGTCATAAGGAATTGGAAACATATATATCACATGAGCAATGTGTCATAAGGAAGTGGAAACATATATATCACATGAGCAATGTGTCATAAGGAAGTGGAAACATATACATCACATGAGCAATGAATCAACAATAACAACATATTTATTGTAATGTATTAGGTATGTATATATAAACCAATACCAAAGAGGAGGGGCAAAGTGACTATAATTGTTGAAAAAAAGGTGTCGAGGAAGATGCAACAAATACATCACATGAGCAATGAATCATAAATAACAACATATTTATTGTAATGTATTAGGTATGTACATATATAAACCAATACCAAAGAGGAGGGGCAAAGTGACTATAATTGTTGAAAAAAAGGTGTCGAGGAAGTTGCAACAAATACATCACATGAGCAATGAATAATAAATAACAACATATTTATTGTAATGTATTAGGTATGTATATATATAAACCAATACCAAAGAGGAGGGGCAAAGTGACTATAATTATTGGAAAAAAAGGTGTCGAGGAGGTTGCAACAAATACATCACATGAGCAATGAATCATAAATAACAACATATTTATTGTAATGTATTAGGTATGTATATATATATAAACCAATACCAAAGAGGAGGGGCAAAGTGACTATAATTGTTGAAAAAAAGGTGTCGAGGAAGTTGCAACAAATACATCACATGAGCAATGAATCAACGATAACAACATATTTATTGTAATGTATTACGTATGTATATATATAAACCAATACCAAAGGGGCAAAGTGACTATAATTGTTGGAAAAAGGTGTCGAGGAAGATGCAACAAATACATCACATGAGCAATGAATCATAAATAACAACATATTTATTAGGTATGTATATATAAACCAATATCAAAGAGGAGGGGCAAAGTGACTATAATTGTTGAAAAAAAGGTGTCGAGGAAGTTGCAACAAATACATCACATGAGCAATGAATCAACAATAACAACATATTTATTGTAATGTATTAGGTATATAAACCAATACCAAAGAGGAGGGGGCAAAGTGACTATAATTATTGAAAAAAGGTGTCGAGGAAGTTGCAACAAATACATTACATGAGCAATGTGTCATATGTGTAATGTATTAGATATTTTCCCTTATATCAAAGAGGAGGGGCAAAGTGACTATAATTGTTGGAAGGAAAAATGGTGTGGAGGAATATAAAGAGCAGTTTGGAGAGGAAGGAGGAGTACAAACATATCTTGGACTTTATTTCTCCATCACAAGCGTGGTAAGGAGGGCCAAGAGCATATCACTGCAAGTATTCAACCATATAAAGAGCAGTTTGGAGAGGAAGGAGAAGTACAAACATATCTTGGACTTTATTTATCCATCACAAGCATGGTTAGGAGGGCCAGGAACATATCACTGCAAGTATTCAATTATATAAATAGCAGTTTGGAGAGGAAAGAGGAGTACAAACATATCTTGGGCTTTATTTCTCCATCACAAGTGTGGTTAGGAGGGCCAAGAAGATATCACTGCACAAGAACATATCACTGCAAGTATTCAATTATATAAAGAGCAGTTTGGAGAGGAAGGAGGAGTACAAAAATATCTTGGAATTTATTTCTCCATCACAAGCGTGGTTAGGAGGGCCGAGAACATATCACTGCAACTATTCCACCATATAATGAGCAGTTGGGAGAGGAAGGAGGAGTACAAACATATCTCGGACTTATTCTCCACCACGAGCATAATTATGGGGCTTTCACATATACACTCCGGGAAATTTTGGGAATTTTGGGGAATTTTTCCTGTACAGTTCCTACGGGCGCCAGGATATTTTTCACCAGCAGTAAGGGCGCCTTGGTGCCGAGTTGGCTGCTCCCAATTCTCCTGGCGTTTTAATCCGACTGTTAGGGCTCATGGGGCACTGTACCAGACGGGCCCCTCACTCTTTTTTCTGTCAATTCTTATTGTATAACGCAGCTTTAAATACAATAGACGCGAATGTTAGAGGACACATAGTTCAGTGTACCGCACGGCACCCAGCCTTGAAGACCTTGAAAATCGGAAGAGTCCTGTATGGTCTATAAGATTTGGGGCAGGCTGCAGGGTTGGGAAAATCGTACGGGCCAAGTGTAAATTTGTGACCTAGGCATAAAGAGGGCCAAGAACATATCACTGCAGGTATTCAACTATATAGAGAGCAGTTAGGAGAGGAAGGAGGAAAGGGCAGAGGAATATATCATATAACCTTTTTTCGACGCACCACAACATTTTAATTCCTCAACCGTTGATGGAATAAGGGGAGCAATATATCACACAATTTTTATTTTCCCCCACTGTTGAGGAAAGAGTAGACGAACGCATAATACAATTTTTCAATCTTTACACTGTAGATGGAAAGATAGGAGGAACATATCACACAAACTATATTATTTTTATACAACTTGTATTCCTCCTCCATAGATGAAAAAAGCAAGGAACACATCACACAATCTTTATGCCCTACTTTCGATGTGAAGAGCAGCAGAACGCATCACACAATTCTCATTCCTCTGCTGTTGATGGAAAGATGTGAGGAGCGCATCATACAATTTGTATTCCTCCATTGTTAGTGGAAAGAGCAGACAAACGCATCACACAATCTTAAATCCCCCACAATTAATGGAAAAAATAAAAAGAATGCATGATACAATCTTTATTCCCCCACTGTTGATGCAAAGAGGCCCAAAATGCATCATACAATTTTTTAATCTTTACACTGTAGATGGAAAGATAGGAGGAACATATCACACAAAGTTTATTATTATTATACAACTTGTATTCCTCCTCCATAGATGAAAAGAGCAAGGAACACATCACACAATCTTTATGCCCCACTTTCGATGTGAAGAGCAGCGGAACGCATCACATAATTTTCCTTTCTCCACTGTTAATGCAAATAGAGGAGGAATTAATGCAAGCATACAATTTTTATTTCTCCAATGTTGCGGAAAGAGCAGATCTAGGAACGCATCACACAATCTTTAATCCCACATAGGGTAGGAACGCATCAAACAAACTTTATTAAGGAAGAGGGGAGGAACTCTTGAGGATTGCACCACAACATTTTAATTCCTCAACCGTTGATGGAATGAGGGGAGCAATATGTCACACAATTTTTATTTTCCCCCACTGTTGAGGAAAGAGTAGACAAACGCATCATACAATTTTTATTTTCCATTTTTTATGTGAAGGTGGGAAATGCATCATATACTCTTTATTCTTTCTTTCCTGAAAGAAAGGTGGACCATACAACACAATCTTTATTCCCCAACTGTTAAACAGGGCAGAAGAACACACCATACAATTGTCATTTCTTCATTGTTGGTAGGAAGAGCAGACGAACGCATCACTTTTTTCTCTCTCTGATGAAAGCTGGGAGGAACGCATCAAACAAATTTTATTACATCACTGTTGTTTGAAAGAGTAGAGGAATGCATCACCCTATTCTCATTCCTCCACTGTTGATGCAAAGAGGCCAAGAATGCATCATACAATTTTTCAATCTTTACACTGTAGATGGAAAGAAAGGAGGAACATATCACACAAAGTTTATTATTATTATACAATTTTTATTCCTCCTCAATAGATGAAAAGAGCAAGGAACACATCACACAATCTTTATGCCCTACTGTTAATGCAAAGAGGGGAGGAATCTTCATTGCTGCGGAAAGAGCAGAGGAACGCATCACACAATGTATGTCCCACATAGGGGACAAACTCATTACACAAACTCTTAATTAGGAAGAGGGGAGGAATGCACCACAACATTTTAATTCCTCAACTGTTGATGGAAAGAGGGGAGGATCTCTACACATAACTTGTATTCTTCCACTGTTGGTTGAATGATGGGAGGGACACAACATTTTCCTCCGCTGTTGATTGTAAGAGAGGCGGAACGCATCACACAATTTTTATTCCTCCATTTTTTATGTGAAGGGGGCCCCCTTCACATAAAAAATGAATGGGGCGGAATGCATCACATAATATTTATTCTTTCTCACGTGAAAGATTCGAGGAACATACAACACAATCTTTATTCCCCCACTGTGATCAGGGCAGAGGAACACATTACACAACTTTTTTTACTCCACTGTTGATGGAAAGGGCAGACTATATAATGCATCACAAAATTTGTATTCCCCACTTTTGATGGGAAGAGGCTAGGGGAGAGACACATCACAAAATTTGTTATTTCTCCACTGTTGAAGTAAAGCGGGGAGGAACCAATCATACAATTGTCATCACACCACTGTTGGTAGAAAGAGCAGACGAACGCATCACGCAATCCTTTATTCCCCTATTTTTTCAGTGAAGGTGGGAAGAATGTATTGCATTATCTTTATTCTTTCTCTGATGAAAGAGTGGAGGAACATATCAAAGACATTTTATTACATCACTGTTGATTGAAAGAGCACAGGAATTTATAACAATCCCTATTCCTCCATTGACAGAAAGAGCAGAGGTACGCATTGTGCAATTTTTTTCTTCCATACTCTTGATAGAAAGAGTAGAAATACATCACACTCACACAAACTTTATTCCTCCACTGATAATGTAAAGAGCAGAGTAACTCATCACAACATTTTCCTTCCTCCATTGTTGGTGGAAAGAGGGGAGGAGCGCATCATACAGTGATGGAAAGAACAAAGGAACGTATCACACAATCTTTATTCCCCACTTTTGATGTGAAGAGGGGAGAAACATAACCATGACATTGTTATTGTTCCATTGTTGCAGAAAGAGCAGAGGACACATCACACAATCTTTAGTGCAACATTTGTTAAGAGAAAAAGGGTGGAACGCATCACACAAACTTTATTCCCCAGTAACGTAATGACTAATGACATTAAAAGATTTGCAACAGCAGAGTGAGAGAGAAAGCTCTGGCTTTAATAACGGACTATGCTTGGTTCACAAGCAAGCTGATGCTCTTTGTACTCAGTCTCTTTGGAAAACAATTGTTAACATGCATGGGCAAGAAGGAAACTTTTTTGTAAAAAATGTCATCACTGAAGGTGGATGAAAAACAAAACATTGCATCAGTTATCTTTGCTGCCATGGCAATGTATGGGAATGGAGGAGGAGGGAGGTGTAGCCTCGGAAGGAGGAGGAGGCGAGGTGTGGCCTCGGAAGGAGGAGTAGGCGAGGTGTGGCCACGGAAGGAGGAGGAGGGAGGTGTGGCCTCGGAAGGAGGAGTAGGCGAGGTGTGGCCTCGGAAGGAGGAGTAGGCGAGGTGTGGCCTCGGAAGGAGGAGGAGGCGAGGTGTGGCCTCGGATGGAGGAGGAGGAGGCGAGGTGTGGCCTCGGAAGGAGGAGGAGGAGGCGAGGTGTGGCCTTGGAAGGAGGAGGAGGCACCGTGTGGCCCTCGGAAGGAGGAGGAGGCGAAGTGTGGCCTCGGATGGAGGAGGAGGCGAGGTGTGGCCTCGGAAGGAGGAGGAGGCGAGGTGTGGCCTCGGAAGGAGGAGGAGGCACCGTGTGGCCTCGGAAGGAGGAGGAGGCACCGTGTGGCCTCGGAAGGAGGAGAAGGAGGAAGCGAGGTGTGGCCTCGGAAGGAGGAGGAGGCACCGTGTGGCCTCGGAAGGAGGAGGAGGCGAAGTGTGGCCTCGGACGGAGGAGGAGGCGAGGTGTGGCCTCGGAAGGAGGAGGAGGCACCGTGTGGCCTCGGAAGGAGGATGAGGCGAAGTGTGGCCTCGGAAGGAGGAGGAGGCGAGGTGTGGTCTCGGAAGGAGGAGGAGGGAGGTGTGGCCTCGGAAGGGGGAGGAGGAGGCGTGGTGTGGCCTCGGAAGGAGGAGGAGGAGGCTCCGTGATATCTGATAAATATCACTGTTTAAATGAATTTGTTTATAAAATAGTTTTTTTTAATTCCAAATAGAGCAGATTGAGGGAGGGGTGTAATAAATGATTTAGTTGGAAAGATGGGGTTCCTATCAAGAGGCTAAGATGACATACATCTCTCATACTGGTAGTTAGATTGCACTCACCCATCTGGTCCTCATGTTCTGTCCCCTAGGATTGCCTCTCCCATAAGGGTGATCCATGATCCAATGATGCAGTCAGAAGTCTCTGCTTGAATCCATCAACATCTCTCCTGAATCCTGCTTGACATCTAAACTGATCAGACTCAAACAACAAGTTAGACACTGAATAGATGATGCAGGTTTCAAAGGGCCAACTAGGTAGGACAGTCATCTTTCATTAGCATTTGCCATCTATGCACCATTTTCTCTCTCCATAAAATAACCAAAATGTTCCATACCCCTGTGTAACACCCAATACCCCCTGTTACCCCCATGTTACACCCCTGTCACCCCAACACTCCCTGTTACCCCAAATACCGTATCCCCCCCCATATGTGTATACCCCCAAATCCCCTGTTATCTTCATGTTACCCCATCCCCCTGTTACCCCCAATCCCCCTATTACCCCCAAGTTTCCCCCAATATCCCATGTTACCCCCATGTTACCCCCTTGTTACCCCAGTCCCCCTGTTACCCCCTTCCATAACACAAACCCATCACATGTTTGACAAGGTTGATCACTAAAACCTTAGAAGAATTGTGTTTGGATATACAAATTACTTTAACGCTATGTCTGAGTAAATGTATCACTACTGTATGGTTTTTAGTACTTGTATGGTTGGGAATATATCTACTATTTGTAGAAAAATATTAACATACCGGTATATATAAGAAAGAAAAGATGAAAGGATGGAAGGAAATGAAAATATATTATAAACAGAAATCAGACCCCCGCCTGGGGCCCCCCCCCCAAAAAAAAAAAAAAAAAAAAAAAAAAGAAAAGAAGACAAACATGATTTTCTAAATTAATACCTCCAAGAAGGACACATTGATCTATTTCAAACTTGAATGGCTATTGTTCAAGTTTCAAATTTTTGTTGAAAATTACTACATACACCTGTTTATCAATTATAGCACTTTCTCTAGTGATGACTCCTTTTATGTGATTATATTTCTCGTCATTATGCTTGTACAGCGCATGGAGAAACTTATGTTTATTATGCGCTATATAAATATTGTATTATTTATATTTATTTATTATTCTTAAGAGATATAGCACAACACAATCACTATTGTTGTGCACTGAACAATGTATGCACCATCTCTGCTCCCTTGGGAGTGTTTGGTATGCATGACAGAAAGGAGCTCTATGTATGTTGGTTATAAGCTAGTGCTATTAAAATTATTTTATATTATATCATATTATATAATTATTATCATCATTGCTGTTTATGAGGAGGTGCGATAGCTCAGTTGGTAGAGCAGTGGTCTTGTAATCCGGTGACCCGGGTTCAAAACCAAGTCGATGCGCTAAAGTGCCCTCTGGTAAGGCATTTATCCTCATTACCAGGTCTCTCGGAGAGGACCTAAAGCCGTCTGCCTCTGGTTGCTTACTAACAAGCATTTATACATTCTTAGCAATCAGGTAAGAAATAACCACGACTACCTGTATACTATTAAAATTATGTGCATACTGGTGAGGGGTTATCAAAACATTACATTTGATATAGCCCACATATACCTGGCTACTTCTTGGCATGGGTGAAATTACCTCATGCCAGTTGCATGCTGTACAGCCAAATTTGGGAGTACTGTATTGTCAATGACTATTCCTTATTCTTTTTTGCAAGTCAAACTTGATTGGGGTAATTAATCTACATGTATGTAGCTTTGCAGGAAAGGTGTTTCTGGCATGCAGGCATGCGGTTATGTTTGCTTTGAACAGGCAACCTCATCCAAATTGATGAAGCATTCTACATAGCATCTTTGAAACTTCAGAAAGGTGCTCATAATCATTACCTCTCAAATTTCTGAAAGAAACTTTTTCCTGAAACAATATGGGACCTAGCTCTTAATCAACATCACTTGGATATTAAGATCATGTTTATGGTCTGATTATCATAATCAGCAAAGTAAACAATTTGGGATTCTGCCCTGCCAGTCATAAGACTGTTTAGTCATACAGATGAAAGGTTATAGGGTACGCTGGTCCTAAATGTCATTATTCATAAAAATTTGTTCAGAATTCAAATAATTTATCCTTGAAACTATAACCAGAAGAAAATAGGACTTGTCTTGTCCTTCCAGAGAACATCAAGGAATTTTCCAACAAAAATCAGCAAAGTCTGAATGAGAAGGAAACCTGAGAATGTTTCTGAGTGAAATAGCTGTCAAGAACATGGGAGTACACACATGTCCAGTATGACAATGTGAATCAGGGATCCACTTATCTCTCAGACAATGCATAATTGCACTATGACTTACTTCAGAGACTAGACAAATTAAGACAAAAAGTTTTGTTTTTGCAAAAACAGTAGGAGCTGTGAAGATGCTGACCTAGATGTCAATGACTGCCGATGTACGTAGCATACATAATATTCATCACAATGAAGTTGGAATGATGTGGCAGGAGAGTCAGTCACATTAATGTGATTAAAAAGTTACGAGAGGGAATTACTGTGTTTCTAACAGTTCCCATGTATTATTGTCATTAAGTATTTTGCGTCACCTGTGCCTTGGAGGCGAAAAGCGAACTGAATCACTATAACCCTCGGGTCTTTCCTCCCGGTATAACTGATTGGGGGTGTGCAGGGCCGGTGGACCACTACACCGGAGTTTCCCCCTACTCTTATACAAATAATGCAGTGGGTTCTTAACGTGCATAGGTGGTGACTCTCCTCTACACAGGGCCTCCATTTCACGTCCTATCCAAGGGACAGAGTGTTTTCCACTCAATATAGCCTGCGTCTATTCAACAACGCAGGCTTCAGTCATCCGCCTGGGTTGGATTCAAGCCCGAGATCTTTGGTTCGACAGGCAGACTGTTTACCGACTGAGCCAACTCGCCTCCTTTGGGGAACAATCAAGCATATATGACCTATCGTATTTTTAAGCTATTGTCAAAATAGCATATTGAATATTAAATGCCATTTCTGTTGGCATAAATCATTGCAATAGAAAAGGCAGTGGTTTCAGAGTGGTCTCCTAGCATAAATGCATTACAGATTGTTGGTATCAATGACTACTAACATCATGTACAATGTCTTTAGGCAAGACGTGATCTACATTTGCCACACTCAACTCAGGTGATGTAAATTGGTACCTGGCAGGAATTAATTCCTTGAAATGCTAGAGCGCCGTAATGGCAGCCGTGCTAAAGCTAGGGCAATAATTTCCCTCTGTGCCTCAGAATAGTTTACTAGATCGATGGCGCATACAAAATTCTGTAGGATTATCATACCAGATACAGGTTAACTGAAAGTTCAGACATTGCTTGGCATCAAATACTCAAGCATGAATTTCCTTGAACTGATGAGGTGGCCAAGATTGCCATGACAACTGTTACCAATAATAATGATAATTCTTGATAAAGGTTTATATATCAATACAGTCTACTTCATCATCCCTCTTTCACCACGAGTCAAGAAAATGACGGTGAACTCTTCTAAGATGTTCTATACATGTATGTTACATCTTATAAAGGAGGAAAAAGGAGGTATGGCAAAACTTGGATAGCTGAATATGAAAAATGCTGCATCTTTGTGCAAATCAAACTGCATAAAGCAATTGCTTTCATGTCCATCTGGGCTACATGCAGTTCCCACCGCACCAGGGATGGGAGGTAAAACGGAGGGCCAGTACGTGCACAAAGGAGCCTTTCCCATGAATTTGTCCATGACTTTGTCCACGACTCTGCATTTTGAATCACATGTAATGCCCTCTATGATTTGGATTCCTTCCACATAGGGTCTTATAGACACTCTGAAACCAATTAAAAATCACCTGTGGAATGGAGGAACCAGTTGGGAATTTGGGTATATTTGGATCAATCTGCCCTTGTTTGGGGTATTTATTTTGATCATGGACTTCATTATCATTTTATACCATTTTGCTTCTTTTCTTAGGTTTAGTTTTAAAAATCCAACAGCATCCCTTTCTGCCTATATACAAATTGCGTTGTTAGAATGTACAATGTTGAATTAAAATTATATCAAGAAATGTAGGAATGAAATGTAGGAATGAAATGTAGGAATGACATGACATGAAATGAAATGGTCTGACCTTTGTCATTATAACTACTCTGGAAAATAGGCAAGAACTTCAAGCCCCTCCCATTTTACCCATCATGTTTTACTAATCATATTGTATCCAATGGGTAATCTATATATTCCAAATATTTCTTATAATTTTGTTCAAGTGATCCCATTAAACCCTCCTATTTTAACTCTCTTTCAATTGTGTCCAATGTGTAATGTATTATATAAATCCCAAATAATTTTCATTTTTTGTACCACTGATAGAGAAAATATAATTGCATTTGCAGGCATTAATGCTACATAAAAGTATGACTTCCTTACCTCCTGTTGACTCTAAGAACCTGCTTATCATCTGCCCAGTGCCAACCTGTTGAGTGAATCATCACAGGTCAGATGCCAGGTAGGACCCAGAAGAGTAGTTGATGACTTCAAACACAGACTTCTCTCTGCATCATCATCACATGGATCACACCATGGAAGAGACAACCTTGGAGGAGCAGAAACATGAGGAAGAGATGGGTTTATGCAATCCTTCTACCAGCAAAGACATGTGTGACCCCTTGGTCTCTAGATAGGATAGGGGTGAGAGAGGGAACAAGAAGGATGAAGGGGGGTCGGTATGGGAGGGGCAGGAGAGTGTGGTTAGGGAGAATTATGGGAGGAATATAAGAATCACAATTTTAGGGGATTCATTAGGACAAAAAAAGGGCCCTTTGAGTCGCACACTATTAAATCCTCAAGTATTTTACAAAAGGGGAAAAGTAATTCAAAGCATGAGGCTCTCTATTCTCTATTTTTTTTCTTCTAAAAAGCTCATACCTAAAGTTCTTTAGTCACTTTGCCCCAATAAACGCTTAAGGATTTCGACATGGAGAATTATGGGAAGGCTGTAAAAACCTGTAGATGTAGATGGATAATGGCTGCACTAATCTACAGAGTTCCAATGGCAGAGAAGTTTCCTTTTCTTCCTATATTTGTAGAGAACAATATAAAGTATAGTCACTTTGCCCCCATTCATTTAACACAAAAAGTGTAAAACGATATGTTACTAATGATTAAAGTAAAACAATAAATGGGATATACAAAATTAAGTTTTAACTACAATGTGTGAGAAAGTCAAGGTAAAAAAAACAAAAAAAAAAAACAAACAAACAGCAGTAGACTTGTCCATGCTGAATCCCATAAAGCTCCCATTTTTTTTACATTTCTATTATTTTGATATTTTTTTGTATTTTCTGTTTATATCCCACAATGTATAATAATAAAAAAAGAGCGAAAGGGTATCCATGGTGTTTCCCACAGATGACATTTATTGAAATGTGGTCTTGCATGCACATATATATTTTTTTTTATAAAGACAACATTTCAATACTCATATAGTCATCACAAAAAACAAGTAAAAGAATGATATATAAGGTATACTGTTCAATAAATGATGGGAACAGTTAGTGTGTATAAGTATAAGTAGCAACAAGTATATTGGAACATATGTATTAAAAAAGAAATGTTATGTCCACTTTGCTAAATACTATACTCAAATATGAATAAAAGAACCAATGTGGAAAAAAAAACTGTGGGAAACACCATGGATAACAACATTATCGAATTGCAGAATGATACATGAGCTTACATACTATGATGATGGATGATTTTGACGACGTAGTTTTATGTTGATGGCGATGTTGGCGATGGCGACTATGATGACTGGATATGTAGATGTCTGTAGATGGCGAAGATGTCTGTAGATGAAGGTGTTGTGGCGAAGAAGAAGAAGACTGGAAATGAAGAGAGGAAAGACTGTAGACTGAAGCTCATGTATCAGACGCTGTGGAAGATAAGATATAATTGGAATTCAATTTTAATTCAATACTTTGAAACAAGTGGAATTTAGGCATACATTTGAGTTGACTATATAAACAGAAAAAAGTCATAGTCATACCAGTAGGTAGATATGTGAGTATTAAATCAAATTGCATGAAACTTTTCCATTCTATTACATTTTTGTCTTATATAATATTATACAAGATTTGACCCCAAAACCAGATATTCTCTCATTATATCTACATTAACAGAATCCCTGGCCCTGTCTATAAGCTGCATTACAATGATTTCGAGTTAACAGAAATGTTAATCAAACATTGTAAAATCAAGAATATTGGGCTATTTTAAGAGAAATTGTTTCACATCGGAATAACAAGAATGAGAGAGCTCATAAATCTTTTTTTCACCTCTACCACAATTCAGTCTTCTCTCATGATCCTGATGAAGCTATCAATAAATTAAATTGAATTACTTGTATCTTCAGATTAATATTCCTTTTTCAATATAAGGACAAGCTGATTGTTTTAGCTGAAGCATGATGAAGACTTTTACTCACTTAACACGGGTTCATATGGCTCCGTTTTGCATCCGAACTGTATAAATAAAAGAGACATAAATAACATGTAATATTTGAATCTGTATCAAACATATTTTATGAAAAATTAGTTTGCAATCAGTAGCATAGCTAAGGCATCTGGGCATGAACCCCAATAATATATGTTGCCCCAGGTGCCCCTCCCCTCATTGCCCTATTAAAATATTTGAAAAGAGCTCAACTATTTAATGTAAGTATTACAATATACATAAGTATCATAATGCAAAGGATAACTTCAATAAATTAAATAAACTTTAATTTAAAAAAACCCATTTAATTTAGACATTAAACAGAAAATATGAAAATGGGTAAATACAAAATTGATTGATCATATATATATACAAAGTAGCATTTGATTAGACAACAAATAAAGTTACAAGGTGTTTATTGTAAGTATTATTCCAATGTTGTACAGCTAAAAGTCATGATATTGTATAAAAACCAAAATGTTCACATAACATTTTGCAAAATGTAAATGTATATTTGTGTAACTTTCTTAATCAATATTTATCACTTGTTCTTCTTGGATTCTTTTCCTCCTAAATACTCTGAAGAAGAGTTTTGACTGGAGGTGGTGGAGGGTGAACGATTACATTTTGGAAAAAAAATTGTTCCTCAAAACTGTAAATTTCTCAAGTCTCCTTTTTTGTCTACTTATCAAAAATATCAAGGTGGATTTTCCCATTATATTTAGACCAAAATCTTTAGTTAGTTTCTGATATCGATGTTTATTCCGATGAGACTATGTCAGGCTCCACCGACTGCCTCTACACAGAGACTGATGTCATTGTACTGGTTAGTGAGGGGAGGTTATGCGATGCAGTTTCTGATTGATTGCCGATCTCATTGCGCGCAGTAGTTTTAAGAGAACATACAGGTTACCTGAAAGTAATTGTCCTTATTATGTTTTACAAAGATTTTGAATGTAATTTTATAAAAACCGTATATTCATTATCATTTTTTCTAAATCAAGCTTTAAGTCTAGAAAAACAGAAGGCAAACTTTCATCGGATTCTGGGAAAAAATTGGCTGGTTAATCCTCCCCCTTGTAGGTGCGGCAAGGTTACCCTCTCTGCATGTGTATGGGAAATGTTGACAAATGTCAGTTTTATTACAGAATTATGGATCCCCATACCAGACTATTAATTCTATCTACTTTACATTTAGACAAAACATTTCTGTCTCTTTTGTTTGTAATTAGCATCTAATTTGGGTAGGGCCCGCTCCTCTCTTTAATTTTCGGTCTACTTTACAATAGTTTACATCAAGCACAGATTTGTTTTAAATTCAATGCAGAATGCTCCTATAACACACTTCAGCAAAGCATAGAGAGTCAATGCTAATGCGTATTGACCTCTAGCGCTGCACTACATGCTAAGAGACAGCAATTGCACACATGAATAGTCAATACACACATAACACACAAATGCACACAATGAATACGATGATCGGCAAGTTAGACAGTAGACTCACGATTTGAATTTTCAAATTATTCTTTCTAACATTGGTAAATTTTACTGCTATTTAGGTGTCATCAATTGTCACTAATTAAAGTACCGATTTTTACTGAAATCACTTGAGTTTTGTAGAGTAGTGTTTGAAATGTTGAGAATCAATAGAACAGGTTTTAATAATAGTATTGCAGCTAATCCAGCTTGTGTGCTATAAAACAGTACAATCAAGAAATCAATTATCATTATTAGCTGAGCTAGGATGTAGTCATTTAAGTCTAGTCTCTGCTTTCCAGTTTCATAAAAAAATAAGATCTATATGACATGTATCATGAGCTAAAATTCAGCTAATAGACAACAGGCCCAACAAAAAGTTGAACGTATGGGGCTTATCTTAATTTAGAGAGTATAACAATCATGCATTGCACGAAGATTATTTTATTCGTTCTGTAATATTTAGACCAATCGAGACAATCACTGTTAACATTATCATTTTAATAATACTATTACAACAAAATTCATAGTAAATTAGCATAGACATCATAATCTCACCTTCCAAGAACTATTTCAATAACTTATCCGCAAGCACAGCAGACGCAGTTTGCTGGCTCTGCAATTATGCGCATGCTCAAACAGGCCTATGTAAAAGATTACGTAAGAACAATTTCAAAGTGGAATAGATCATAGAAAAGCCCATTTAAATGGACACATGTATGATCATTTTCATGTGTTGGTGAGTGTGCTATTACTTGTTACTTTTTTTTGTCATTGAATATATAATAAACAAAAAAGGATTAATATTCAAAATATATATTACCCAATGCATTTTATGATTTGCTGTCTTCTATAATTATATTCAATAATTGTAATTAATGCACCGCCGGGGGGCGTTATTTTTTTCGGCGGCACAGATTGGGGTTAGGTGCATGTTGAGCCTATGGGAAAGTTTAGGGTTAGGGTTAGGGTTAGGGTTAGGGTTAGGGTTAAATCAAGACCCCTTTTTAAAAAAAGCCCCAATCTGTGCCGCAGAAGAAAATAACGTCGCCGGGGGTGAGAGCTAAAACTAAAAGTGGCTTGGTAAGCGGCCACCCCGGTTCATCAGTTGGGAGAATTCTCGGCAACGGGGGTGGGATCGCGGACTAATATTTCCCCATCAACATTCCCGTTGCCAGGCGCGTACGCAGGGGGGAAGGGGGGGGGGTTTGGGGGGGGGTTTAACCCCCCCCCCTTTGGTATTTGTATGTGTGTAAACCCCCCCCCCCCCCCCCCATCACCCCCCTAAACCCCCCCCCCCCCCCCTTTGGATTTTTTTTTTTTTTTTTTTTTTTTTTTTTATTATTTAAAAAAAAAAAAAAAAAAAAAATATTCCCATGGCTGACCTAAAAAGGTGACCCTACCCCCCCCCCATCGGAGCCAAATGTCAAATTTTCAAATTTCGTGACCAGAAAAAAAAAAAAAAAAGTGTCCTCTTAATCCCCCCCCCCCCCCCCCGCTTATTCAGCGGTCGGCTGAGTCGTTGCGAAATTTTCGGCCCGATTTATAAATGTTAAACCCCCCCCCCCCCTTGAAAAAATCCTGCGTAGGTCTGCCCGTTGCTATATACTTCGAGCGAAGCAACCAAGAATTAATAGTCGACCTATAATTTTGTTATTATAAATTGAACTAGATGGAATTCGACTGCGCGCAGTCGAAAATGATGCCTCCGTCATAGAGCAATTTTACAAACCGAAACGGAAGAAATTTTTCAAATTCAAGTTCAATTGTAATCCATTAACATGTTCTCAGAATATCGTGATTACAAGCAATTTCTCATATACATATATGACCCTTTGATCTTTGACCTCATGACCCTAAAATCTACTCAGTTCATTGGCTCTGCAAGATTTCCTGAGTTAAATAGTAATCCATCTGTCAGTTCTAATGAGAATGCGTCCACAAGCTATTTTTGCATACATAATGAGCCCATGACCTTTGATCTTATGAACCATTCATTGGCTCTGCAAGATACATAAATGATCTAAGTTTGGCAGGAATCCATCAATCTGTTCTAATGATAATACGATCACAAGCTATTTTTGCATACATAATGAGCCGCATGACCTTGACCTTTACCTCATGACCCCAAAATCTAATCAGTTCATCAGCTCTGCAAGTAACATACATGACCTAAGTTTGGCAGGAATCCATCAATCGGTTCTTGAGATAAGGCGATCACGAGCTGTTTTTGCATACACAATGTGCGCTGTGACCTTTGACCTCGTGACCCCAAAATCTAATCAGTTCATTGGCTTTGCAAGATACATACATGACCAAAGTTTGGCAGGAATCCATCAATCGGTTCTTCAGATAACGCGATCACAAGCTGTTTTTGCATACATAATGAGCCCTGTGACCTTTGACCTTTGACCTCGTGACCCCAAAATCTAATCAGTTCATCAGCTCTGCAAGATACATACATGACCAAAGTTTGGCAGGAATCCATCAATCGGTTGTTCAGATAACGCGATCACAAGCTGTTTTTGCATACATAATGAGCCCTGTGACCTTTGACCTTTGACCTCGTGACCCAAAATGTAATCAGATTGTTTTCCTATAGTGATACACACTATCACTAAGTTTGAAGTTTAAATCTCCAGTGGTTCTTGAGATATCATGATAACAATCTCAATGTATGGAATTTCATAAGTTGACCTCTGTGACCCTTGACCTTTGACATACGTGCTCCAAAATCTAATCAGATCGTCTTCCTATGGTGATACATACTATCCTTAAGTTTGAAGTTTAAATCTCAAATGGTTCTTGAGATATCGCGCTAACAAACTCAATACAAGGAATTTCATAAGTTGACCTCTGTGACCTGTGACCTTTGACCTACGTACTCCAAAATCTAATCAGATCGTCTTCCTATGGTGATAAATACTATTCCCGAGTCTTAAGTTTAAATCTTAAATGGTTCTTGAGATATTGTGATAACGGTCAAACGGGACGTACGGACGGACGGACGGACGGACGTACGGACGGACAACCCGAAAACATGATGCCTCCGGCACCACCTTCGGTGGCGGAGGCATAAAAATTTGCCCTTAAGGGCAAATTTGTCCCCCTCGGTTGCAGATGGTCACATCTAGGTTGTTGTTGATAGACAGATAAACGGTGAAGAAGAAAACAAATGGTAATATACCCAAACAAGCTATCATGCAGGTTATTTGAAGAAAACTTATGATTGATTTGATTTGGCATTCACCCCTACCCCCCCCCCTCCCCCCCCAAAAAAAAACAAAAAAAAAACACAACCATAAAGACAATGTTATCAAATCGATGATATTGTCCACCATTTAGATTAATGACTGGGCCTATATACTTACAATGTTGAAGGCAGAGATGTGCAGCGACTTCGAAACGATTCTCATCCCTCATGCATTGCCTCCCTTTCGCAGTGATAGCCGTACATCGACGTGGTCGAAGATGGATGATTTCTAGCAGTCTGTTTAGAGAATAAATCAAACATTATGGCCCGAATTCACAAAGGAGGTTTGTCTGGTTTGTAAAAACGCGTCGAAACGCGTGATATGACGCACGAAAACCAAGGTTTGTCGACAAACCTCCGTTGTGAATTCGGGC